>CAUYUJ010015314.1:49049-134049 GCA_963575745.1 Prorocentrum cordatum
GTAGTAGTACTAGTACTGGTAATAGTAATAGTAGTAGTAGTAGTAGTAGTAGTAGTAGTAGTAGTAGTAGTAGTAGTAGTAGTAGTAGTAGTAGTAGTAGTAGTGGTAGTAGTAGTAGTAGTAGTCGTAGTGGTGGTAGTTGTAGTAGCAGTAGCTAGTAGCTAGTTCAGTAGGTAGGTAGTATAGTACTAGATACTATAGTGACTAGTTACCTAGTAACTACTACTAGGGACTAGGACTAGTACTTGGTTAACTGGGACTAGTTACTCCAGTATAGTACTAGTACTAGTACTATACCTAGTTACTTAGTTACTAGTACTCGTCCTACGTAGTAGTAGTAGTAGCCAGTAGTAGTAGTAGTTGTTGTAGTAGTTTTAGACGTTGTAGTTGAGTAGTAGTCGTCGTAGCAGTCGTAGTAGTCGTAGTAGTGCGTAGTAGTTCGTAGTATAGTAATATAGTAGTAGTAGTAGTATGTGAGTAGTAGTAGTAGTGCATGTAGCGTAGTAAGTAGTAGTATAAGTGAGAGTAGTAGTAGGTAGGCAGTAGTTCGTAGGAGTAGTAAGTGTAGTATATGCGTAGTAGTTAGTAGTTAGTAGTTAGTAGTAGTAGTAGTAGTAGTAGTAGTAGTAGTAGTAGTAGTAGTAGTAGTAGTATTAGCAGTAGTAGTAGTAGTAGTAGTAGTAGTAGTAGTAGTAGTAGTAGTAGTAGTAGTAGTAGTAGTAGTAGTAGTAGTAGTAGTATCATTAGTATCAACTATTTCTCTAGTTGGGAACTTGGCCTGGGAAACGTAAGTCGAGTAAGGAAAAACGCCACAAACAGAAACGTGTGGCGCTCCGCGCGGATTTCTTGGCTACGCGTTGGGCCCGCCGGGCGGCGCCTCCGGCGACGCCCCTGGCGCGGCTGGGGAGGGGGGGGGTCCGGCGTGGATCCAAGAAATCCGCGCGGAGCGCCAACAATTTGTGGTTATGGCGTTTATTCATTCATGTTAATGTTCTTTTCCTTATGCTTATTTTTATTAGCATTATTATTATTATTACTGTTGTAGTATTATTATCATTATTATTATTATTATTATTGAATCGCTCCGCTCATTCCGCCGGCCCATAATGTTGCACCGTGGTCGCCTGTCCGAGTGGTCGTTTGCAGTGTGGAGCTGCGGCGTCGGGAGCCGAACGCGGGGGAGGAGGACCACCCCGACCCGCGTTTCCCAAGTCGCGTCTGGCTGGAGTCTTGGAGGCGTCCTGGGAGCCTCCTGAGGGTTTTTTGGAGGCCTCCAGAGGGCCTTTTGGAGGCCTCTTGAGGCCTCTTGAGGGCCTCTTGGGGGCCTCTTGGGGCCTTCGGGGGCGTCTTGGGGCCTCCCGGGAGCCTCTAAGGGCCGAGAGCTCGAAATTCTGTTTCGTGAACCCCCTCTTGGGGCGTTCTTGAAGCGTTCTTGGGGCCCTCTTGGGCCGTCTTGGAGGCTTCTTGGGCCGTCTTCGAGCCCTCTTGGGCCATCTTGGGGCCCTCTTGGGGGCCTCTGGGGCCCTCTTGGGGCGACCTTGGGGGCCTCTTGGGCCGTCTTGGGGCGTCGGGAAGCCGAAAAGGTGGAAACTCCAAAATCTTTCAAAAACCTAGCAATGAATTGTGCCTCCTGGGGCCCTCTTGGGAGTGCTCTTGGAGGCCTCTTGGGGCGTCTGGGGGCTATCTTGGGCGTCTTGGAGCGATCTTGTGGCATGTCGGACCCCTCGTGTACCATCTTGCGGGCCTCTTGGGGGCCTCTTGGCCTTTCTTGGGGCTCTCGGGGACGTCTCGGAGCCCTGTTGGTGCGCTCATGGAGCGCTCTGGTGGAGTCGCCCGGGGATCAGCCGGGACTCGCCCGGGGTACTTTTCGTCCGGGGACCCCCAGGGGCCGCCCCGCGCGCGCGAACTAGAGAATTGTTAACCAGTTACCGGAGATCTTAGCACGCCTCTGGCCCGTTGGGCCGGCGAATTTTCATTGTTCTTTGTTGTTCAGAATTTGGTCTGGGAAGCGTATAAGATTTAGATGGGCATGTCCCTCTACAGGAGAAATATTCAAGGGGCAATTTTCCGTACTCTTGAATATGCTTGAATATGTCGTGATCTTGCTAAATTCGTTCTTCCAAAATCCCTTTATAGGAGGACACGCCCGATCTTAGCGTAAGACTCGAGATCACGAGCGCGTCCTGGATTCTGACGGTCCAGTTTTCGTGGGATGTTTGCAGCGGGAGCTCGCTTGGGTCCCGTCATTTTCATGATGGCCCCGTCAGGCCCACCCGCGTCCCCCGAGCCGAATCTCACGTCTCCCCAGTATCGAGGGATCGAGGAAGAGGCCCCTCGAAAGGCCCTCGGGATCGAGCACTGAGGCTCAGGGTGTGTGGAGCAAGGATCGGCGGCGCGCCCGGGGGGCGGAGTGAGAATGGGGCGAGCCTTCTCAGAACTTGGCATCGCTCGGACGTGTGCAATTTTTCCTTCGGCGAGGACCTGGTCCTCACCATCGAGGAGCATCCTTGATCATTTCGCGAAAAAACCACGCACAAAACCGAAAAAAAACAGGAAATGGACGTCCGAGCGATGGCCAGAGAAGGTGCGGAAGTCCCCGGGCCTTCTGAGAAGTGTCCTGGGCCTTCCCCGAAGACGCAGGAAACATCTCCCGGAAGGCCGGAGCGCTTCTGAGAAGTCCTGCATATCGCTGCCCCCTAGAAGTCTCCTGGGGTGCGTTCTGACCAGAATTTCAAGGCGAATCCAGCGGTGGCGACATGGGCCTCCCAGCAGGCCCGAGAAGCGGAAAATGGGCGAAGAGCAGCGGTATGGGTACATTCTCTTCCTCTGATTATCATTTCCCCCCCTCGCTCGCCGCCGAGAGGATCCCGAGGACACTCCAACTCGCGGCTCGCCCAGTTTCCCACCCCCCCATCACGTAACGCTACCCCCCAGTGCGTCCCCGGCACTGCAGCAGTGCGTCCGACGCCACAGTCTGAGATGCCAGACCCACATGGCCCCGGGGGGGACGTTACATTCTGACCCCCCCGCCCCCCCCCCCCCTGCCCTCTATATCCCATAACGCCCATCACCGCCGCGAAAAGATTAGCCTGGCGAAGGACCCAACCCTATGCAGTTGTGAGCACCGTCGTTGTATGCACCGCATTCGGAGGAGCTCCTTATAGGGCCACGAAACGTGTGAGGAGTGTGCCGAAATTTGTCTGGTGGGCGCATGCTAAAGCAGCCACTTGGGCCGTCGGCGGAATTCCCCATGGGGCCACGAAACGCGAGAGAGGTGTGCCGAAATAGGCGCGGTGGGCGGATGCGAACGCAGACACTGGGGCCGTGCCGACATGGGTGCGGTGGGCGCATGCGAACGCAGCCGCTGGCGCCTTCGGTAGCGCTCCCTATGGGGCCACGAAACTCGTGAGGGGTGTGCCGAAACTGCGTAGGTGACGCAAGCGGGCGGTGGCACTGGGGCCTTCGGTGGAGCTCCCTCCCTATGGGGCCACGAAACGTGTGAGGGGTGTGACGAAACGGGCGTGGGTGACGCACGCGGGCGGTGGCATTGGGGCCTTCGGTGGAGCTCCCTATGGGGCCACGAAACGCGTGAGGGGCGTGCCAGAGTGGGCGTGGGTGACGCACGCGGGCGGTGGCACCAGGGCCTTCGTTGGAGCTCCCTATGGGGCCACGAAACGTGTGAGGAGTGTGCCGAAACGGGTGTGGGTGACGCATGCGGGCGGTGCGAGGGGTGTGCCGAAATGGGTGTGGGTGACGCATGCGGGCGGGGGCACCCGGGCCTTCGGTGGAGCGCCCTATGGGGCAACGAAACGTGTGATGTGTGTGACGCAATGGGTATGGGTGACGCATGCGGGCGGGGGCACCGGGACCTTCTGTGGAGCTCCCAGCTACCTATGGGGCCACGAAACGTGTGAGAGGTGTGCCGAAATGGGTGTGGGTGACGCATGCGGGCGGTGGCACTAGGACCTTCGGTGGAGCTCCCTATGGGGCCACAAAACGCTGTACTAGGTGGGTGAAACGCAAGAAGGAAGGAGGAGGGGGAGGAGGGAGAAGGAAGGAAGGAAGGAAGGAAGGAAGGAGGAGACGCAGGGACCGTCGCCTCAAAGCGAGGGCCAATTGGTTAACACCACAGGACGGTTGGGAAAAATGCTCTCCATTAGATGACCCATAAAAAACAATTATCCTCCTCCTCCTCCTCCTCCTCCTTCTGATCCTCCTCCTCCTCCTCCTGATCCTCCTCCTCCTCCTCCTCCTCCTCCTCCTCCTCCTGATCCTGATCCTCCTCCTCCTCCTCCTCCTCCTCCTCCTCCTCCTCCTCCTCCTCCTCCTCCTCCTCCCCCTCTGAGAGAGAGAGAGGATTCGCCCGACCAGCAGCCGGAACTGGGGCGACACCGCCTGTGCAAAGAGGGCCGCCGCCGCGGGCCGAGCCCGCGCTGCCTGCCGGTTCGCCTGGCCGGCCGCTCTTGGCGGCGGCCAGCTCACCCGGCGGGCGCTGTGCGTGGCGCCCCCGCCCCGGCGCCCACCGCCCCTCCCCCCCTCCCCCACCGCCCACCGCCCCTCCACAATTATTCAATATGAATACTACTCTCCCTCTTCCCCTGATGACGGTTTGACTCAGAGACACGCTGCGCGAGCGTGCCAGAGACGCTCGCCGACGTCGGTCACGAGCTGCACGAACGGATCGCAGCAAGTGCTACTCCAGCAGCGGGCCTTGCTCCAGCTTGACAACATGGCTGGCACTGGACTGGTTGCAGCAACCGCTAGTGCGACTCTACCAGAAGCCAGCACGAGCCACACCGACAGATCCAAGAGGCGCAGGATCAACGGCAAGACGAAGACCGTGCCAGGAAGAGCTTAGTCATGCACGGCAGCGAGTTCGACCGCGAAGGCGAGCCCACCTCTACCAGAGCAACTTTTTTCGACCAGCTGGCGATGGGAAGGTGCTCGAAGAGGGCACAGGCGGACCAGAGGACCAGGGGACCGGAGGACCGGAGGGCCGGAGGACTGAAAGACCGGAGGACCGGAGGACGCTGGCAGCGGTTCCGTGAAGATCCACAATATGGTTTCTTTGGCGGCTCAGCCGCCGCTGTGCGGGTCCGCGCAGTGGCCGTCGGCATGGCCTGGTGGAGTCGCCGAGGCTGCTCGAGGCGTCAGAGCGCAAGTCCCTTTGTCGCGTTCGGGTGCCGTCCCACGTTTTAGTTCGGTGCCTCGAGAAGCTGGGCATGCTGCGGATGGCTTCCCAGGTTCGACGTCGCCGCGCGGTGCTGACGCTGCCGACGGCAGTCCCGCGGCACTGGGTCCGCGCGCCACGCCCGACGACGAGGAAGCCCCTTTCGGCCAGCTCGGCGCGGGTGCGGACCTCGACTCCCCCAGGCATGGCGGCTGGACGGGGGAAGGCGCCGAGCTCGTGCTCTCTTGTGCGCTGGGGGTCGCGTCGCCGACGGCTGGCGCTGGGGTTCGTGGCTGGCGGCATCGAGATGCACCACATTGCCATCTTGCCTTTTTCCTCTACCGCTCGCTAAGGCAACAGTTGTCACGGGTAGCTCCTCTAGTTTGCGTCTGCCAGTCTGTCTAGGGTGGGCAGGATTTGTCGGCTCTTGTCGGCGCCTACAGTGAGCAGCGACGTAATCGTGGCGTGGCTCGAATCCCTGGCCGGAGTTTTGGCCACGTTCGCGCGACAGGCTTGCGACGAACGTGACGTGTGCCGGCGCGGTTGGCGAGGCGAGTTGCGCATATTGTTGTTGCCCGCTCCCATACCCTGCGCCTTTTCCCCTGACGGGGGCGCGCTGCCGTGAGGCGGGCGCGTTGGGAGGCCGCGGCCGTCGGCCGTTGCCGCCGCCCGAGGCAGGAACTGCCGCCCGCGGCGGCTCTCACCCTCAGCCGTCCGACTGCCCGCAGAGGGGGCGCGGAGGCGACAGGGCGCTCCGCCGCCCCGGGCCAGAGGGCCGCCCACCGCCGGGGGAGACGCGGAGGCCCACGCGCCTCGCGCAGGGCGATAGCCCTGGAGCGCGGGGCTGGCCGACCGAGGTCCGCCGCTCCCTCCCCTTAGCATCGCTCGGACGTGTGCATTTCTCCTCCGGCGAGGACCATCGCGGAGCATCCTTGATGATTTGGCGAGAAAACCACGCACGAAACCGAAAAAACACAGGGAATGGACGTCCGAGCGATGGCGAGTCCCCGCCCCCCTTCCCCGCCATCGTCTGCGCGCCGCCTCCCCCGCCTTGCCCTGCCTGCCGCGGGCCAGGGGGCTCGGCCGAGGTCGGGCGGGTCCTCCTACAGGCGGATGTGGGAAGCGAAAGGAAGAGAACAAACAAGAAACGCCCACCGACCATGCGATGTTTGATCGTTTATCCTCGTGGAGGTTGACTTGCCTCTTTTCTGGGACTTCCTCCTCGTGGAGGCTTGACGATGTTTGATCATTCCTCTTTTTTGCGAGGGAGACTGCCCACCGACCAGTTTTAGGGTTTTTGACCATTCCTCCTCGAGAGGGAGACTGCCCGACTTGAGGTTCGTCGACCCGCCCCCCGCCCCTCGCGGTGCGGCGCTGGGCCGCCCCTCGGAGGGAGCTGGGCCCCTCGCTCCGCGCGGCCCCACCCCGCGCGCTGGCTAAGAGCCCCTGGCTCGAGACCCTCCACCCTTCATGAGGAGGAGGAGGAGGAGGAGGAGGAGGAGGAGGAGGAGGAGGAGGAGGAGGAGGAGGACTAGGGCCAGGGCTAGGGCTAGGGCTAGGGCTAGGCTAGGGCTAGGGCTAGGAGTGGAGGAGGAGGAGGAGGAGGAGGAGGAGGAGGAGGAGGGAGGGGAGGAGAGGGGAGGAGGAGGAGGGAGGAGGGAGGAGGGAGGAGGGAGGAGGGAGGAGGGAGGAGGGAGGAGGGAGGAGGGAGGAGGGAGGAGGAGGAGGGAGAGGAGGAGGAGGAGGGAGGAGGGAGGAGGAGGAGGAGGAGGACTAGGCTAGGGCTAGGAGGAGAGGAGGAGGAGGAGAGGAGGAGGAGGCGGAGGAGGAGGAGGAGGAGAGAGAGGAGGAGGAGGAGGAGAGGAGGAGGAGGGAGGAGGGAGGAGGGAGGAGGGAGGAGGGAGGAGGGAGGGGAGGAGGAGGAGGGAGGAGGGAGGAGGGAGGAGGGAGGAGGGAGGAGGGAGGAGGGAGAGGAGGAGGAGGAGGAGGAGGAGGAGGAGAGGAGGAGAGGAGGAGGGAGAGGAGGAGGGAGGAGGAGGAGGAGGGAGGAGGAGGGGAGGAGGGAGGGAGGAGGAGGAGGGAGGAGGGAGGAGGGAGGAGGGAAGGAGGGAGGAGGGAGGCGGGAGAGGGAGGAGGGAGGAGGGGAGGGAGGAGGGAGGAGGAGGAGGAGGAGGAGGAGGAGGAGAGAGGAGGAGGAGGAGGAGGAGAGGAGGAGGGGAGGGGAGGAGGAGGAGGAGGAGGAGGAGGAGGAGGAGGAGGAGGAGGAGGAGGAGGAGTCTCTCTGCCTCCTGTCCCTCGCCCCCCATCCGACCTCCCCGATCCGCGCCGCCGCGGGCCGCTGGGACCAGAAGAGTGAGCGGCTCGGCGCGGCGCGACCGCCTTAGCGCTACTGACGGTTTCCTCCAGGGCCCAGCGTAACCAACGACGGCGCGCAGGGCTCAGAAGGAGCACCGCCGGCGCTGAGGCCCAGCACGACGTAGGAGTGGTCGGGAATTCGCTGGGAGGAGGATCCAGGGGCAACGTGAGTGGAGAGGCGCTAAGGGGGGGAATGCATCGACCCTCAACCGCATGCCGATCGCCGACAGGGGCCAGATAACCCACCCCGCCGAGGGCCGTGCGGATCTGCTATCGGGGCCCAGTGCCAGTCCAACGGCGATGTATGGCCGAGTCCAGGTCGATGTTTGCCCCGTTAAACAGCTCCCCCCACCTAACGTCTTCCCCCCAATGATGAGTACGTCATGTTCGCGCCGCCTCGACGCAGCGGCGTTTCTGTTCTAACACCATCCGGGGGCTCCTCTCGGGCCCTGGGGCCCACGCAAACAAACACAATTTGCGGCACGGGATCCATACGAAGGATCGAGGTCGACAGCCTCTGGGGACCGAGGGCAGAGTTCGTTCAAGACTGCGCGCTTCACACGGTGCCAGAAATCAGGCCCCACGTCGTCAAGACAGGAGCTTGTCCGAGAGGAGTCAGCAGGAGGCAGTGCCACAATTGGTAAGGACCACCGCGGCTTAGCCTGGGCCCCAGAGCATCCAAGTGCAAGATCATCGTGATACCGCTTATCTAGGCATCTTAGATGGGGTCGGAGTAGATGTGGTCGGAGGATCGCGCCGCATCGCCGATGCATCGCCGATGCGGCTCGATGCGCAGCCCGATTTTCTCCACGCCGACGTCGCCGATGCATCGCCGACGTCGACGATGCATCGCCGCTGCATCACCGATGCATCGCCGATACATCGCCGATGCATCGCCGATGTATCGGCGATGTGGCGCGATCCTCCGACCCCATCTATTCCGACCCCATCTAGGAGGCCTCTAGCATAACATTTCACAGTCGATATCTCCAGCACGACACCACCGCACCAGGGGTTTGCGGTCGAGGGCCGGTCGTTTCGAGACGTTTTCACCGCGTTTTCAGTGCGCCTCGCGTGCCGTTGCCAGCCCCTCCAGAGGACAGTGTTGCGCCCCTCTTCGGGAGTCTTCTTGCGGCCCTCTTAGGGGGCCCGCGGGCGTTTAGATCACCTCCTCCGCTCCCTTTCTCCTCGGCGCCAGGATTCCAAAACAAACTGGGGAGCGTTTCGATACAAGGAGGATGGAAGAGGAGTGAGCGGGGAGGTGAAGTACTTATACACAGGCAGCCAGTGGATAGGTGAAGGAAGGAGACAGCGGGATAAAGTGGAGGTCGATGGAGGAGGGACAGGGCCCAGGACGAGATAGGTGCGTTCGCACAAGGTATGACATCCTTCCTCCTGCACACATTCCATACTCACATCCGCTTTGTCTTTGTCGACGGGTGTTATAGCGGACTTGGAACCCTCAAAGTGATCCCATTGTGTTATGCGCAATCGGAAAGGAGAGAGATGCACATTTGAGGAGGAGGAGGAGGAGGAGGAGGAGGAGGAGGTGAATGAGCAGGAGGGACAGCATAAGCAAGGGGGACGAGGAGAATAGGGGAGGAGGTCGAGGAGGAGGAGGAGGAGGAAGAGGAGGAGGAGGAGGAGGGGGAGGAGGAGGAGAAGCAGGAGCAGTAGCAGCAGGAGCAGGAGTTCGAGGAGCGGGAGGGGCAGTAGAACAAGAGGAAAGTTGAGAAGGGGAAAGGATGGGGGCAACAACAACGACGAGGATGGACTCGGATCCAGAAACGTGGGGCCGCTCTGGGGGCGAGAGCGCTACTCTGAACGACCGGGAGCTCGCTGTCCGCGCCGCCGCGGGCGTTGTCCGTTGACGATGAAAAAAAGGCCCGCCCAATTGCGGCCGTTGTCGGTTTTGGACAACATGTGTTGTTGCGAATCGTACCTATGTTCTTTGCGGGCGTCCATAGTGGGGAGGCACGCAGTGAACGAGAGGTTGGGGAGCCGTCATACCCCAAGAGGGCGACGGGGGGAGAGGGGGAGGGGGAAAGAAAAACGAAGGGGAAGAAGGGGTTGGTAGAAGTAACCCGCTGAACCACTCGCGCCCTGAAGAGCTGATGGGATTCTCGTTGCATCGTCGCGCCAACGTTGCGATGTTAGCACATGTTCGGCTTAAGACAGTACCTCACCGGTATCGACAGCAGCGCAGCAATGGTCATACTCATCCGTAATCGATCTTCCTGTCGGGCACCGTCGCAGCGTGTGGAGGTCAGGAGGTGGTCGCGGCACGAAGACTGGCACCTGTCGATGAATCGTCGTGCCAGAGTTGGCTTTCGCGGCGACGCGATCGCGCAGCGGCAGTTTAAGCGTTTGTCATTATGTAGCTGATAATTTTCAACCTTCTTCGATTAATCATAATTCGGCTGCCGCCGTCACGCCAGCACACGCGGAGCCAGTTGGAAGTTTGACGTGCCAGTTGGAGAAGCTATGGCAATGTGGGCGGGATCCGGTAAGCATTAGGTTGGATAGTCGGGTCGAGTCAGGTCGGCTGGGGCTGGCTGGGTTAAGGTTGGGTTTGGTTACATACACTAGACGGGAGGCAGAGCTAGTGGCAATGATAGTGGTAAAGGCAGCCGTAGTGATGTGTAATTGGCACTGTTCTCGCACTGGCAGTTCAGGGAGTAGTCTGAATAGCGGGAGCAGCAGGAGCAATGGGAGGTGTCTCCACTGCCCCCAGTAGTGGCAGATGCAACGGAAGCCGCAGCGGCAAGGCCAGGATTCGGGGCCGTGATTGGGGCAGGGCAGGACTAAGCGGGCGGCACCAGAGGGCGCAGATGTGGTCGTCGCCGTTGCTCCAGGAATGTCAGGTCCCCACCCGTCCTGGCCCTGTCAGCGCGCCTGGCCCCCCCAGGGCCCACCCGTCCCCGCCACCGGCGACTGCTCGCAGTGGGTCTCCTCCTCCTCCTCCTCCTCCTCCCCTCCTCCTCCTCCTCCTCCTCCTCCTCCTCCTCCTCCCCCCTCCCCCTCCCCCTCCCCTCCCCCTCCCCCTCCCCCTCCCCCTCCCCCTCCCCCTCCTCCCCTCTCCTCCCTCTGAGCAGGATCACGGGAGGGCAGAGGGGCAGAGAGGGCGAGAGCGCGCGGCGGGGGCAGGGAAGCAGAGAGGAGAGGGCAGGGGCGGAGGGGAGGGGGGGGGGGGGGGGGCAATCGGCAGGATCGTGGGGCAGGAGCGCAGGGGAGGAGAAGCTGCCCACACCGCCAGTTACCCCTGCTCCGTTCCCCCTTTGCGCTCGCCCTCCTCCGGGAGGCCCTCGTCGGCCCCGCGGGCTTCGCCTCGAAGCCCTGGCCAGAGCGCACCCGGGAGAGGTTCGGGGAACCGCGGTAGATCGGTTGTTTGGGGTTCCTCCTCCTCCTCCTCCTCCTCCTCCTCCTCCTCCTCCTCCTCCTCCTCCTCCTCTTCCTCCCCCAGGGACGCAGGGAGGGCTGAGAGGGAGCAGGAAGGGCCGCGGGCTTCGCGGGCGGCGCGCTCAGAGGCGCCCCCTCTGGGCGCCGGCAGGAGGTCTGGAGCGGCTTCCCCATCCTCGTGGCGGGGCGCCTTGTACAGCGAACGTGGCCTTCGGGGGACGCCAGCGACACGCCCTCGGCAGGCCTGCGCCGGGGCCCAGCTAGGGCACCTGCGGCTGCTCCCGGGGCCCAGGGTGAGAGACACGGCAAGGCCGGTGCAGGTGCACCGGCAGGCTCGAGCCGCGTGGGCGCGACGGCGTTTCCGGCGCGGGCGTTCGCGGATGAGCTCCGCCAGTGGCCCCCGATCGGACGGGGCCAGGACGAGGAGGAGTCCGTTCCAGAGCGTTCCGGAGCGCTCTCAGAGCGGTCCGGAACACTCTGAGAAGGCCGCGGCGCCCGAGACATCTTCCAGAGCCGGCGGACCTCAGAGAATCTCGATGCACATCCTCGCCCGATGTTATCCTCGTCCTGGCCTCGTCTTGGGCGGCCCCCAGTCGGTCGACGCCGAGCGGCCGTCCCCGTCGGCGAGCCGCGGTCGCCCGAGGCCGAGCGGTCCACGCTGCACCAGAGGCCGGCGCACGGGCCTTCGCGGCGCGAGCTTGCCGCGGGTGTGCCTGGCGTCCCCCCTGTCCGTGCTCGCGCGGCGATTTTTTCTCGGGCGAGCGGGGTCGGCCGTTCCCCCGCCGCGGCCCTGGCAGCGGGCGCCGCTTCCAGCCATCGGGCAGTGGCTGAGCGTCCCGGCTGCCTGTAGGCCCACCAAGGGCTGTTCCGAGGACCGCCTGCGGCTTGCACGACTTGTTCTGTGAGCCTTTCGGCCGAGACCGTCTTGCTTTCACACGCCTGCTTCATGCACTAGGGAAGCTGCTCTTGTGTTACGAGAACATGTCTGGGGGGCTCAGAACGAGTCGCGATAGTCTAGGCCTCCCAGATGGGGTCGGAGTCGATGGGCTCGGAGGATCGCGCCGCATCGCCGATGCATCGCCGATGCGGCTCGATGTGGAGCCCGGCTTTCTCCAAGCCGACGGCGCCGAAGCATCGCCCATGTCCATGATGCATGGCCGGTGCATCGCCGATGTATCGGCGATGCGGCGCGATCCTCCGACCCCATCTGATCCGACCCCGTCCAGGAGGCCTCTAGATGGGCGTATAGGAATGCCAGGACGGTCGGTCCCTGCTCAATCCAGCCAGAGACTTCGCGAGGCGCGCGCGCCACACGGCACCGACGGACCTTGCGGATGGAGAAGAGGCTCTCGCGCGCGCGGGGCCGCCGGCAGGTGCGGGGCTGGAGGGTCGCACACGGGGCGCGAAGAGCTCTTGCACCTCGAGGCCTCCCAGAGGGGGGGGGAGGAGAAGGAGGAGGAGAAGGAGGAGGAGCGTGAGCAGGAGCAGGAGCAGGAGCAGGAGGAGGAGGAGGAGAAGGAGGGGGATGATGATGATGATGATGATGATGATGATGATGATGATGATGATGATGATGATGATGATGATGATGATGATGATAATGGTGATGGTGATGGTGATGGTGATGGTGATGGTGATGGTGGTGATGGTGATGGTGATGGTGGTGTGATGATGATGATGATGCTGATGCTGATGCTGATGCTGATGCTGATGCTGATGATGACGATGATGATGATGGTGGTGGTGGTGATGATGATGCTGATTTTGATGATGATGATGATGATGATGTTGATGCTGATGCTGATGATGGTGATGATGCTGATGCTGATGCTGATGCTGGTGATGCTGATGCTGCTGATGATGCTGATGCTGCTGATGAGGATGATGAGGATGATGAGGAGGGGAAGGAGGAGAAAGAGGAGGAAGAGGAGAAAGAGGAGAAAGAGGAGAAAGAGGAGAAAGAGGAGGAGGAGAAGGAGGAGGAGGGAGGAGGGGGAGGAGGAGGAGGAGGAGAAGGAGGAGGAGAAGGAGGGGGAGGAGGAGCGTGAGCGTGGCCAGGACCAGGAGGAGGAGGAAAAGAAGGAGATGATGACGATGTTGATGCTGATGCTGACGATGACGATGCTGATGCTGACGATGACGATGATGATGATGCTGATGATGATGATGATGATGATGATGATGATGATACTGATGCTGATGCTGATGCTGATGCTGATGCTGATGCTGATGCTGATGAGGAGGAGGAGGAGGAGGAGGAGAAAGAGGAGAAAGAGGAGAAAGAGGAGAACAAGGAGAGAGGAGAAAGAGGAGGGAGAGGAGGAGGAGAAGGAGGAGGAGGATGAGGGGGAGGAGGAGGAGGAGCAGCAGCGTGAGCAGGAGCGTGAGCAGGAGCAGGAGGAGGAGCAGGAGGAGGAGGAGGAGGAGGAGGAGGAGGGGGATGATGATCATGATCATGGTCATGATGATGCTGATGATGATGATGATGATGATGATGATGATGATGAAGATGAAGATGATGATGAAGATGATGATGATGATGATGATGATGATGATGATGATGATGATGCTGATGATGATGATGATGATGATGATGATGATGATGATGATGATGATGATGATGATGATGATGATGATGATGATGATGATGATGATTGATGATGAATGATGATGATGGTGGTGGTGGTGGTTGTGGTGGTGGTGGTGGTGGTGTGGTGGTGGGTGCTGCCTGCTGCTGATGATGATGCTGAATTGCTGATGCTGTGCTGGTGCTGGTGCTGATGCTGATGCTGGTGCTGATGCTGATGCTGTATGCTATGGTGGTGTGGTGGTGGTGGTGGTGTGGTGGTGGTGTGTGGGGGTGTGGTGGTGGTGGTGTTTGTGGTGGTGTGTGGTGGTGGTGATGAAGGAGGAGAGGAGGGAGGAGGAGACGAGGAGAACGAGGAGGAGGAGAAAGAGAAGAGGAGAGGAGAAGAGAGAGGAGGAGGAGAAGGAGGAGGAAGGGAGGAGAGAGGAGGAGGAGAGGAGGAGAGTAGGAGGAGGAGAGGATGGGAGGAGGAGGAGGAGGAGGAGGAGGAAGAGGAGGAGGGGGAGGAGGAGGAAGGAGGAGGAGGAGGAGGAGGAGGAGGAGGAGGAGGAGGAGGAGGAGGAGGACTTGGAGGAGGAGGAGGAGGAGAAGGAGGAGGAGTAACCAGAAGTAACCATGAAGGGACAAAGTCCGTGCAAGACAAAGCGAGTTGGGCGGGGGCTAATCCGAAGAAGAGCCCCCGCGGTGAGGAAGGACGGTTGGGCGGCGCGCCCGCCTGCCTGTAGCAGTCGGCGTCGACGGCGCCGTGGGCGGGGGCGGCGCGCGCGAGAGAGCGCGCGCGGCGCGCCGCCCACTCTCTTCACTCCCATCCCCGTCCGACGACGACGCTCCACCCACTCCGCCCCCACCTTGACTGGCCTCTTCCTCCCCCCGAGCTCTCCTCGCACTGTTGGCCTCCTCGGCCGCTCTCCCAGCACGGATCTGCTGGATGAAACGCGGGGGCCTTTTGTGCGAGGGAAACAAACCTTTACTTAAACGAGTAAGGTTTTGAGCTCCTTTGGGGGTGGGGGCCGTGCATTTACGTGCAAGCCACTTGCCATCGATCGTGGCAGTCATGCCGCACTGTGAACAGAAACGCAGGGAAAATTCAGGCCAGAGATGAATAAGGTGGGTGCTGTGCGCAAGGGTTGTGCCAATCCAGACCTCCCCTCGCCGACGAACGAACTTCGACCACCGCGAGGCGACCGACTCTTCGGCTGGGGAAAGACCAGGGCAGGGCAAGGCGCAAAATCTGAGCAGCTGTGAGGACGGAACGACCTGACAGCATCGCCTGCACCTCCACTTCGACCCATACTGCTCGCAGTCGTGCGAGGTGCCAGTGAGAGCACGAGTCTGCTGGGAGGGAGGAGGCACACGTTGCTTGCCCAACCTGGTCGCCTGCCAAGGATCGACTTGCAGGGCTGAAACCAACGCGCGCCTGGCTCGGCGTCTCACAAAATGGGCTATACAATCATACATATCAGTCTTGGGCACAGGCTGCTGAGTGTACAACAGCAGGCCTTGCTCCGCGGCTTTACCTGCAAAATCGTCAGCGCACATATTGCCCGAGGTAAGGAAAGTTTGCCAATCAGTGAGCACCCTACCCGCATCCTCAAGATGGGCGGCCGTCCACACGATCTGCACTTCAGCCTCACCCCTGCTACGAAGCGCCACCGCCACCCTGCACCACAAATCCTGATTTGGGCCTAGCTTGCCGTGGGCTCGACCTGCACGCCATCCATCGAGAACTGGTTGGCAATCAGTTACATATATGATGGGCCCCGTGGTTTCCTCCAAGGCAATGGCGAGCGCAGCTATCTCCGCTCGTGGCACTGTCTGCCGCGGCCCAAGGAGGGGGGCAGAGACCCCGCAAACAGGCTCCCAAGAGCCATCCGAAGCAAGACTGATCAGAGCAACTCCTGAACCGCAGCGCCGCCTGCGGGGATCGTTACTGTACTTCCCCCCAGATCCATCCCAAAAAAGATAGGGTGGGTCCTGGCCAGGCTGGACGCAGGCCTCAGACAGCCGAGAGGTGCCATGGTACGTGTTCGGAGGAGGCTCGAGGGGGTCAAGGAAGTGGGGGCAGGTGAGATCTCTCGCTGGCACGCCTCTCAGCCACAACGAAGGATCGGCCTCCCACTGTACAGCCGCCTGAGTGCACAAGGCCTGAGTGCTGTCAAAGTCTGGGTGATCTACATTGCATTCGCACTGCCATATTCGGTGAAACAAAGTCTCAGGAGCCTTCTTGCACCTTGGACAAGTTACATCAACCGTGTAGCCACTGTCAGCTTGGCGCTGCCGTGGCCACTGGCCTCCAGAGGCCACGCACAAAGTGAGGCCCCAGAGGTCGGCTTGGCCCTGAGACTCAAACCGACGGAGTTCCTGAGAAAGGGGGGGAGATCGGCTCCTTCACTAAGCGAAGTGCCCCCTTCGTGCTTCGCAGCGCCCTGCCACAGGCCTGCTCTTAAATCAGGAACAAACTCGTAAAGCAAATATGTGTGGTCAGTGAGAGCCAACAATTCAAAGTGGGGATCGCCTGGCCTCGGAAATCTCCTAGCGCGATTCGAGTGAGACGGCCGTTCCCAGAGGTCTGGCTCTCGGGGCTCCCAGCCGGCGTCAAGCAGCGCGGCCTGGACAGCGGCTATGGGACCACGTATCCCTCGCCAGCGCCGAGGACCCAGTTTGTCGAGCTGCGCCCTGACCAACCCCCAGGAACGGCGGATGCGAGGCTGGAGAGCTGGAAATCGTTTCCAGAGCTGAAGCCACGAGTCAACGAGTTGGCGCCTGACCTCCAAGGCTGGGTCGCCGTCTCCAAGCACTGCCTGCAGCACGGCGGTTAAACACTTACCTTTGCTGTTGCCAGAGGCCGTGCGAGCAGCTTGTCGCCTTAAAAGGAGGACCTGACTCGGTGGCATACCCATCACTTGGTGACCGTAGCTGGCCTGAGGCAAGGCACCCGTGCGCCGAGCGCCTTGAGTGATTTTCCGCAAGCCTGCCAGCCGCCTCATCTTTAAAATGCGAGAAAACATACCGCTGGCCTTGGTCATCCTTTGCCTAGCTTTCTTACGAGTTCTGAATCGACCAGCCGCGGTGTCAACACCTAAATCGACACCAGTGGGAGCATACTTGGCAGGCATCCCTCGGGCTCTGAAAATCCTAACAACGCGCTTGCCTAGATCAGGAGACGACGCCAAGACCACCGTTTTGTCCGAGACCGTCAACCGTTTAGCTCTGAAACCTTCCGAGAACGCATCCGCCAGGCCTTGCATCTCAGAAACGACAGTCTCAGGAGTGCCTTCTGAACGCCCCACAGTGTCGTCAACGAAAGTCCACAAGGAGGCCTGGGGGGCTCGCCTGTGTGCTGCATCCAGCACAGAGTGTAAGAATACTTTTCCAAGACACACACCATGCGACGAGCCTGCGACGATCGACCTTCCTGGGCAGAACGGCTCACTGATGACCGAGCCCTCCTTGAGGATGCGCGGCGACATGAACAGCAGAACCTCCATCAGCACAACCGTTGGCGGGAAATTGAGGCCACGGGCTGCCACAATCAACAGTGTGAACGAGATCGAGTCGTAGAACTTGGCGATGTCTAGCAACACCGTGGCAGAAGAAACTCTAAATGTTGCTGACGCCTCGTCCATCAGGCTGCGCATCATCGCAGCGCGCAGCGCACTGCTGCCTCGCATGGCAGTGTCCCAGAAAGCAGAGAGCCCATCTGGCCATTGAGACGTGATCGAACTCCTGGCCTGACTCCACGTTTTGCAACACTGAGACAACATTCCCAAGACGCGCGATCCCCCTGCAGGTTTGGGAATGACCGCACATATCGTTGCCAATAGAGAAGTCGGCCACGTCTGGTCCAGCTCCACTTGATTCAAGATACAAGTAAGTTCCGTCAATCCTGCAGGGGGCATGCGCTGAAGGTCAACTGGCCCCAGTCCGTCAACTCCTCTGGCTTTGTTGGGGGCCTGTCTGCGAATAACAGATTCCACCTGACCTTCATTAAGTGGAGGAAGAGGGTTGTCCCGAGCATCGCGAGCGATGCCTTCCAAGGTCCAAAGCAACTGCTCGCGCGTGTCATGTGACTCCGTCCAAACGTTCTGCCAGAAATCCTTCTTGGTGCGTATCAACACGCTAGGGTCAGCCGTGTAAGCGCCATCACGTAATATCTCTCGTGGCAGTGGATCTGGAGGTGGAGACCGAACATGACGATGCACTGCTCCAGGGCTCTTGGACCACATCAGTTTTGCCCAGTCCATAAATGCTTGACGCGATTTGACCAAGGATCTGCCTTGTGCCCTATCTGCCCAAGCGTGCGTAGATTCCAGTAAATCTTGAAGCTGCTCCAACTCTAAAGTCGGTGCGCATTTGGCCTGTGCCTGCCAAGTGTCTATGTCAACACTGAGAGCCTTCTTGCCAAAGTAATATTGCCGCTTGGTGTCCTCCAGCCTGGCGCACATAGCGCAGAAGCCTTCCAGACACTGCTGCGCTTCAGTAGGGTCCTTACCAGACTTCTGCAAAGCCAACCCCCGAGTAAGCAACGTGGAGGATACTCCCCACCATTCTGCGATGGGGTCGCACATATGAGGTCTGCCAGGCGCAGGTCGCATCTTTCTCCAGGAAATCGAATACCCATGTGCCCGTCCACTGTGATTGTTCGGGTCCTCAACGTCACTGACCTCCAAGATCGCACGCTCCAACGTAGTGACCCATCGGCCATATCTCCGATCAAGTGCAGCACGCTGGGCGGGGCGCCAAGCTGGTAGAGCACTGGTGTGAAGTTGAGCTGCAGCCGTGGCTGGCTTGTAAACTTCATCCGTAAGCGTGTCACCAATGCTGCGCCAAGCGTCATGGTCGAGTTTGAACTGCACACGTGGCTCATCAGGGGTAGCTTCCTGTGACGGGAGGTCGTCAAAGGCTGCTCTCAGGTCGTCAGGTAGTTCCTGCCGTCTCGCATCATGAACTTGCTGTCGTTCTTGCGAGCGCTTACTCTGTGGGTCAGGGGCCTTACGGGGCCTGCAGGCTCTGGGTAAGGGTTCAGGAACTTCCAAAGAACGATGCCACCACGTCTTCTTGGCGTCCAAGATATCAATCGCAAGAGCACAGTGAGTTTTCCAAGGAACCGCAAGCACTTGTCGTATCTTGATGCGGTCCGTGGCGAGTTGGCGTGACACAGTGGCGTAATCATACATGCGACCTTGGCCTTTGTCGCAGGTGAACTTGCAATCTGGAAGAATAATGTTGCCGCGGAGTCGGTCCACCCATCCACTATCAATGAGAGTCTGGGGTTCGTTGTTCCAATCTGCAGCTATCACCCAAGGATCGGCGAGTGCCTTGGTGAAGGCCCCAAGAGCCACCAGCACCTCATTGTTATAATGTGTCAGACCATTGGACGGCAGCAAATAAGCAGCGATAAAAATCAAGTTGCCAGATTTCAAACGCAGCGTAGTGGCTGAAAAACCTTTGAACGGGTCCATTCTGCAATCTGCAATCGCTTGGTCACGTAATCGATCGAAGTGTGTTGCAGCTAAGTGGCATCGCGTAAGTATCCATTCACCAGCCGACATGCCCGTGTCTGATTTACTTGACTCGAAGCCAGCTCTGAAAGAAAGACGCCAGCCATCCTTCCTCATCCCCTCGGTCCAGTAGGCACACTTGGTGGCTGGAAGGTGCGTTTCAACTAAGCCGACGATGGGGTAGGCGTCCTTGTGGCTATTGACGAAGCTACGCACCTTGGAGCCCCACTCCGTGATGTTTGCGAACAGGAGGGTGACATGGTCTGCTGACTGGCGATGCTGCGACACAGCTGGCTCATTCTGGTCAGTCTGTCCTGGCAGACGGGCCGCAGGACCCGAAGCCTCATCAGAGGCCGCCCGAGACTCGGAGCCCCAGGATTGGCGTGGTGAACCTGGTTCACCCATGGCAGGGCCCTCAGGGTCTCTCTGGACCCTCCCACGTCGCGCCCCGAGGCCCCTTTTCAGGCTCCTGAGGCTTACACCCAGACGCATTCTGATCGCCAGCTGGGGGGGGCGACGAGGAAGGGAGCTTCGCAGGCTTGCATCCTATATGAGACTCCCAATCCACTGGTAAGTGAGCAACGTAGTCCAGCTGCTGGTCCAGCGTGTCGAAGGGGTATACGTCGGAGTCGCCCATGTCCTGGCATCTAGCAGCTCGAACTTCGGCTAAGGTAGTCGAAGGAGCACACTGCTGCAAGACGGGATCGTCCAAAAAGGAATGCCGCGTTACGTGTGAATCTTTGGCCGTATCATGATGTCCTGACATACGTTTTCCTCGAACTGCATCGGGCTCCAGTGGGGGCGAGAGACCATCAGCACCGGTTGCGCCCAAGGCGCAACCTGCCCGCGAAGCTGCCGTCGAGGTGCCCGAGGCAGACCACATAGCTGACGCTGATGGAGCAGAAGTAGACGGAGTGACATTGGCCATCGGCTGCGATGACTGCTGAGACCATCCCATCTGTTTGCGAACCTTGATCACAAGGCTGGTAACTTCATTGTAGAATTCATCAACCGACATAGCTCTACCAATGGGAGCACATGCTTGCTGTAGTATATGTGGTGCACATCCAAACGGAATGTCTGAGCCTGGGTAGCACTGGAACGCTGGGGTCCGTGAAATGAGACGCAGGACCCCTAGAGAGACACTCGAAATCTCACCCCTCGCCAGGCGCGACCTGCGCGACGCCCCCCCGCTGAAGCTTGGCCAAGCGGTCGCGGACGGAGGCGAAGCGCTCCTGCTGGGCGGGGACTGCAGTCGCAGCGGTTGCCACTCCTTGGGAGGCAGCAGTACCTCCAGACCCTGCAGCAGCCGCTGGTTGCTCTCCATTGTCGGCAGCTCCAGGTCGGGCCTGCGCTTCAGGTCCATCATCTGCCACTCGTCGCTTCTTGGCGATAATGCGTGCCTTCTGCGCCTCGTGCTCATCGACCACTCGCTTGGCCTCCTCCATGGCAGTGGCGAACAAGTCCTTGGCCTTGGAGGCCAAGGCCTCACGAAGCTGCGCGGTGCGCTCCTCGATGCGCTTCTTGTCATCAGCATCGAGCTCCAGTCCCTCAGGCATCTCGGCCAAGAGGCCCAAGTCAAAGTCCAGGGTGTCCACTTTGCCAGAGACCAAATCCTGGAGGCTGATCCTGTTGGGAGCCGTCTGGGCAGGAGGAACTTTGGCCAGCTTGCTGGCCAGCTCCGCGTGCTGGGCGTCCATGATCTCCAGCTCGGCACGAAGCTCACAGAGGTGGTTCTCGTGTTCACGTAGCTGCTCCTGCCACTTGTCATGCTTGTCGAGCTCGCGGGAGAGGCGCTGCAGTAGTTTACCCCGCTCCTTGCGAGAATCATGGGCTTCTCCACGACAGGCTGCGTCGGCTTGGACAGGGTAGTGATGCGGCCTTGTACACGGTTGGCGAGGTTCTTGCCGCCCGTCTTGGTGGCGATGGCGAGCAATGAGGCGAGCTCGGTGCTGTCCAGGCCGTCCAGGCTGGTCCACGCCAGAGCAGGAGGAGCAGCATGAGGCCCACCAGCTTGTAGCCCCACTGCCAAGGGCTGGTTCGGCGGTGCCTTCGAGTCTGCCCACGACCGTCCGCCCCAAGACTGCCCCCACTGGGCAGGAGAAGTCCACCCAGGCTCTGGTGTGCGTGGTGAGTAGCAGTGTTTGCACCAATGCCACCGTTCCTCGTTGCGAGAGCAGCCGCAATGTCCGCAGCGCCACGTCGGTCCAGAAGGAGGGGGACGCTTCGGCTTGCGACGGACGACCGCTGCCTTCTTGTTCTCTGACCAGTCTCGCCAAGGTGGAGTAGAATCATCTGTTCCCATGGGCCAGCCGTACAGAAAGGAGAGGGAGATCGGGAGGTACGGTCCCGAACGTAGCAAGCGTGGTGAAGAAAGCGGCACCTCCAGCCTGGGCAGGCACTGGGGAGGTGCGGGAACTGTGAGGGCCGTCGATCCCTCCTGCCAAAATGTCAAGTCCGAGCCAACGCTACGGACTTGAGCCAAAATGGCTACGGACAGGAGGATGAGGAGGAGGAGGAGGAGGAAGAGAGGAGGAGGAGGAGGAGGAGGAGGAGGAGGAGGAGGAGGAGGAGGAGGAGGAGGAGGGGGAGGAGGAGGAGGAGGAGGAGGAGGAGGAGGGGGAAAAGGGAAAGGAGGAGGAGGAGGAGGAGGAGGAGGAGGAGGGGAAGGAGGAGGAGGAGGAGGAAGAGGAGGAGGAGCAGGAAGAGGAGGAGAAGGAGGAGGAGGAGAAAGACGAGCAGGAGCAGGAGCAGGAGCAGGAAGAGGAAGGGGAGGAGCAGATGGGGTCGAAGGATCGCGCCTTATCGCCGATGCATCGGCGATGCGGCTCGGTATGGAGTCTGAGTTACTCTGAGTTCCTCCGCGCCGACGCCGCCGATACATCGCCGCTGCGGCGCTTGGGCCCAAGGGGGGTGAGCATCGACCCCCAATCGCCGATTCATCGCCAAGCCTGGCCCACGTGTGCCCAGCGCCGCCCGGGAACGCGCGTTGTCTCATGCCTCTTCGCATGCCATCGAAAGATCCTCCCATCAACACATCGGGACCAACGTGTGGAAAGTCGGGAACACTGCACAGATATTACCACAATTTGTTGGAGCCATTCACCAAAGGTATGCTATGGTCACCCCCTGCAGCCACCCAGAATGTGGGAACATAGAATGCAGACCACCTGTGGCGCTCCAAAGCTGCCATAAACGTTTCATCTGTCGCCCCGTCGGGAAGGCGAGCCACCGGACGCAGTGTGTTTTCCACCGGGTTGCGTGTTCCAGTTGGTGGACCTGGTGGATTCGAAGTCCAAGTCCGTGCGATCTGTTTCCGCACCGCGGTCTCTGTTCGCCTCGATGTCGCCCGCCCGATGATCTCTGGCACGCCGAAGTCCGGGGAGCGGGGGGAACTGGAGGAACCGGACGAGGAGCGCCAGGGCGTCGTTCCGGAGTCAGGAGATCTGCGTCGCCATTTTCGCCGAGGTGTCCGCCACCTCGGCGAACCCGGGCGCCCTTTCCTTCTTGCTTCATGCTTGTATGTGGCCGAGGGTCTGCATTGCTGTGCTGGGGCAACCGGCGCCCCAGGGTCTTATCATTATCTTATCTTATCTTGTATATCCTATACAGTCGGGGCCCTGAAGAAGGAACCCTTTTCGTTGGGGAGGGGCTCCGCGTTCCTGAAGTGTTTCGCAGCTTGCCTCAGGTTTTCCTCATGTTTTCGACCGGAAATCGAAGGTTAACTTATGGAAAAAAGGGGGCTCGTTCCTTATTTAGGGTTCCTTAGGTCAACGCCCCGACTGTGTTAGATTGTCTTACCTTATCTTATGCTCGTCGAGGTCGCTCATGGCTCCACGGTCGCAGGCCGACAGGACCGCTGGAGGCGCGGTTCCAGGATCTTCAGATGGAGGGAAGGCAGAGTGGTTGTTACGTCGGGGGTGGACAGAACCCCCAACAGTGACACGTCGATTAGTGAATTGTCCGTTTTCGGTGCTCGAGAGGGCGCCGCGGCCGTGATTTTCCAGGCTTGCGCCCGCCAGATTTGGGCTTCAGGTCGTTTTCACTAAACCACGTTTTCACTAAAGGGGGGTTTGTCCATCCCCGAGTACGGGGGCCCCCAAACGGGGTGGTGACCACACCGTGCGGTATGTCGGTGGGGATTCGGGGTCACCGCACGGTTTTGGGACCTGGGGCGTGCTCCGGGGATGTCTCGGGCGACTGGGGCCTCCAGGATCCCAAGACCGTGTGGTGACGGGCCCTGCGGTGATGTCTTTGAGGATTCCGAGGTCATTGCCGGGGCTATCGCCACACGGTTCTGGGACCCCCCATTGTCCCGGGGTGTGTCGGTGCCCCGCACAGGGGTCGGTGGTCTGGGCATTGGAGCGGTTTGGTTTAGGATTGAGTCGGGATTCGCTCGGATTTCTGAGCGGCGGGGCCCAGGTTCAGCAACTGCAGGGCTCTTCTGATTCGGGGCTCGTCGGGCGAAGGGCATGGGGTAGTAGAGGCGCGTAGGTTGAGGGCGCGTGGGGGCGAAGGGTCATATTCGGCCCGGCCTGGTGACGGTGTCTCAAGGCCTACGGTTGGGAGGGTGTGGGCGGGCATGGGGATGGGGTGGGCGAGTGGGTAAGGGGTTGCGTTGGGAGCATTGAGGAGGCGGACCGAAAGCTACCGTACTTGGTGGTGCGTGTTCAGGTTGATGTTGTATTGGTTCCGTGGTTGGTGGTCTTGATGCCATAACCGTGGTAGGTAGATCGGGAACCCGTTGTCGTACAGGTTCTCGTCGTCGTGTGGTCGTTGGTCTTGGCTCAGGCGGCCGTGGTAGTGGACTTCTTTCCTCCGCCGTACGCCTTTCACTTGTCGGTCCAAGCCCCAAGAACTGCAGCGCCACTGGGGGCTCAAGAATGGTAACCGCACGCCTCTTGGTGCCAGCCCGCTGGGGGAGGTCCGGCCGATTTGCCATCGTTGAGTGTTCATTTCCGTTTGTCGTCACCGCCTTGCTGTAGCTGCCACGACTCCAGCCTCTTTCGGGACGGACGAAAGGGGGGGATTGGGAAAGGGGGGGTTACGATATTTGCTGCATGCAGCTGGTTTCGGCCTCGCCGAGGGGCCCATTCCTCGATACATAGCCGCCTCCCGGCGCCGGGAGGCGCCGGGAAAGTCAGTTACGTGAGCTGATTCTCAAACCCCCCCTTTGCTATCCCCCCCTTTCGCCCGACCCGACTTCAACCGGCCCCGAGGCCGCCTGGGCGTGGGGCTCTTGATATGTTGCACTAATTGTTCCCGCTATCTCTTGAAGAATTGCTGAAATGATTGGTCTTGGTACCGAAGTGGTAACAGCTCGTTAGCGAAGCGTTTCTTCTTATCGCCAAAACGGGCACGACTGATTTGTGAAACGCCTTGTCTTCTTCCTGAAACGGCTTGAATTCGCCATTGAAGCGCCCCCCTTTGCCACTGAAACAAATGACAAATGACCCTACTTGCCCGTTTTTAAAACAATGGCTGCGGATCTTGGATTACCCTTGGGCCACGGTTTTTTGGGCCGAGTCGGGGGCTACCGTGGAAGTTTATTAGGCTGTCTTGCGCTGACGAAGCCCAGAAAAGTCCCGATTTTCAAATCATCCGCAGCCCAAGGCTAAAAAATGTTGGTTTCTTC
Source organism: Prorocentrum cordatum (assembly GCA_963575745.1). Taxonomy (NCBI): domain Eukaryota; class Dinophyceae; order Prorocentrales; family Prorocentraceae; genus Prorocentrum; species Prorocentrum cordatum. The sequence goes on from CAUYUJ010015314.1 coordinate 73,697, forward strand.
GGACCTTGTTGGGAATCCTCTTCTTACAGCCCGTTTGGGCCATTTTGGAGGCATCTTGGGCCGTCTCGCAATTATCGTCGGCCTCTCTGAGAACGTATTGGCCCGTGTTCGAGGCATCCGGGGCCATCTTGGGGTCTTCAGTTGCCTACCTGGGCCACCTTGGAAACTTTGGACACGCACCCTCAGGAGAGGAAAGAACACACAGACACAATGAATCTTCGATTCCTCAGGAAATATGGGGAAATATTGGAAGTGGGGTGGAAGACAGAAACCCAGAAAATATTGGAAAATATTGGGAATCTGTTTATTTGTGTGTATTTATTTGTGAGCGCCGGTCCATGGGTTCTGTGCGAAGGATCGCCGCCTCAGGGACGGACGGGCAGGTGCACGCACGTCTCTGTTACCGGGTCTCCCACTAAACGGGCGCAACTTATCAGCCAAAAAAGGGTCTAATATTCAACAAGCGATGACTGCGATTCCGCGCACGCTCAACATCCGGTGTCGGATTCCGAACCTCCCAATGTTATTCCGCCTCCTCCGTACAAACCGTGTGAGCCCCCCTGTCGCGGTGACGGCCGTCATGATGACCACCCCGTCGGGTCGTTTTCCTGGTGGTTCCCCCCCGTCTCCCCTGTCAAATTTTTCGTTTTAAATATTGTTGCGGTCCTGGGCCCGACCCCGAGCAAAGAAACCGCCCAACATTCGAAAATCAGACGGCTCCAGGCCCGACAAAAGCCATTTAAATCAGGGGACCGTCGGGCAATTGAAAATCGAACGGCCCTAAGCCCCCAAAATGCCGAACTCATCTACGAAAAGAAACCGCTCACAGTGGGATGAGGAGGGAGGAGCAGAATTTCTGAGTCGACGGGCTGAATCTCTGATTCAACGGGCGGGGTCTCTGATTCGGCAGACGGGGTCTTTGATTCGGCGGGCGTGGTCTCTGATTGATCATGGGGGCGAATCTGCAATTCAGCGGGCGGTGTCTACGATTCGGCACGCGGTCTATGATTCAACGTGAGGTCTCGGATTCGGAACCTCCCGGTCAATTTTCAGTTGCCTGGGATTTTCGGTGAGGGGCGTGTTCCCAAACATGATTTGAAGCATTCGCACTGTAACGAAAACATGCTTGCCTATATTCTTTTTCTCAGATTTTCTGAAAATGAAGGATATGATCTGTAATAGTTCCCATGGCTTTGCTGGGCAACAACACAAGTTTGCCAGCTCGGCGAACGTGTCGTCGTCTGCTGCCAGACCGCCGGAATATTCAACCAGCGCAGCATGCAAAAATTCGCATTGCGTGGTCATTACCAATATTTGTTCAATTGGGTTTGCTTCTGGCGTAGCTGTATTGTCCCACTCACGCGTTCCAGCGCTTTTGGTAGCATCTTTTCCTCGATTTTGCATGCTTCGTTTGCAGCATTGCTTCCGCGATATTGGTGTGCGAGACTGCCAAATGTTTTGTGGGACTTCTGAAGGACACCAGTCGAAGGCGCCACCCTCCGCCCTTTGAATCAGAGATTTGGGTCGCCGAGTCGGAGATTCAGCTTTCTTCTCCCTTTGTCCTTCTCCCGCCCGCCATCATATTGTTGATTTCAAGGGGCCTTTTAAATTTAGGATTCGGGCTTCTTTTCGGGTTTGAAGTTGTTTGATTTTGAAATTTCATGCGTTTTTATTGTGCGATTTCTTTCCGGATATTGAGTCCACAGGGCGACGAATGAGGATAAGGTCCGGTAGAATGGGCCTGCAACGGGTTGGTTTGGCAAAAGAAGCGTGGTTCCTTAGGCTATTGTATTTTAGACATTCTTATTTCTTATAAATACCTTGTCTTCCTCATCTGAATTTGTCCAAAATGTCCCCGGAATTAAATTCCCAATTGCGTGCATACTTCAACCAGAGGAGCCATTTACAATGGAGGCTCTGCGTACATTTTCTGCGGATATGCTGCCACCCATTAAGAGCGGGCCGTTACGTCATCATTCTCATGTTATGAGAATAATGCAGCTGAAAGTCCAACGGAAAAAAAGTAAGAAACATAAACAGAGACGTCGATATAATCAAATAGTCACGGAAAATAGCACAATAAAGCCGAGATATAATAGATTATATATAAATGTGTACTAATAACATCTTTGAGATAACGCATCACTAGAAATTAAAAATCGATAAACATAGATCAGGGCGTCACGATTTAAATTAATGGCTGGCAGAGAGGCAACGCATACAATAGAAAATCCAAATCGCGATTAGGTGGTCGATTTTTTGCGACTTGAAAGGGAGGCCGCAGTCATTGAGCTTGGTGCGCGGTTTTTGATCTATCAAATACTACGTGCGCGTTTTTTTGTGTGTTTTGTAAACTTAGGAATATCGGGGTAGCAGTTTGTTTTATGTTTTAAAAACAATATATTCTGCGCATGGCTTTGGTCGTTTTCGGAAATGTTGTGCGCGACGTTCGCTCGTATTGTCGTTTCGCAAAGTTGTTTTCAAATTGCCATGCCGAAATTCAAGTGACGAGGTTAATGCTATGTTTCGTTGGTGATTCGTGTCAAAAAAATGCATTGGCTAAAAATGTGGCATCCCCGCATGGACCGCGTTACATGCTTTCAGCAAGGGAACCGCCGCTTCAAGAAAAAGCCATTATGCAAAGAAATCAAACAATCTTAAATTTGAAAAAACAAAAAAAAAAAAAAAGGAAATTCGGATGTTGATATGCAATGGGGAGCAAGCCCACGCAAATCAAGATTCTTACAACATTCGGCGGGGGAATTGGTGGAGGGTTCCAAACGGGCAGACGCAGCACATAGAAGCAAAGTTGTTGGAGCGAATAAAAATCCAACAAACTACTGATACATAGAATACGACGAATATACTTCTGCAACATAAAACATCAGTCTAGCCCAAAGACATCCCTATTCACATCTTTCCTTGCTTGACTGAGTTCGCACTCTAGTCTAAGTTCGTTTGCGAAACATACTAGAAACACATGAAATCTCCATTCCGGTGTCTTCTCCCGCATCTTTTACCGGGTGCCGCGTGGAGGTACGGATTAACAATCTTTAGCAGCAGATCAACGGTGTCGAAATTGAGGCGGGTATCCCATCGCGCTCTCTCGAGTATGGTTGGATTGACAACGACTTATTCCCAAAGTGGGGTTCCCAGCTGCGTAGTTAGCTCGCCTGGAGGTAAGAATTACACCGAAACGAATAGAATAAGTAGGTATGACACGGAGGTATACTAAAGCATTTTCGCCAGTTGGGATTGAAGTCGTATCGACGTGTGTGATTAGAGGGCCGGTAGAAAAAATTACCGCGGATGTCGAGTAATGACCGGCTATAGTGATGGTGGCAACCGTTTCAGAAAAAGTTTACAGCAGTTTCAGAAAAAAGGCCGGTTTCAGAAAAAGGGCGTGCCGTTTCAGAAAAAGGCTGAGCAGTTTCAGAAAAAGGGCGCGCTGTTTCAGAAAAAGCGTGGGAGGTTTCAGAAAAAGTGCGCACGGTTTCAGAAAAATGCCCCACCCCCGATTTGTTGCCCGGGCCCCTGGGCCTCGGCCCGACCTTGGGCCGCGGGCCCTGGGCTTTTGCACCCGGACCCCCGCCGTTTTTTTCTGAAACGGTCGTTGCCGCATGGCCGTGCTTTGCTTCGGGAGGAGTGCGGAGGAGGCTGGAGGAGGCGGGAGGACGACGGGGGAGTGAAGCGGGCGTGAGTGAGATTGGGAGGGTTGGATTCGGGAGAGGCACGGAAGGAGTTCGCCTCCTCCGGCTCCGACTCCGGCTCTGGATTTTCGTCCGGCTCCGATTCCGATTCGGTCTTCCTCCGCTTCCGACTCAGATTCCGACTCCCGGTCAGCTCTCCTCTGGCTCCGACTCCGGCTTCGGCTCCAAATTTTCGTCCGGCTCCGACTCCGATTCCCGTTCGGTCTTCCTCCACTTCCGTTTCCGATTCCGACTCCTGTTCCGGCATCTCCCGGCTCCGACTCCGGCTCCGGATGTTCGTCCGGCCCCGACTCCGATTCCCGTTCGATCTTCCTCCTTTTCCGACTCCGATTCCGACTCCCGTTCCGGCTTCCTCTGGCTTTGACTCCGGCTCCGGCTCCAGATTGTCGTCCGACTCTGACTCCGATTCCCATTCGGTCTTCTTCCACTTCCGACTCCGATTCCGACTCCTGTTCCGGCCTCTTCCGGCTCCGACTCCGGCTCCGGATGTTCGTCCGGTCCCGTTTCCGATTCCTGTTCGATCCTTCTCGACTTCCGACTTCGATTCGGACTCCCGCATTTTTCCCACCTTGGGCCCAATTCTTCCCATCCTTCCAGCCTCCTCATAATTCGACAGAATTTTCCATGTTTATCCCAATTTCCGTAGCGCGCGTGCGCGCCCGCATGAGAGCGCGCGTCAGCCGCCGGCCACTTTTTTTTGCACCCCGAGCCGCAGCGGTTCCGTCACCTCCATATCGGGCGTCATGAAGAATTTTTTGTCAAGGTTGGCAAGGATGAAAATGTATCGCGTCCTGGTCTGCATTAAGGGCACGTCCAGCAACTGAGTCACTTCAGTGCGGGTGCCGCTAGGGACGAACAGCGTTGTCAGCACTTCTTTCCCGCTCTGGACGACCACCTCGATGTCGTCGTCGTTTTCGTCGGTGGGGACCTCGTCGTCGTTGGGGACGCCTTCGCCCGCCAGGTCGAGTGAGTCCACGTGTTCGTACATCACCACTTCCAGCTCGCAGTCTGCGTGGATCGGGGCGCCGTCCCCGGTGCCGACGTACGCCAGCTCGAAGCACGTAGGTGCCGTGAGGGGGCAGGCGCTTGCATTTCTCATCACGCCCGCGCGCGTTCGCGCGGACGCGATAGAGAGACTCGCGACCTCCCCGCGCGACTTGGCAAACGTCCTCTCGGCCGCTAGGTGGTCCGCCCTTGCGTCGTGCATCACGCCCACTGCGCAATCCTCTCGGAACGCACGTTGTCAAGAATGGCCACAGGGGGCTAAGATCCCACGCCATCTGTTGTTCCCCGACTTCAACGAGGACAGTCTTCTGATTCCCCGCACCCTCGATCGGCACCATTGCTGCTGGAGGCGGGGTCGCGTTTGTCCGGCTACGGCCGCGGCCTCGCCCAGTGTTCCCCCGGCACCTGCCTCCGTCGGCATGGTCGCGCCCTCCAACGCGACCACCTCTCTCCCCGCCTCCGCGTCCACGACCTCCGGCAGCCCTGCGTAGAGCACCCGTCCGCGACTGTGTCTGCCGGGTATTCAATGAGAGCGTAACCTCATGCCCGTGAGAAAACATTAGAGGATAATAAAGTTCGGTGTTCAGAGAGAGATAATAAAAGTAGCCCAGTAGACCTCAGCAAAATCTCGAAGTAAGAGATGACCAAGAGGAGACCGAGCCGAGCACGTTTTGAGACATCCGTGGCGTTTAGTTTTCATAGAAATATCATCAACAATGGCTTATCTCTCATGAAAATTGTTTTTTTTTGTAAGTGCTTGTGTAGGGTAGCTCATGTGCTTCAATTTCCATGGATAATCAACCCCAGAGAAAAAAAAATTCAGGCGAGCGTGGGGACAGAGAGAAATATAAAAGAAGAAGAATACAGTAGAAAAGTAATAACAAAGAAAAAAGAAAGGAGAATAAGAAGAGGACGAAGAAAGGAAAAATTCAAATTTCCAAATCTACAAATTTTAATTCACAATCGCTTTATGAAAATTGATTTGGTTAAAGTGCTCGTGTAGGGTAGTTCATGTGCTTTATTTTCCATGGATAATCAACCCCATAGATAAAAACAAGCTCAGGCGAGCGTGAAAACAGATAAGAATATAAAAGAAGAAGAGGAAAGTAGAAGAATAATACGAACATTACTGGTTTCGTTTGAGTCTGCCTCCCAAAATTATTGGTTTCGCTTGACACATCCTGGAAAAGTGTGATTGCTTCGTGTGATGTTGGTATTTCAACATCACTTGATGTTGCTATCTTAGCATAGCGCTTCGAGGTGATAGTGAAGTTCGGCCTCAGCGCTCGCCGCCCAATTTGAATTTTGTATAGGGCGACGATAATCAATTCTAAACACTAAAGGAGGGGGGTCCTTTTATTATCATCGGCATGCGGTTATGAATTTGAATTTGATGAGCAATGGCAATGCCCCGGAAATTGCACGTACTTTTCTGAAACGGGTACCGTTGTTTCTGAAACGAAAACATTTTTTGTTGAAACGGTTCCCGCTTTTCTAAAACGACCAGTTTTTTTTTGAAAAGGTTGATGCGTTTTGTGAAACGGCATTTTTTTCTGAAATTATTGTGTTCTTTTTTCTGAAACGGCGGTCGCCCTAGTGATGACTGATGCGCATTCCCGAAACTGTACACATAAGCAAGGACCCGGAAGAAGAAATCGAAAAATATTCAGTTTCACGTTCGGAAGATAAAAGATTTCTTAGATACCGAATTCAACTTCGAAAGTTGGAATAAGGAAAAAAATCACATAGCAAAAATTATCCCAGTGCGACCCTATCTAAGAGTGGGAGCTCCTAAGAAAGCAGCATTAATAAATAGTAACAGTAAGGCTAAAAGTTAACCTAAAGCTAAGCTACAACTAGGCTACAGCTAAGCTAAATACTCCCGCGGGACTGGGGGAACCGCGGGGCGGGAATTGGGGGAACCGCCCGGAACACTTTACAGTGTCCGGCCTTTTTAAGTTAAGAGAATAAGAACCTTTCTAGGCAGAGCCCACGTAGGGGAAACAAACAAGAAGGAAAACAAAAACTTTGGTGCGATACTTACGGGGGACATCACGGAAAAATCAGCAAGTCTATGGTTTTGTTCCCCTATGCAGTTGCGTTATGACAGGCACCGAAAACAATTGACACATATATTGCCGGCCACGCATAATCCCACCAGCCCTCTGGGCGTCGGTGGTTTCGAGCGTTTCCTCTTCCATCCCTCCTTCTTCCCTTCGGGGAGGGGTCTACCCCTCCTCCTACCTCCCCACTGATCTGGACAAAAGGTTCCGCAGCGCGTTGGAACGCTCAAGATGGCCCAAGATGGCTATAAAAGGACATCAGGGAACCCAAGAAACCCTCCAAATCAAGATAGCGCAAGATGACTCAAAATGGTCCTCATAATGATACAAGACGTTCCAAGAACTCCCCAAGATGGTTCGAAATGCCTACAAAAGCATCATTAGGATGCATCCAAGAGGCGAAAATACTTCAAAACCCTAGGGAGAATCAATGTTTTTGATGTTCTCACTTTTTCGCTTGCGATGCACATCCGACGCGCGAAAATGGCTACAAGATGGCTCAACATAACTCCAAGAGGAGCCCACCAAGAGAGCCTCAGGATGGCACCACGAGCGTTCCAAGAGCGATCCAAGAGGGGTCCAGGAAGCGATTTTTTGAGGTCCTGGGAGGGCTCTAATTAAGAAGCCTCACTTCCTTGGCCGATGTACCGAATTCCCCCAAAATTGCCTTCAGGGCCCCAAGAGGCTCCTCAAAAGGCCCCACGGAAGCCCTCAAGAGACACCCAAGAACCCCCCAGAGGCACCCAAAGGGCAAAGATGGCCCGAAGAAGCGCCCAGGAGGCACCCAAAGGTCCCCAGGAGGCCCCAAAAAGAACCCCGAACGGCCTACAGAGGCCCTCCGAGGCACCCAACATGCCGAAAAGCCCGTCAAGATGACACTCTAGTCGCCTGGGCATCGTTTGTGGAAAGGTTGGTAGGGAGTTTACCGTCTACATCACGACATCACACGAACACGAACATCAACCTGCAAGCGTTGTGCGCAAAATTCCCCGTGCTCACGGAATGCAGAGATGCCCATGATGATAATATTCTGACAATGCGAGCATTAATAATATTGTTGTATGATCGACGCGTGGTAAGGGCTGAATTGTTACCGTTATGATCCCACCAAATAAAAAAATAAACATAATCCGAGGAGTCAATAAAATTCAAGAAGAAAAACATTTATCAAAAAACACATGCGGAAATCTTGCCAAAGAAATCCAACATATTTACTACCGACAAACTTGTTTGGACCACGTTGGGAAATTGCGTTCGGACATACTTGTTTGGGCCACGCTGCGAAATTGCGTTCGCAACTCAAGAAACTAAGAGAGATTATTCAACAACTCGAATGCGGCAAGGTTGCCCACCATCGCTCGGACGTCCATTCCTTTTGTTTCTTTTGTTTTCGTGCGTGTTTTTTTTTCGCCGAGTGATCAAGCATGTTCTTCGATGGTCTTCGCCGAAGGAAGAATGCACACGCCGGAGCGATGCCAAAGATGGAACGGACGGTGTCAGCTCAAACGCCCGGAATGAATGGCTTACAAAGACGCTTGTTGGTGAGTACCATTTCTAACAACAAAATATTTGTGCACATCTGCGACAATTGAAGACCAATCAACTCTTGCATCGCGTGCAAAATCGTGGTAAATTGTCTCTTCACGCGATTGCCAAATGCTAATCAGGATGACCTGCTCGAAGCAACTCATTTGGTTTTTGCCAGTGCGGTATGGCACGGCATATGCAGTACATATGGCACGACGACATCAGAATTCTCAAACACAAGGCTCAATTCTGATTCATATTCGTCGCGCTGGATTGGAAAAAGTGCGTTCGTTCAATCAATGGGGAAGCGATGCCAACAACTCTTAGAAGGTTCGGTGTAGCCGAACGTCTTTTGGCAATCATGGAAAACATCTATATTAACAAGATGTCTTGCGTCGCGGATGGAGGCAAAAATCAAAAGAAGCGCTGCAAATATCAGGCATTGCACAAGATTGCCTTTTGTCGCCGTTCTTGTTCATAATGGTGATGACGGTGGTGATGCACGATGCAGCAAGTCTCCTTTCCAAACAAATAGAAATCATGTAAACGTGGTATGGTACCGATTCTGTTGCACGCAGACGTTACTTTGATCTATGGCAGGAGCCAAGAAGGATGCCCAAAACTCATTGACTGCGGTCGCTACAGCTGGGGGGCAAATTGGCATGGAGTTGCATTGGGATAAATTTCAAATCGTGCGCGATGCAATTATTAACGCTGCACGCGGGATAACACACAGGACAATTTAGTGCACCTCGAAGCTACAATCATCAATCATAGGCACATCTATGCAGAATAAAACACACGATTGGGGCTGGCTTGGGGGAGTTCTGCAAATATACAGAAGTATGGAAGTACACTTCAACCAGCGTCAAAAGGAAACTACAAATCTACCAGGCGATGATCACAAATAAAGTCATGGATTCCCTCAGCTCGGCGTGGTTGAACAAAGCCGAAAACGACTATTGGACAGGACAGCTCCCAAGCGAAATGCCTCAGGAAAATTATGGAAATCCCCCCTACAGCTGGAAGAGAAGTCGACAGCTGCCCTACACATCGCAACTATTGCATCAACAATTCAACGATTAGGGGAAATTGGCCAGAGCCCTAACACTCATGCGCTGCGTGCGGCAACGTTTCAACCTGACATTCTCAAGCCGGTCACGTTCACTTGCAAACGTGCGCGGGGGAGACCAAAAAGAGAATGGGCAGCAAAATTGTTATCAATTGTTTTTTTTTTTTTTTTTTTTCATATTTCCCTAATTCTGACGCTTTAGTGGACACGCTCCGAAACGATGAAAAATGACACGCTTTCAGCATCAAATTTTCCAGGCCAACTGGATGTGGAGAAGACGAATACTTATGATATGCATTGCATGGCTTGTGCGTCTTAGCAAGAAGAAGCATATGGATCTTCATCTTCCTCCTCCTTCCTCCGTCCCCTCAGCGCGTATTTGGCGCGTTCACGCCACCTATGGACGCGTTTCGGCGTGAATGTATCTTCTTTCCGGCGTCCTCTTCTTTTTCATTGCGTCCTCTCGGCGCGCACTTGGCGTGTCCAGGCCATCCAGGCATACGTTTTGTCGTGTAATCGTCTGCTCTCGCACGCACATGGCACGTTACATTTCTTTGCCTTGCCCATGCGCGTTTGGCGTATGGCTGCTTCGAGTTTTTGTTCATAATGATGATGAAAGTGGTGATGCACGATGCGGTTGGGCTCCAACAATCAAACATATCGCCTAAAGGTGGTAACTATCAGTTCTGCTGCACGCAGACGATACGTTGATTTCTGTGAGAGAATGCGGTCGCTACAGTTGGTATGCCCTTAGCTCGTCATGGACTTGATAGTCTCATGCCGGTTATGCTGAGTTGCAAACATGCGCGGGGGAGACCAAGAAGAGAATGGGCAACATAATTGTTATCACACATTTATTATTGTCTCCTTTGTTCGGGAATTTCGAGTCGAGAAGAACTAAGATAATTTCAACATCCAAGTTTCAAGGCCAATTGGATGTGGAGAAGATTAATACTTACGATATGCATTGCATGGCTTGTACGTCTTCGCAAATAAAACACATGTATCATGATCTTCCTTCTTTTTCTCGCCTTCACAGCGCGCATTTGGCGTGTCCGGCCATTTTACCACGCCTTTGGCGTGTAATCGTTTGCCTTTTGTCGTCCTCCCGTTCCCCGTCCTTCCGCACTCTTGGCGCGCATTTGGCGCATTCAGGCTCTTCGGAAACGAATTTAGCGTATCTGTTACTGCGCGAATTTGGTGAATCGCCCATCTTTCTCTGCCCGCGCGAATTTGGCGTATGGCTGCTTCCATTCAAAATAAAATTCGTTCCCGTGAGCCCACGAAACCCGCGTCACTTAAACCTACCGTTCTTCCTGCCCAATACAACAAACTCTGTATTCGTTTTTGGAGATGAATCTAAATTCTAGACGCCTCGCGTATCCCCACCAACGCCTCCAAAAACGATGTCCGGGCGAATTGAGGTGATCAAGGAAGTGCGGCAACAAAGAGGAGGACGGCCGAACCGTACAAAGGAGTGAGGAGGAGAAGGAGGAGGTGGATGGATGAATGGATGAGGGAGTGGGAAGGAGGAGGATGAATAGGATGAGGAGGACGCGGAGAGGAGGAAGAGAAGGAGCAGGAAGGAGGAACAAGAGGAGGAGACCAGACACAAGGGCCAGAGGTCTCTTAAATGCCTCTCGAAATCTCTTACGGTATCTCTTAAGCAATTCTTAATAACCGCTTAGGACGTCTTGGGAATCTCTTGGCGATCTTGGGCTCTTCGGGGTCTTGGGTGCCTCGGGGGGGGGGGGCTTCTTGGGGCCGCTGAGGGTCTTCTTGGGGGCCTCCTGGGGGCCTCTCGGGGCCATCTTGGGCCATCTTGGGACCTCGTGGGGCCTCCTGGGCGCTTCGTTGTGCCATCTTGGAGGAGATCTATCAAAGAAGAGCGGAGCTTCAATTAGGGTCTAGTAAAATCAATGACTTTGGCTTCCTCGCCGAGGCCGTTTTGGACTCTCTGACACCTCCCCGCCCCTCCTGTCCAAGTCCACGGGGGGGGGATAGGGGGAGGGGTAAACCCCTCCCCGAAGGGGAAGAGGGAGGGGTGGAATAGGAAACGCTCTAAACCACCGACGCCCAGAGGGCTGGTGGGACTGTTTGGGTTCGCTTTTACTTTTGATTCGCGTATTCCGTTTATCATGATGAAACTCGGCGGCGATGTACATTCCCCATCGTACAAACGTATAAGATATTAGTGATATCTCTTGATGATTTGGAATCGCGCATTTAACAGCGCGCACGAGAGCACTATTGAGTTGAAAGTAAGCATACATATAATAAAGTCCGACATTATGGGTTCATTGAATCAGTCCGCTGGCAACTTCAGAGTGGGAAAACAAGAAAAACGCGGGGAACAAACATTGGGGTGGACAAACTTGAAGAGGATGAAATGAAACCCCAGAAACATGAAGACCAAATGCCGGTGATCAACCAAATTGTCTTGCAAACTTCTGGTGCCATTGCTTCTCCCGAGCATTTTGAGGTTGCATATTTTGTTCAAAACAAACAGTACCCTAGTTTTCCTCCTTCCTTCTCCACACCATATATTTCATTGCTATTTCCCCCCGGAAATTCCACTAGCGCAATTCGTACGTGCCTTCGCGTGCCATTTCATTATACGATTACTTTTTGCTCCATAGGAGTTCCGCTGAAGACCCGCGCGAATTCTTTCGACACTCCCCTCACATGTTTCGCGGCCCCATCGGATACCCGCCGACAGTTTCAATGGCTAAGTCTGTACGCGTTCCCGCCATTTACTCGGGCACATCTCTCACACGTTTCGTGGTCCCGAAAGAGATCCAAGGAACTCCACCGAAAGTCCCAATGGGTAAAAGCGTATGTGTGCCCGCTATTCATGTCGGCACACCGCTCAGAAGTTTCGTTGTCCATAAAAATGCAGCCAAAAATCGTAATGGCACACATATGCCCACGCCACTCATTTCGGTATAATTCATGTTTCGTGGCCACATAACAAATAACTCCGCCGATAAATCCCAGTGGCCTAATTCGCATGCGTCCCCGTTGCTCATTTCGGGCACACCCCTCACGCGTTTCGTCTCCTTCCAGGAACCGCCGAAGGTCCCAATGGCAGAATTCGTATGATGCGTTCCCGCCACACCTCTCGCACGGTTCATAGCCCCATACAAACTCCGCCGCAAATCCGAATGGCACGATTGGCATGTGTCCTCGCCACTCATGTCGGTATATCCCTCATACGTGTCGTTGCCCCGTAAGAATTCAAACAAAAATACCAAGGTGGTTGAATTCGCATGCGTGTCTCCGCCACTCATTTCGGCACACCTTTCACATATTGCGTGGCCCGTATACGAATTCCGCTGAATGTCTAAGTGGCACAATTTGCATGCGTCCTCGCTATTCATTTCGTCATCGAAAATCCCAATGGCACAACTCTCATACATCCCCGCGGCTCGTTTCGGCACATCATTCACACGGTTCGTGATCCCACAGGAACTCTGCCGAAAGTCACAATGGCGCACTTCGCCTGCGCCCCCGCCATTCATACATAAGCGTTACACATGCGGAATGCAGTTCTCCGTGTCCTTCCTTAACCCTGCCAATTTCGTGTTAAAAGAGTGAATGAGTGAAGCGTGTCTCACACTATCAATGTTCAAGAACATCACGCGCCGCGGGTTCGTGCCGACTAGACACTTTGCGAATGCTGTGCACAGTGTGTTTGTCTGTTCTACGTAGTAGTTTCGGAAACCGTGAATCAGAATATGGTGTGGAGCTCATTGCAGGGGCGAATCCTGGAAGAACACCACTGCGGTATTCTTGCAAGGGACTTGGATTGGACAAACCATTTCAGTATGTCGACGGCCGGCGTTCACCAGCCCTCTGGGCCTAGGTGGTCAAGGGAGGCTGCCCCTTCTTCCCCTTTCGGGGAGGGGTTTGCCCTCCTCCTCCCCCCTCCCCTGGCCCTGGATGGGGGGTGCGGCGAGGCCTTGGAGCGTCCAAGATGGCCAAAGACGGTTCCAAGAGGGCCCATGAGAGTCTCAAATGTGCCCCCAAGATGGCTCAAGATAACACACGATGCCTCAAGATGGCTCCCACAATGCTCCCAAAGGCCCCTAACAACTTGCCAAGACGGCTCCAAGAGGCCTCCGAGACCTTCAAGGAGGCCCTCCAAAAATTGTTGCTTTCACGCTGTTTCGCTTCCGATGGCCATCCGAAACCTCAAGATGGCTCCAAGATGGCCCGTGAGAGCTCCAATATAGAAGAGGGTTCCAAGATGGCTACAAGAGTGCCCCAAGAGCGCTCTACAAGAGGTTCAGGAGGCGATTTTCAGTGCTCCCGAGGGGAGAGGTTGATTGGAGCCCACCTCTTTTTTGATCGATGTCCTCTAAAATGGCTCCAAGAGCGCCCCTGAAGCTCCCAAGAGCGCCCCAAGAGGGCTCAAAGAGGCGCCCAAACGGCCCCAAGAGGCCTCCAAGAGGCTCCCAAGAGACCCCATACGAGGCCTCAAGAGGATTCCCGAGGCACCCAACTCTCCCTCCTTCTCCTCCTTCTCCTCCTTCTCGTCCTCCTCGTCCTCGCCCTCCTCCACCTCCTCCTCCGACGACGACGACGATTCGGGTATCTGCGTTCTTCTGCATACTCCCACACTTCCCTGATCACCTCAACTCCCCTGGGCATTGTTTTTGGATGGGTTGGTGGGGATACACGAAACGTCAACAATTTAATCGTCCCTGGCCTCAACGTCGCACACGGGTTGCGGGCCGTCCGGTCTTTTCGCTTATTCAGAAAATGGGAACACACAAACCAACTACTAGCAACAACCGCAGTGGGGCTCTAGTAGAAGCCGCGGAGCGGGACAACGTCACCTACCACGACCTGGTGGATGTGCATAGGCGATGGGGCCATTCAACCATCAATTTAAGTACAGCTCTAGCCTGGGAACTCCGTCGGTTCCTTTGATTTGGACACCCGAAATGGGTACGGAAAGAATGGGTACAATGCCCAACAACAAATGTTGTCCCAAACCAACAACGGCCGCTGTTGGGCAGGCGGCCTCCTGTCTCAATTGTACACAGGCCGCGGCGACACCGACAGCGAGTCCTGTTCAAGATGAACAGGAACCGCTGTGGGGCATCGTGCCCATTCTTTCCGCACCCACTTCGGGCGTCCAGATTTCAACACGGGCACGCCGATGCGCAACATTGTGTATTCTACGCCGCTGGTGGGCCCTGCTGGGTTACTTTGACTCTACAGCCATCTGTGTCACCGACCTGATGCACAGCCCAGGTCCTACCAACTGAGGCCCCCAACCCAGCGCCCAACCTCACCGACCACAAGATCCTCTGAGGTGCTGTTGCCCAAGTCGTGACGGACCCTCTGATTGGTAGTTTGGCGGGTTGTCGCGACCTCGACCTCGCATTATCATTATTTTCATGTTTTTCCCTTTCTCTAGTTGCCCCTCAAATATCTGCTTGCCAGCACGGGCGGTACCCAATCCCCCTCCTCGGCGGCCCAACCTGCCCTTGCACGCTTATTGTCTCTCACTAGCAAGACTTGGCATTGATGCTGCTTGCATTGCGCGCGGTGGCAACTCGAGTATCTTGATGCATGGTTGCCGCGGTGGGTGTGCGCGGGGTTGTTTTGCCGACTCATGCGCCCGCACACTGCACACTGTTGCCGATAAGTTCCATGCTCACTGTCAGCGCTGTGGTCGATCTCCCGCACGTCCTGGATTCCAACCGAGGTTTGCTGGCAGCGGCTGGCGTAGCTCTGGGCTCAGCGCAGCTGCGCGCGCCGGCGGCCGAGCAAATCAGCTGTGCCACGGCGGAGGAGGAGGAGGAGGAGGAGGAGGAGGAGGAGGGGGAGGAGGAGGAGGAGGAGGAGGAGGAGGAGCTTGTCGTGGGTTTTCAAATGGGCTGCTGCATCTCTGCCTGCTGCTGCGGGCGCTCTCCTGCCTGTCGCCAGCTGTATGATCACAACCACTCTCCTCCTCCTCCTCCTCCTCCTCCTCCTCCTCCTCGCCTCCTCCTCCTCCTCCTCCTCCTGCCTGCCGCCACCTGCGTTTGTTTGTATTTGTACCTCCGCCAGTGCTCGCTGGGCCACATTCGTGCTCCTCTCACCGACAGAAGAGCCATCGCCAACAATGTCTTGGTCACGACCCTCCTTTCGCGGCGTGGCGCGGATGCATCCGCGGGCTCCGTCACCGTTAATTTCTTGAAGTCGGCGGGCGCCGATGAGAAGGAACATGTGCGGCCCGCTTGCACTTACATGAAATACTCCGTCCAAATACCTTCTCGAAACGGCTCTCGTCAATTCCCCGCTCCAGGAGGGCGATTATACAATGGAACTCGTTGGCAAGGCTTTGTGATATTCAATTCTGGCCACAGCCCGCGCGTGTCTGGGCGGGTGGCTGGCTACTCACTCAGTCGTCATCGATCTTGCCAGTGTTTTTTGATTCGCGTGTGCGTCCTGATGATTCGTTCTATCTCGTCTGGGGGCCTCGTGGGCGGCAGCAGCATATACGTGCTACCAGCTGCACTCTGGCACGCAACGAGCGAGTCCGAGTCCATCAGCAGACGCTTCGTCCCTGCAACAGGCTTGGAAGCATCATGTGTGATGGACCTGTTTTTTCCACCACCACCATAAGTCGGAGGGGGTGAGTGAGGTGGAGGAGGAGGAGGATGAGGAGGAGCAGGAGCCCCTCCCCCTCCAACTTATGGTGGTGGTGGTGGTGGAAAACAGGTCCATGAAGCCAAGAACGACGTCTGGGCAACACGCCTCTTGGCCAACCGGCGACCCGCGCCGCTCTCTTCTCTCTCCTGGGGGTGGGGGGAAGCGGGTCCCGATGGAAGCGGCCCTTCCCCCAAGCCTCAGGGACACGGGTCCCCCCCCTCCCTCCTCCTTCCTCCTCCCCCCCGTCCTCTCTCCTCTCTGTCTCTTAGCAGAAGGGGGCACGGGTCTGGGATGGGAAGCGGGGTATTCACACCAGGACGGACCGCTTCAGCCCGAGCCGTGCTCCGACAGTCCAAAGGGGGGCCCGTGGCGGGGACCCCGAGGGCCCGAGGACGGCGAGAACGTGCGGGGCCCGTCTCCCTCGGGACCCGCGGCCCTCCTGGCGAGGCTCTATCTCTCTCTCTCTCTCTCTCTCGGGGAGGGGCAACGACCAAGGGGGGATGCAGTCGACCCGCAGAGTAAGGATGCGGGAGAAGGGTGCAAGGGCCTTGGAAGCCCACTTCGAAGCTTTTCGAGCGGGGCGCGGCCAGCAAAAGTGTCCAAGGATGGACCCAGGAAGCAAGGATGCAAGGGTACCCTTGGGAGGGATGCCTATCCTTCCTCTGCGGGTAGACTGTTGGGATAGGGGGGAAACATCGACCTGGAATCGGCGATGCATCGCCGATAGATCGGCGACAGGCCTCCGATAGCGAATCCGCGCCTTCCTGGGCAGCTTGGCGCTGTTGGGCACCCATCGGCGACCAGTGGGCGATTGGGGGTCGATGCCTATCCCCCCTCTAATGCCTATCCCCCCCTGTCGTCGCCCCCGACTCTCTCCTTCTCTCCCTGCGGCCGCGGAGCCGGTCGGTATATGCGCGGCGAGCGGCCGCCGCGAGGGCGCGCCGCGGCTGGCGGGCGGGCAGCAGGCGAGAACGGCTGGAGGGAAGGGGGGGGGGAGGGGTTGGGGCAACGAGTCAGGGGGGGGTCAGATCGGCGGCGCGCGCGGGGGGGGGGAGCAAGAAGGGGCGGGCCTGCTCAGAAGGCTCGGAAGACCTCGGGCCTGCTGGGGGGTGTCTTGGGCCTTCCCTGAAGGCACAGAAAAGCTCTCGAAGGCCGGGGGGGGGTTCTAAGAAGCCCCGCCGCCTTCTGAGAGGGCCTTCTCTTTCTCACTTCCCCCCTCGCTCGCCGCCGAGAGTTCAGGGGTCCGAAGCTGAAGCCCCGTAAGTCAAAGCTAGGACGAGGACAAACTTAGGCGGGGATGGATCGAGAATGCGAGACGCTGCTGCCGAAGGCTTCCCTGGGTTGGAAAACCGCCGAGAACCGACGGAGACGCCCGAAAGCCTAGAACCGGAAAACCTCGAGCCGACCCCCCCCCTTCGCCCCAGCACCCCAGACCCTGTGGAACCCTCTTCTTGGGGCCAGCCCAAGACGGCCAAGACGGCCAAGACGCCAACGGAGGCCGGCAACGTGCGACCTGAGACGACCCAAACAAAGACGGCGCGAGAGGCTCCCAACACGGCCCAGGGGAGGCCCAGAGGACCCCCGAGAAACCCACAAGAAATTCGCTTCCCCTCCCCAAGGGAACCCAACAAATCCTGATACCGCTGCTCCCCGGCCCTGGCTGCGTTGTGACCAGACTCCCGAGGCGAATCCGGCGGTGGCGACGAAGGCCTCCCAGGAGGCCTCAACAGAAAGGGGAAACGGGCGGAGGGCGGCGACGCGGGTGCTTTTCCCTCCGCTGACCCCCGTGGGGGGAAACAACGCACAAAAACACCGTGGAGAAAAAAAAAAACACGGGGGGGAAAAAAAACACACAAAAAACACACAAAAAAAAACACAAAACAACTCACAACACAACAACACAACACGTGTGCTTTTTTTTTTGTTTTGTGCTTTCCCCCCCCCCCCCCCCCCGACGCGGCCCCCGAGGAGGAGGAGGAGGAGGAGGAGGAGGAGGAGGAGGAGGAGGAGGAGGAGGGAGGGAGGAGGTGGAGGGTGGAGGAGGGTGGAGGAAGAGGGGCGGCGCGGCGGCGGCGAGCCGCGGCCCGCCGAGAGGCCGCGGCCCGCGCGCGCGGCGCGCAACCTTGTGCGGCGGGCGCCGCCGCGGCCGCGGCCTCGGCGGGGCGCGCGCGCGCGCGGAGCGCGGCGGGCAGCCGAGGCCGCGCGGCGTCGGCGAGGAGGGGGAGGAGGACGGAGGAGGAGGAGGAGGAGGAGGAGGAGGAGGAGGAGGAGGAGGAGGAGGAGGAGGAGGAGGAGGAGGAAGAGGAGGAGGAGGAGGAGGAGGAGGAAAAAGAGGAGGGGAAAAAGACGAGGAGGAAGAGGAGGAAGAGGAATAAGAGGAGGAGGAGGAGGAGGATGAGGAGGACGACCGACGACGGCGGGACGACAACGTCAGGTTCATAGAGGAGGAGGAAAAGGAGGAGAAGGAGGAGGGAGGAGGAGGAGGAGGAGGAGGAGGAGGAGGAGGAGGAGGGCCAGGCAAGGGAAAACAAGGCAAAGTCCAATTGCGCAAGGAGGCCGCACGCGCCCCTCGTGGAGACGACGTTGGGAAATGTGAGTGGGACGCACCCCTGTGAAGAGCGAGCGTCGAGTGCCAGTTACTGCGACGTCATGAAGCTGTCGCAACCATCTTCGAACTTTTGACGACATCCAGCGCTCGGATACGATTTGATAATGGCGTGGCGTACGTGCTACTCAGATACTGGTTAACGTTATCAATCCACCTTGTCCTTGGGCGTCCCCAGGATCGCTTACCCGAGAGGGGACGCCATTCCATCGCTGTCTTCGGCCAATCTATGTAGATCGCATTGAAAAGTCTTGCGGGTGAGCTGCCATTGCGTTCAGTCAACTACCAGCAACCAATCAGATACACAATGATGCGAAAGAGCATGCGGATGCCGATTTTTTACACCGTCGGCCAGCGTCTTCCCAATCTTCCTCTGGCCTTTGGCCGCTTCCAGAGCAATATGTTTTGCGCAACGTGGCGGATCTCGTTGAGGTGATCTTCATGCGTTGCTGCTGCGTCTTCGTGGACACTTTGTGTTTGCTTGCGTTCACTGCCAGCTCGCATCTCAACATAACTCTTCGCGCAAAACATCAAATACAAACGTTGCATCGCCAACAACTGTGGCATACAACAACAACCCATCCGCGTACCGTATATTCGTCAGTCGTTCTGACCCCCCGACGTCAATGCCACTCCCGCGGACTCGGTACTTGAATCGCCCCACGGCGTGCTCTAGACCACTGGTCTATACGAGCGACGACAGCGCGTCTCCCTGCTTGACGCCCCCGGTGATCACAGAAAGCCCGCTGCTGTTGACGCTCGCTCCCACTTTGGTTGTGGTATATGTCAGAAAGAAGCAGGATGTAGTCCAGTGGAACGCCCTGCGCGTTCAGGGCGTTGAACAGGAGCGGGTACTCAATGGGGTCGGTGGCCTTGGTCACGTCGAGGCTGACAACCCAAAGCGCTTCCCCCCACTCGCGCGATTTGCAGCAGAGCCCTTCCAGAACCATGAAGGCATCATCAATTGATTTTCCCAGACGAACGCTACAAGGTCCGAACACAGTGATTCTTCGAGTTTGGGATGAAGACGTTTGAGGAATAGACGTGCAACTAATTTTTACGTTATTCGCAAAAACGCAATGGGACGCCAGTTCTTGGCCTCATGTTTGTTGCCGCCCTCCCAAAGCACGACGACAAGAGTCTTCTGTCAGTCTGGATGAACGATTCCAGTTCTGAGCCTAGAACTCAAACGTCCCAACATAACTTGAAGCAGGCCGACCCCGAAATAGAAAAACATCTCCAAGGTGACCACGGCTGAATCTGAACATCTGCCTCGGCGCATTCTCCGGAATGCGACATGCAATTCGCCCATGGAGATCCGCGGGATTACATATAGACCTCGGTCGCACATCTCGTCAATGCATTCCCTTCTCTCGTCCGGCAAGTCCGCGTCCAGAACTTCACTCAAAAAACTCTTGAACTCATCGCTTCTGATCGGGCTGTGTACTTTCGGCCGGACCAGGTGCACGTGGATCCCTACCAACTTCTTCAAGCCTTTCAGCTCATGCAATATCTTCACAACTCGAAAATCACAATGTGGTCGAAATATTTTCCGATGTCCCCGGCTGATCGACTTGGACAATCTACGGCGCTCTGCCAGCTGTTTACATCTGCGTCGTTGCTGCCGTAATTCCTGGAGCGCCTCGCTTTTCCAAAGTGCGGCTTTCGCTCTATACGGCTCGTCCCGTGTACAAACTGTTGCTGATTCTGATGTTGTAAGAACGTGTTCGATGTCACGAACCGTGTTGCAAGCAGATGTGGCCATCTGAGCGTTCACGGACCCAGAAAACTTGACATCAACACCATCTTGGTCAGGAGTCGGAGCCCACTGCTTTCTCTGGCAGCTTCGGGAGTGGTGTCTCGAATATATATATATATATATATATATATATATATGGGAAACATACGCTAACTCTCACAGCTCGGTGATCAAATCCGAGGTCGACGACCATTCTATTCTCGCTCCCTCAGTTTCCACCTTGTCCCTCCATCCCCACCATTTACTGCCAGTGGAAACAAACTTTTGCAGGGACATGTGTGAGGAGGGAACTTGGAGGGAGGGTTAATTGCAACACCGTTGATGCGCCCCTTCTCCGTCCTCCTCATCCCTTCTGGACGGGGATGGCGATGACGACGAGGGAGTGAGACGCCCCTCAAGCATCCCCGTGAGGGGGGGGAGTCCGGCGCGATCCGCCAGGTGCCCGGGGCCAGCGGGCGCAAAGGCGTCCATGACGACAGCACCACCGAAAGCCGATCGAGCCGACACGGCCGAAACCGTAACCGCGGCGCGAGTTTGAGGTGCAATTCTCCTGTGGCTCGAATCTTGCCGTCGCTCGGACGTCCATTTCCCGTGCACTTTTCGGTTTCGTGCGCGTGTTTTTTTTTGCTCGATGGTCCAGGATGGTCCTGGATGGTCCTCGGCGAAAAAAAAATCCACACGTCCGAGCGATGCCAAGGAATGCTGCGTGGCTTTCTGCTACGCGGCGCGGCCGAAACCGACTGGCCGCCGGCAGCCCCGAGGGGCGCCGCGTGGCGCAGCAGCGGCGCAGCGACCCTGCCGAGCCAACAAACCGACCGAGCGCCAGCGACCGAGGCGCGGCCGAGCCGGCAAGACCGGGGGCCCACCCCTGGGGCGGGGGCTGGGCGCGGCGGGTGCGGACCGAAGACGGGGTCGGCGGCGGGGGGCCGCCAGGACCATCTCGGAAGCCTCCCGGGCCGCCTTGGAGCCCTCTCGGGGCCGTCTTGGAGCCCCCTCGGGCGAGGAGGAGGAGGAGGAGGAGGAGGAGGAGGAGGAGGAGGAGGAGGAGGAGGAGGAGGAGGAGGAGGAGGAGGAGGGGGCGAGCGAAGCGCGAGCGCAGCGCGAGAGCGGGCCGAGGGGCCGAGGGCAAGACGGGCGGAGAGCTGGCGGGCCAGCCACGGAGCTGCGGGCAGCGGGAGAGAAGGGAGGGGCGGGAGCGAGTCCTCCATCTTAGCCAACGCGGTCGGACCCAGGCTGACAGGACGGTGTGTGACGACATTGCTGGACCTGAAAGCCCCCGATCGCGACCCGCAGTACAAGCTACCGACGGACACTTTGCGTATGTGGCTAGCTATGTGGTCTTCTCGCCCTTCCGTGCATGCAGGGAGTGGCCATATCATGGAAGCAGATAGCCACCGAGTTTGCTGGCCTCGCACCTGAGGCACGCTGACGCAGGATCCGAGGACCCCATGGAGCTGTCATTGCCTACCTGCTGCAGGCAGGCTGGACACCAGATTCACCGTCAGGGTGGACAATCCCTGGCGGCAACTCGGCTCGGCAATTCAAGTTCGACGACCTCACTGGCCATTCCATCCTCGATGTGCCCGAGCCCTTCTTCCTCGAGTATAGGCAGTCGGTTCAGGCGCAGACGTGGCAGAAGGCGGCGCTCCACCATGGTGGGGCTGGCATGGAGAACGGAGTGTGCAACTTCTCGTACAGGAAGCTGCTGGCTCAGCTGGAACAGGCGCCTGGCGGCTTCAGGCTCTCCGGTTTGCTGCTGACGGCGGCGGCGGGCGCGGCCTGGCCGCGGACGCGGCGCCAGACGCGTTGCCGCCAGACCCTCTCTGTGCTCTGTCCTAGGTGTGAGCTTGTACCAGAAACAGGTTTTCACAGGATTTGGGGATGTAGCTGCCAGTCGCCTCATCCGATGTTTAAACTTAGCGCAGATTTAGTTTCGCGGGCCTACACTCAGGCCGATGCTGAAGAATGCGATTGGACCCGCGGTTTGATTCCCAGGGCCTGGATGGAAGTACCCCCTACGCCCGAGACGGAATTGTGGACGACCAACGACAATAGCAGTTTCGAAACACTAGGCTCAGGGACGTTTGATAGGCCTTGTTTGTGTTTGGAGATGCGAGCGGGGGGAAAGATACCCACCACCCCCTGCTCCGCCGAGTAGGCCTCGGAATAGTGTCGTTCCAACAGCTTGACGAGCGAATGGAGATTTCTGTAGGTGCGTGGGGGCCCCGCCCTGGCACCAGGCAAACTGTAGTTAGGGGGGAGATTTGGTGCCTCCTCACATGTTTGCAGCATACGTCAGGTCATTGTGTGTACACTACAGATAATGATGCAGTCAGTTTAGGATAGTATCAGCGTAAGTGGCTCGAACCTTCGGGCCCCGACGCGGACCTTTGGTGGCGAATCGGGCGTGTCCTACAGGAGAAAGGGTCTTCGCTTTCTTGTACGGTGCTTTTCGTCCATTGCCATCTTGAGGGTGCTGATATTGTACGAGGTGTAGCACCCCGTCTCCTTGTACTAGGTAATGCCATAGCATATTGTTTCGCAACGGCAGGCGCAAGTGTTGCCAAGGCTTGCCGAATCCGTCCGTGCACGCATACACAGTGTCGAGCAACAAGCTTTCGCAGTTCGCATGCGCATCCTCCAAAGCACACTCGAGGCCATTCAGGCCGAAGAGCGTCTCTTAGCTGAGCAGGGTGGTAAGCGTAGGCGCAAGCAGCAAGCTCCTGACATAGTTCGGCCTCCAGCGGCCAGCGTGTGTGCCACGTTCAGTAGTTCTCATAGTCTCAAGGAATCTGCAAAGAGCTGTTCCAAGTGTCAGGGTTTCACGTCCTTGGCTCGTAAAAACGACTGGTTGAGCTCCCCCTGCTTTTCCATAATAAACGTGGACGGGATTCAGTATAGCCCTCCTCCTGGGCAACGGGTGCATCTTGGGGGGGGGGGGTGCTCACGAATCTCATGTTTTAAGCTTTCACTCGGGTTTAAACCTCTGGGTCTGCACTAAGTGCGGTTGTTTCGCTTCGCAACAGCTTCGAGCGTTAGCCGCCAAGTGCGAGGGGGTGATTTCTGGTAATCGAAAGGATTACGTTGACAGAATTTCCCGATGCCTTTGGCCTCAAGTTCGCAGTAAAGCCGAGCTGGCCAGCGGGAAGCGGCAGGGCTTGTAGCCGCTTCAGTCTGTCGTAACCGACACTGTCGCCACACCCAGAACTCCAGATGTCCGCCTCCTACCCCTGCTCAAACTCTGTCCCTCCTCTTCATGCTGCTCCTTCGTCCTCCTTCCCCTCCTCCTGCTCCAACTTACTCTCTCCTCCTCGTGCTCCTCCTTCCACGCCTCCTCGACCCTGGAATTGAGTCGGTTAAGGGAAGGAATACGGGTATGGGAAGGAGGGGCGTAAAGCGTAGGGGCGAGAGGAGAGATGGAGGCGGGAGGAGGGAAAAGGGTGGGGGATGAGTGTTGAGGGAAGGAATGCGGATAGGGGAAGGAGGGGTGAGAGAGGAGGGAGAATAGAAGCTGGAGGATGGTGGAGGGAGGTGGGCCAACGTAAGACATAGCGTTTCCTTGCTGTACTTGTTCCAGACAAGCTTGCGTGAATGTAACGAACTGTCTGCTGACGGCGGCTGGGATTCCGCTCGCGGGTGCGGCGAGTCCGAATGGCAAGAGCGTTTCCGCTCGCGATGCCATGGCATCGTGCTGCCAGAACCATGCCCAGGTAGACTGTTCTAGACAACCGATGTTTGGCTTTTTCCATACGCGGTCCCCCGAAGTCCCGACCCTTCCCCGAGGGTCACCTTTTCGTCCCGTGTCGCTCTTGGACGTTCCCGAACCTGCATGCATCGGATTCTGATTCACTGGATTGTTTCAGAGCGGATGCCGGGTCGCCCGAACTCCACTCCTTGGTGTGATTCTGTGTCAGGGGAACGTGCCAGCTCGCCTCTGGCGAACATCGCGCTGTCAGAACTCAGTCCAGCTCCAAGTATCAAGCCGAGCCCGCTCAAACCAGGTACCCCAAATGGCCTAGCGGACGGACGAAGGAAACGAGGTGAAAGAGTTCTCACACTCTGGCAACCAGGAGTCCGAATCTGGTTCGATATTGAGAGTGACGATGGCTCGGCGAGGATCGAACACATGATGAGATGATTCGGACGCACGCACTTGAGGAATGATGCCTTAGTTTGAACCGAACAACAGTTCACCTTCGAGTCCTTATCCTACAGTGGGGGCGTTGACCTAAGGAACCCTAAATAAGGAACGGGCCCCCTTTCTTCCATACGTTGAACTGCGATTTCCCATGGAAAACCTCAGGAAAACAGAAGGCAAACTGTCGAACAATCAAGGAACACCGAGCCCCTCCCCAACGAAAAGGGTTCCTTCTTCCGGGCCCCGGCTGTATCCTCCACGTTGGCGAAACACAGGGCCAGACCCCATCCTCCCCCCGTCCCCTCTCACCTTTCCCCCCCCCCCCCCGTCACGCGTAGCCCTGGGCCGAAACATAGCGGCTCGCGAGCCAGGCATCTGCGAAGCGGGCCATCTGCTGGTGGCCACTCAACTTGCGACGTGCTCGAGCCCGACTTCAGACCGTCGTGCGCAGTCCGTAACCAAATCGGAACACACGCGGGGCCAACGCACACTTTTAGTCTTCATTCGTGATAGCACCGGCCCCGAGGACGAGCTGGAGCATCTGCTTGCGCCTTACGGACTCCGGAGCGCCCCTCCCTCACATGGAGACGCCGGCTAGACCTCATCACCCAGGTCGTCGCCGAACGCCCGACACACGGAATCTGACGTCGGTGCCTTGATGGCGTTGGTTTCGAGCCGCAACGCCCTCGTGCCGCAACTCCCCGAAGCTATCGGCGATGCCGCCGACCACCGCTGCTGCCCAAAGAGGTTCCGACGGGCCTGCCGCGCAACAAATTGTCGAGGGTACTGGACTGCTTCCGCGACGAATTCGCGACAGTGCTGGCCTCCCGCGACGGATTCGCGAGAGTCTTGTTGATGCCTCCCGCGGCAGGATCGCGAGTCCTGGCCTCCCGCGACGGATTCTCGAGAGTCCGCTGCCTTCCGCGACGCCTTCGCGAGAGGCCCGACCCTTGCCGTCGCTCGGACGTCCATTTCCCGTGCATTGTTCGGTTTCGTGCGTGCTTTTGTTGCTCGATGGTCCAGGATTGTCCTCGATGGTTTTCGTCGAGGAAAAATGCACACGTCCGAGCGATGCCAAGCGACCTCCCGCGAGAACAGATCGCGAGAAGCCGCCCTCCGAGGGGACGGTTCTCCGCCCTGCAGTTTTCTATTCCCGTGCCGTCTCTCGGGGCCTGGCAAGGGGGGCCCCCAAGGGCCAGAGCCTGGGGGCAACAAACCAGGGTCGGGAACTCTACGTCGTCGGAAGTCTTCGGCCGACGTTGCTCGACGGACCCTTGATTTTCCAGCGCTTGTACATATTCATTCATATATATATATATATATAAATACTACGCCGTTACAAAAGTTCGTCACGTTTCATGAGAGCTTGAAGGTGGCATGGGTTTCGTGTCTTCCTTCCGCGTGAGCAAGCGGGCAGAGGCTGACCACTGCCCTGGCCGCGCCGAGCTGGCCCCCCCTTCCCCCTTAGAATCCTAGCGGACTGAGTCAAGAGCGGTCGGATCAAAGATCCGGGATTTCTAAAAGTGGGATTTCATCCCTTACTATAATAGTATAGATTTAAAACGGGACATTTTGAGATCCCGATGTGAATTCACACGGTTCCAGAAATCCCACCAGGGCGGGATTTGTCTTTGCTGATGCAAGATGATCGACTTTTACTTTATGACGAAACTTTTGTAACGCCGATGTATATATATACATATATACACATATATATATATATATACATTTATATATATATATATTATATACATATATATATATATATATATATATATATATAATAATATATATATATATATATATATATATATATATATATATATATATATATATATATATATATATAATCATATGTATATATTCATATGTATATATATACATATATATACACACAAAACAAGGCAAGCTCTAGCAGGCGAAGAACAGGGGGCGGCCGCCAGGGACGCTTGCCCCAGGGCCGCGGCACAAATTCTACCCTGACGTGCCACCGTAGGGGCATGAACTTTTCAGCCGCCCTGGCACAAACGTCCCAAACAGCGAGCAACATTCATTTTATTCCGCTTTTCGCCCGTTTGAACAGAGGCCTCCCAGATCGGGTCCGGGTAATGTCAGCTTGTGATTAGCAAATCCGTGGGGGGCGCGTGTTTCAAACATAATGCCCTGCTCAGGCGAATCGCGGGGTGGCGCCCGCTGGATTGAAAATCGACGGCGGCGGCGCCAGTGATTAGCGCCGTCGCCCGGCCGCCAGCGAGAAGGCGACAGAAACGATACAGACTGGGGGAGGGGGGCGGGGCGGGATGCAAGGGCGGCAGAAGCAAGGACCGTGAACCATGGCGACAACTGTTCGAAATGACGAAAAACTGCTGTCGGCTCTCGCCCCCGCACTCTCCGTGCTCGTTTCTGTCGAGCCGATGCGCCTCCTTTGCCCTGGCCGCAGCGAGGGGGGCGCCAGCTGCCTCGCCGGGCCCGCGAGCAGGGCGGGCTGGACGGACGGGGGGCGTGGCCAAACGGAGATTCCCCAAGCAGCTCACGGTGCCGATTCTCCGAGCGCCTCCTGGCGCCGAAAGCGGCCATGCATCGAGGACTGAGGAGGAGGAGGAGGAGGAGGAGGAGGAGGAGGAGGAGGAGGAGGAGGAGTGAGGAGGACTGAGGAGGAGGAGGAGGAGGGAGGAGGAGGAGGAGGAGGAGGAGGAGGAGGAGGAGGAGGAGGAGGAGGAGGATGAGGAGGAGGAGGAGGAGGAGGGCCCCCCGGCGGGGCGACCGCAGCCAGCTGCGCGCCGCAGGCCTCGCAGCCCCCCGTTCCCTCCCCGGCTTTTCGCCCGACCCGGGGCGGGCGGTCCTCCGCTAATCTGATGACCCGTCTGTCGCGGTCTGTCTGTGGTCGTCCACGACGACGACGACGAGCAGGCCCGCTGTAGTCGACGACGACGACGACTACGACGACGACGACGACGAGGAAGAAGAAGAGGACGAGGACGAGAACGCGGACGAGGAGGACGGACGGCGGTTGCCGCAGTTGGGGGGAGTTGCTGCGTAGGCCCGCTGTAGTCGACGACGACGACGACGACGACGACAACGCACTGCGGATGATAGTCGACGACGACCTGCCGACGGCGGCCGCGGGGAGCAGGAGGGCGGCCGCCGCGAGGAAGCTCGGAGGACGAGGTAGCCATACCGCCACCCTTGCCTCGCTTTCCCCATCTTGGGCCTCCCGGGAGGCCCTCGTCGCAACGGCCGGATTCGCCTCGAAAGCTTGGTCAGAACGCACCCCGGGAGAGATCCAGGGAGCAGCGGTATCGGTGCCTTGTGGTGCCCCCCGAGGAGGAGGAGGAGGAGGAGGGGGAGGAGGAGGAGGAGGAGGAGGAGGAGGAGGAGGAGGAGGAGGAGGAGGAGGCCTCCCCCTCGAGGGGCGGCGGGCAGAACGGGAGGCGGGTCCCGAAGGGCCGCTGCGAGGTCTTCCCTCGCTGCGCCCTGCTCGGGGACATGCCTGCCATTTTGCAAGAGCCCGGAACGGGAAGGTGGGCGCCCGAATTATCCCGGGTAACTCGGGCCCGGTGTAACTCGGGTTCGGATTCCTCGGATTCCCGAAGAACGAACCCGAGTTAGCCCTGACCCGAGTTACCGCTGATGATTTGGGGCCCTGGACGTCCGAATTATCCGGAGTAACTCGGGCCCAGGGTAACTCGGGCTCGGATTCCCGAAAAACGAACCCGGGTTAGCCCTGACCCGAGCTACAACTGGTGATTCGGGGCTCTGAGCAGGGAACGGGGATGAGGAGAAGCTCGATCGACAGTACCTTGAGGCATCTCCGGCATCCCGAAGCAAACTTCTCCTGCCCAACCGGAGAGGTGCAACGCGGTAGATTCCTCGTCGGAGCTCACGGGCAACACCAATCATCATGGCGCTAGTAGGCCGCGGAAATGATCGCCTGCGCACCCCTCGGCGGCGAGCGAGGGGGGGAAGTGAGAAGGGGCGGGCCTTCTCAGAAGGCTCGGAAGTCCCCTGGCCTTCTGAGAAGTTTTCGAAGCCTTCCCCGAAGACACAGAGAAAACCTCTGAAGGGGCGCGAGGGCTTCTGAGAAGGCCTCCTGCTTATCACTTCCCCTCCTTCGCTCGCCGCCGAACCTCGCCACAGCCGCACTGGATCCGCTCCATGTGATAGGCCAATTGTCCACCACCACTACCATAAGTAGGAGAGGGATGAGGAGGAGGAGGAGGAGGAGGAGGAGGAGGAGGAGGAGGAGGAAGAGGAGGAGGAGGACCTCCTCATCCTCCCTTCTTCCCCGTCCTATGGTAGCGGTGGTGGAAGCTTTGCCCATCACCACGAGACCTGCAACGCTCCATTTTCCCGGCGCAAAATCTGCCAAGGGCTGCTGCCCTCGCTCGAAGACTACTCGCGGCTGAAAACTCCACACGTGGCCTGGCGCCAGCGCTCGGCCGGACGGGGTGCTGCAGCGCGAGCATGTGGCCACACGGTGCCCAGAAAACGACGTGCCGCCGAAGGGGCACGAGGCACACCGGCGAAGGAAAAGTCGCAGCTCACTGAGCGCTTCAAATGGACGGCCCGCGCGGCCGGCTCGCGTCATATCCTCGCCCTGCTCTCGTCTCCTCCCACGCTCCCACTGCCTACTCGCGGCAAGGCAAAGACCCTCCACTCAGCTCACCTCGGTGATCAGACCCTGGCCGATGGTCTTGCCTCCCTCGCGCATGGCGAAGCGCATGCCCGTCTCGATCGGGGTGGCGGCGATCAGCTCACCCTCGATCGTGACGTCGTCGCCAGGCATCGCCATCTGCACCGCGTTCCCCTCGGAGCTCGCCATGGTCACCATCTTCCCGGTGACGTCGCACGTGCGGAAGTAGAAGACGGGCATGTAGCCGGGCATGATCGGGTTGCTGCGGCCTCCCTCGTCCTGGAGAAGAGGAAGACCCATCCCCACCCCTGGTACAGTGGAGACCAGTCCACAAGACACCTTCCACAAGAAACCCAATCCTGAGACCCCCGGGACGCCCATGGATTTTTGGTGTGGGAACGTCACGCTTTCCACAGCAAAACCTTCGAAACCCAAGAAACCCAGGGCACCCTGGCGGCAGGGTCGGGACTGGCAGTGGGGTGGGAGTTCGGGGCCGAGGATCCAGAACCCCCCTCCCAGTCCCAACCGCCCTGGATCGCCAGCTCGGGAGTGGAGGTCGGGACTGGGGGTGGGCGTGTAGATTTCGCTTTCTGATCGTCCTTGCTGGACAGGTAGATGTTGGCCTTGAACTTCGTGTGCGTCTTGGTGGCGCCCGGGGCGCAGATCACCTGCCCGCGGGAAATGTCGTCGCGAGACACGCCGCGGCACAGCACACCGACGGTGTAGCCCGCTGGGCCCTCGTGGGGCGCCAGAAAAAGGCGAGGGAAGATCCTGACGACTCTGGCCTCTCCCTCCTCCTCCTCCTCCTCCTAGCCGCCGTCCCGGCCCGAGTGGTTTGTGGGAGCCGTGCCAGGCACGGCGAAGCCATTCGCGCGGGACTGCTGCGACACGCGCCCGCCCCCCCAGCGCGCCCAGCAGCCACGGCGTGCGGCAGGAGGGCCAGCCGTGAAGCAGGAGGTGAACCAGACTGGCACCGTCGAGCCAGGGCTGAATCGCCACAGCATCAGATCTACACGAACAACAGCATAGCGGTATGACGTGGAGGACACAGCGCAGCCATTCATCAGCGCGCTCGAGACAACCATCAAGACGAAGATCACAATGGCAAGGGCATCTACAAGGACAACGCAGGTACTTGTGGGAGTGCCCGGCATGCAACCATCACAACAAGTGGGAGATCACAAAGTGTGATAAGTGCCATCCGATTCAGCCAGCAGCCAAGCCAGCTGCTGACCAACCTACATCCTCCCCCACGTGGAGGCGCTCCAGCTCGCGACGCCCAGCGTACAGCAACAGCATGGAGGAGGACGAGACCATGAATATCATGCCTTGCTCGCCAGAGGAGGCCCGCGCACACAGGCGCTGGCAGGAGCCACCTGAGAACCCTCAGGAGATTGGTGAGTACAGAAAGGCCCTGGGCTCTACATTGGAGGGCCTAGAACGTCAGATCAAATGTTCACAGGAGCTCAAGATGGATGCATCACAAGTACAAGGCTTACGACATGAGTACGCCGTAGTATTGTATTAGCTCATGTACTCTCGCACGGCCTCTGCCCGCACGGCCAAGCAGCTCAACTTTGTCAATCGAGCAAAGCGCAGGCTGACGGACGCCACACAGAAGCAGGTAGAGGCGCAGATTTATCTTGACTCCTGTGCCGCACAAGTACACGCATTACACGAAGAAGTGGCACACGCTGAAGACCTTCTCGAACATTTCCAGGACCTGGAAGACGAGGAGAAGCAGGACAACGAGCGCAAGCAGGCAGAGGTGCGCACACATATGTCGCGCACTCGTAAGCCAAGCGCAGCAGACTACATGGATGAAGATGAAGAGGAGGACTCCGACGGAGGCCCTCTCGCGCCAGCAGGAGAAGCCTCTCGGTCGCGTACGCAGTGGCCGGCTACCACGCGCTCGCCGAGCACACCAGCGGGCACACGATCACCAAGCACGCCTACCACACGAACTC
Source organism: Prorocentrum cordatum (assembly GCA_963575745.1). Lineage (NCBI taxonomy): Eukaryota > Dinophyceae > Prorocentrales > Prorocentraceae > Prorocentrum > Prorocentrum cordatum. The sequence goes on from CAUYUJ010015314.1 coordinate 104,824, forward strand.
CGCCTGGAGCTACACCGTGCTCGGGCTCAGCGGATTTGAAAGCGGAATTCTCCACCCCAGGGTTGCTAGCGAGTATGCAGCATTCGCAGCAGGCCCTCATGGCGCAACTCATAGAGTTCAAGACGGCCATGAACACCATACAGAAGCAGCTCACAGACGTCAGCGTCAACAGAAATAATACCAGAGAAGAACTTCAGCGACAAATTCAGGCACTACAAGCACAGGCATCATTGACATCTCCTACACCCACGCCAAGAAAGGATAAGGTCAAGTCCAAGTCGACTACTCCCGACGTACGCACAGAAGGACGTCGACGGCTGGAAAGTGCGTTCGCCCAAGGAGCCGAGGCAGAAAGACCCAGATCTACCTCGCCCAGGCGCTCCACGGGCCAGGCACCACCCAAGCAGGTCAAGATCAATGAAGAGATGGCCAGGGATTCCAAGCATATGCGACATGATGAACCGCATGAGAAGGCGGCGGGAGAAGACGAGTCAGACATGGCAGTGGCAGCGTTGAGCGGAGCCAGCAGCCCAGCAGGCCAGCAGGCAGTTTTTCGCGTGGCAGCCAATCTGCCCACACCGCATTAACATCAGCTGAGCGCGTTTGGCGCTCAGCAGAATATTCTGGCAGGCTCGCTCAGGTCCCCCTTTTAGCCCCCTCTCAGCAGCCAGCCAGTGTACAAAATCCGACTCCAGCTAACACAACAGCGGACCGCTCACCACATGAGCATGGATTACCTGAATCCCACATTAAGTTAACTACGCAGGCTCCTAAGGGGAACACCAGAGGAATCCAGAGGTCGCCAATCCCCGATCTCCGACCTACTCAAGAGCTCATGGAACGCAGGTTGCCTGTTCATACGGCTAGGGACCCTCTTTCGCGGGCTCCTTACTGGCACCCCTCTTCTACCCAGGCCCTTCCAGGACTCATCAAATACGATCCCAACTTGAGGTCTGCCCTACGGTTTGGACACCCGAAATGGGTACCGAAAGAATGGGCAGCATGCCCAACAACAAATGTTGTCCCGAACCAACAGCGGCCGCTGTTGGGCGGGCGGCCTCCTGTCTCAAATGAACACAGGCCGCGGCGGCGCGGACAGCGAGTCCTGTTCAGAATGAACAGGAACTGCTGTTGGGCATCGTACCCATTCTTTCGGTACCCATGTCGGGCGTCCAGAGACGGGGAATCTGCACTGGTGCGACCGCAGGAGGGTACCGACACAACGGACAAGTGTGCGGGCCAGCTTGGGCGCTGCGCATCATGGCTGTCTCAGTATTAGGTGTCATTTTGCTCGGCTGCTTGGCAGGTTCACTCCCCGAATGGGAAGCAAACGATTCAACCACTCCACAGAGGACAGAGTTGGAAGCCGCTATTTGGACCATGGCATGGGTCATGCAGTCACAGTTCAGCCCTCTACCTCTCTGCGTGCGCAGGGATAACACGGCCGTTCACAGAGCATATCAGGGAGGACATGTTAGAGGAGCGCTCAGTATTACCAAACTTCTACTCGACAATCTTACACAATGTATACGTGCACGTGCTAATACGCTTACCTTCCAGCATGTTCATGGTCATGTTGCGAATCCATGGAGCGAATCTGTTGACACAATTGCCAGGTTGTCTGCCATATCAGTGCTTCCCACTTCTTTCGAGCCACAGTGGCGCACGCTGGTAGAACAAGAACCTCATTGGAGGGTCATGCCGAGGCTTCGGCCGAGTTACGTCTCACCCGAAGCTTGCAACTCACTACTTCTGACGGCCGACCATACCATACACATCGCCAAAGAGCCCCACACGGACCCCCAACGGATCGCTCCTGGGCCCAACACGGTCCCCGATAGGAAACATAAGAGCCTCACCATCTTATGCTGGGCGACCATAGCCAACGTGCATACCATGGACCCTCGAGCCTTGCAAGGACCCCAGCAGCCCCCACTGCTAGCAGGCCTCAGCATCACTGGTCGCATGACGCATCTGTCTGCTCTGTCAGCGGCCAATCCACACATGCTCGTGGGCACGGTCGAGACAAGCAGGCATAAAGCTGGGGACACACATGTGGGAAGCCACCTGGTACTACACGCCGCAGCTCTACAGACGGGTGGAGAGGGATGCTCACTCGGGGTCAATGCAGAATGGGAATCTGCACCCTCTTGCCGTATTGCAGCGCCAAGCTTTCAGCACAGCCCAGCGCTGTATGACGACTCTGTGGCATCACAACTATTCAACTACCTGCTCTCGCAGTTCCGACAACCCGACCTTGGTATACATGCTACCGACCATTCTAAGGACTGTGACGACCACCTCAGAAGGGTGATGGACACGGCTCCTCCGATACGCAATACGCCAACGGGCAAGCTGCAAGAGGGGAGATCCCTCTTTCTCAGGCTCCGACGGAAGCTACCGCACGGAGTCAACCAGGCAAGCTTGCATGCGCTCTTTTTTGCATGGCAGGCTCTCTGTGCAGCGGCGCCGAGGTGGCTACATACCAGATACGACTACACCCTCAAGGGTCAATCTAACATCGACTCGCATGATTTTCTCACAGACACACTACTGTTCTCAAGGTTGCATTTCAAAACAGGGACGTGGCCACAGCTATCAGCTTCACAGCACGCGAACCCTCAGCATGTGAAGATCAACGACTATCGACAAGTTTTGCGCAGTCGGCACAGTGCGGAACATACGGGATGCGACATGTACGTACTTGCGCGCGCACAGAGAGCCACGCTTACCATGGCTCTGAGGATTTACAGGCTCCGACTACTTGGATGTATCATGCAATTCAGTACTCACACACTACACGGTCTTGTGGCACAAGAAAACCGTACGAAGCACGAGCGCAACGGGACATCATGGTTGCATCGTATGTTAGATGTCATGGACTGGATGCGCACTGTGCATGACAGGACGCGTGACACACCTAATCCGAAGGACGACGGTACCAGGCGGGAACAGCGCATTTTGTGCTATACTTCAGCATGGAGGCGCATGATGAACGCCGCCATGAGAGCAGAGGCAACGGCCCAGGCAAGTGCTGCCCTGGCGCGGAAAGCCTCAGACATTTTTTTCGAGACGGTACGGACAGCAGGGGTACCCGTACCAATTACAGATCCGACTCATCCCCTCCTCCCTACTCCAGCTACGACTACAGAGCTACTGTGCATGTGGTATACCTACCAAGCTACCGCTTCCAAGGGACTACGGCGGCACAACATACGCACACATTACAGCTTTGTGGGCAATAGTATCAAGAGTCATGGGGGAGGAATACCTTTGCATGTTATGCTCCACATCCTTCCCCATCAGGCGGGTCCTACGCAATCATCTCGCTTGGTGTCTCGCCTATTTGTTGCACGGCACGGTGCTCAGCGCCGGAAGAGCTGAGGAGCTCAAGCAGCAAGAAGTCAATGCAGGACTGGGGCGCTGGAGGAGCGCCTACCCTGCAAGAGTGGACATACCGCCTGACGGCCTATACTCCGCCGCCATGCTAGTCGCCTCGCACCTTGCGAATAAAGAAGCCAGGGAGGTACTGCTCACTCCTGGAGCATTCTATGAATCTACACAGGAGGACCTATCTGGTCAGCGACGACATGGGGACATCCAGGCATGGGTGGATGGACACCACACGATTACACAATATGAAGTGATAATGCTCTGTGTGGACATATCCAGCTACACAGCCAACTTCGACCAATACACCCATAACGACTGTAGCCCAGAGACCATGGGTAAGGCCTCCAACAGGCTCCTGGGGTTCCGCATGCCTACAGCAGCGCCCTACCTACCTTGTTCAGGAGCCCATGGCCGATGCTGCAACCACTCCAGAGGATCCCATCCTTCTCAGCAAGGAAAAGACGAGAAAAGAAGGTTTTGTACGAGACGGAAGAGAGCCACTACAAGCATGTGCAAGCATACTGTCGCTGTCATCGTTGACACGATCCAGTCCCAGTTTGCCTCACCAACAGATTATGACGTGCATGCGGAGGACACCGACACATCCCTGGTCGAGGATCTCTTGGATTTATATTGCAAGGAGATAGGAGAAGACGTCACAGTTGCGCCCGAATATGCTTGCCAGGAACCTCAGCGACAACGGGTAGATCCAGAAATGCGCAGGTTCCAGTCCAGTCAAGCGCAGTACGAGGAGGATCCGACACCAGCTCCCGACCCTGCTCCTACTCCTGCTTCTGAGGCCTCTCCTACCCTTTTTCCTGGGGACCTGAGCTCAGAGCGTGAAGTTGCAGACTTGCTGGGGCCTCCGCACGCTCCCACCTCTTCCCCCTCGGTTCACAGCAGAGCAGCTCGCCCGTATAGCCCGGAGGGTGGCCTGGTTCCGGAGGGAGGCCAAGCGAACTGCCGAACACTGGCAGCGTGCGCCAGGGCGGGGCGCACTCAGCCCTCCTTCGGCCCCCCCCTGGCAGGCGGGCCGACTTTCTTTTTGCATGTAGCATCTAGCAGCATGCCATATCCAGAGCACAGACATCATGTCTCATGCCACCGTGCCACCACTCCTCCTCCTCCTCCTCCTCCTCCTCCTCCTCCCCCTCCTCCTCCTCCTCCTCCTCCTCATCCTCCTCCTCCTCCTCCTCCTCCTTCTCCTCCCTCCTCCTCCTCCTCCCCTCCTCCTCCTCCTCCTCCTCCTCCTCCCTCTCCTCCTCCCTCCTCCCCCCTCCCCCCTCCCCCACCCCCTCCCCCTCCCCCCTCCCCCCTCCCCCTCCCCCTCCCCCTCCCCCTCCCACTCCTGGGAGGCCCGGCAGGGTGCGGTGCTACTGGCATCCAGACTAGACCTTCTCTCTGGATGCTGCCAGCTGCGTAACAGTCGCCACTTTCGTAGGGTTGATGTCTGCCCTGAGAACCAACTGAGGTTTTTCGACAGGCTCCCAAAGCCCCAGAAAAGGGGGCCGCCAGACACCGCAGGCAGCCAGTGGTGCCAGCATCCAGCGCCACAAACTGCACGGCCCCCGAAGTACGCCTGCACGGCATGTGTGCGGGACCGGCCGAGCTGAGAAGAGGCACCCCTCTGCCACGCGATGTCTGGGGGGCCCTCGTCAGCGTCGCCTCGGTAGCAAAACCAGCACTCGAGGGGGCTTACAGCGTTATCTTTCGGATGGCGTCAGAGAGGGCACTACGGCGGAGGGCTGTCGCGCGAACTGTTGTTTCTAAATGTCAGGCGGGTGTGCGAAGGATCACCAGCCTTCGAGCGCCATGTGCAGCTGGGAACGCGTTGCAACACGCAACGCGCAAAAATGTGGCTTCCAGGGAATCACGGAAGAAGAAGATGGAGAGGCAGGACCAACACGGTTTCCCACCAGGCCCTGGGTAGGTGGAACTACTGCGGCCCAGCAGATCTCGGAACAGATCCTGGAGCTGAGGGCAAGTCGAAGCCCCCCCCCCCCCCCCGCAGAGCGGGACCCCCCCCCCGTGCAGCCCCCCCCTGCAGAGCGGACCCCCCCCCTCCCCTGCAAACCCCCCCCCTGCAGAGCACCCCCCCCCCCCCCCCCCCCCCCTGCCCCCCCCTGCAGAGCGGACCCCCCCTTTCCCCTGCAGCCCTCCCTCTGCCGAGCCCCCCTGCAGAGCAGACCCCCCCCCCCAACCCAGCTCCCCCCCGTCGTCGTTCGTCGTCGTCGTCGTCGTCGTCGTCGTCGTCGTCGTCGTCGTCGTCGTCGTCGTCGTCGTCGTCGTCGTCGTCGTCGTCGTCGTCGTCGTCGTCGTCGTCGCTCGCGTCATCGTCGTCGTCGTCGTCGTCGCTCGCGTCGTCGTCGTCGTCGTCATCGCCGTCGTCGTCGTCGTCGTGGTCGTTGTCGTCGTCGCTCTTTTTCGTCGTCGTTTTCGTCTTCCTCGTCTTCGTTCATTTCCACAGGCACCCGTAGCGCCCCGGATCGGCGGCACTGGCCGGAGGCCACTACAATCTCAAAACAGATCCTGGAGCTGAGGGCAAGTCGAAGAACGGTCAATTGAATCCAACTCAATGTCGGCGGAGAAGGGCTGGCGACCGAACAGGTAATCAACGGGCTAAGTATGCACCCGAAGTGAAGTATTGAACGAGGCTGTAGGGGGACGGAACGGGGCAACTGAGATGTACGTGGATGTGGCCTTTGCAATGTTATGGGCCATATCACAAAGCGCCGCGATATGACTAGTGCTGCCCGCAAAAGCAAACTGAATGGCAAGACGATATAAAACACGGTGAACATTCTCAGTCGGGTATGCCGCCGGGTAAGATTGTAATGGCGTGCTGCTCGTGTCTGAACCGGGACATCTACGGACATGCCAGTCACGAACATGACGAAGGCTCGACAGGAACGACGGCTGGTGCCACGCACAAGGCCATCGATAATGGATGTGTTCGGGAGTGTCGCATTGTAAATCCAAAGCCTCGAGGACAACAGGGACCACAGAGACCTGAGGGCATGCCCGAGACAGGCGGCTTTCGCAACAGCGTCGATATTTACGCACTCCGTGCCAACACCTAATTAGCACATTGAACGGTTTGGCATGATCGCATGACATCGCATTGCGTCGGCAGACACTGAGGAGCATAACGCCTTGCTCGAAACACTTGCAGCGGTCATTGCCAGATGTGTACATTGGCAACCGACACCGGATAAATAATACGCGCATAACACGGACTCCAACATAATGGGGCCGACATGAACCCACGCTGCGGGGTGTGCCTCGCTCGCAGGTTAAATTGACAAGCTATCTCTTGCCGCGCCCAACGGCGAGCGCCAAGCCCACATCACAACCGCAAGGTAGAGAGCCCATGAGACCGCCAGGAAATGGGCTGCGGGGCCCACGAAAGAGGCAAACGTGCCCCGAATATCTTTGATCCGTGTCTCCACAAACCAGGATTTGATTTGTCTTTGGGGTTGAGGCAGGAGTTCGCATTCTCGTTCGCACGCATCGGGGAATCCAAAGCAGGATCCACATCTTTAAGCGTGCTAGCGACACCGAACAATAGGTCGCCCACGACGGCTGGACTGACGCTGGCGCGACGGGCGCAATATCGGCGAAACTATCGGAGAAGAGGACCAGTAGCAACCGTAAGTAGCAGCGCGGGCGCAGGGCATCCCTGCTTCGCGCCAGAACAAAAAACATCTGGCCAAAGTGCATCATCTTGAATGCGTGGACAACGCCAAACGGCAAGCCCAAACACTTCAGGACGCGACGCAACCAGGAAACGGACTGCGAACGGCAAGCCGACGAGAAGTCGGTGATGAAGAGAGACGGGCAATGTTCACCTCTCATGTGCTGGGTAACTGCCCGGACTTCAGTTTTGACATATGTGCGAGCATGTCGTGCCCTTTCGCACAGGCTTTGTCCAGGCCGATAAGCGACGATGTCTTGTAGGTGATCGGGGCAACGAAAGCGCTGGCGAGGGGCTTAATGCGCGCGTTGCTCATGCGGGGGGGGGGGGGGGGGGGGCGGGTTGAGGATCGACGCCTGATGGGGTCCGAACTGCCTGGCATATCCCTAAGGCCAGTGCATTTGGATAGGGCGACGAGGGTGCTTCGGCGCATGTCGGCGAAAGAGCTGCGCACCTGGTCCGTGAACAACCTGACGTCTACATCATACGCAAGTCGAGCCGCGTTCTCATTCTTCCAGACTCTGTTTGGATGCAACCAATGCCAAACAAGCCATGGCGATGCTTAGGATGACCCAGAACCAATTGCTGCATGGGCGATTCCAATCGATCTCCCAAAAGCCCTCGAGAACTTCGACAAATGGGTCGTTCGCCCCCAGAGCCTAGGGTTGACAGAATGTGGCCATGCAGATTTCTTTCCAGTCGGACTGACGGGCTTCAACGGAGACCCCCGTGGGGCGATAGGGGAGCCCGTCGGCATCATCAGCGGCGGCAGGATAAGTGCGCTTGAGGCATCTGCTCCAGAGTTCTTGTCGGCGGCGAAGGCAAACGGCCATGAATATGTTGTAACCCTCATCTGCGCCAGATTTGCGAAAGGCATCTTCCTCGCACTTCACATGCGCAGCAGCGATGCCCTGAATGCGATGGCCAAAACCATCCAAGTGGACGGTGTTATGAAAGATGCGGCTTGAGGAAAGTATCTGCAGGCGAGGGTGGCACTCGACAGCACGCTGGAGCCGCTGCGCGTGGCCGCGGCGATGGCGCGGACCGCCGTCAGCGACCGCAGGGCGCCTCTCCCGAAGCGACAGAAGGCTCGCTGCCGTCGAGGCGCGGCCCGCTCGGCTGGGGCGGCCTCGAAGCAAGACAGCCTGTGTGAAAGGGGCCCTAGGGCGCGCAAATAAATGCACACAAATAGAAAGGTTTCCCGTGTTTTACAATATACTATGGCTTTTTGCCTTCCCCCCCACTTCCCATATTTTCCCATATTCTCGGGGGAATCAAGGATTAATTGCGTCTGTGTGCCCCAGCTACCTGCCCCAGGGCCCCCGAGGACGTTGGGGCGTCGGCCCCGGCGGAGCGCCCCGGGGCGCCTCGCAGCACTCGGGGGGCGGAGCAATCCAGGCGCCGGCGGCGGGGAGCTGACGCCGACGCGACGAGGGGAACAACTCCCGGCAGGCCAAGGCAGGAGCGCGGTCACTATCCACGAAGGCCTTCGGAGCTCCAACGCGGCCCTGGCACGGGCGGCGGCGCCGCCCGGGGCGAGGGCGCGGGGGCGAGGGGTATAGGTCCTGTCGGTCCTGGAAATTTTGCGCGCCGCCTGGCCAAATTGCCCCCGCCTTGCGTCCTGGTCCTGGGAAAGCTCGCGGATGAAAGGAGGGCGCGCGTTGAATGGCTCGGCGCGCGCAGCGTCGCCGCGAATTCGCCCGGCGCGAAATTGAAGCCGCGCGTCCCCCGCCGCGGCCCCCCTCTTTCTCTAGACCGAAGTTGGCGGCGGGATTGGCAGAGGATTCCACCGGGTTGGCGGCTGGCAAAGTTATGCTGGCGTCTCCAAAGCTCTCCTAGAGAGAGAGAGAGAGAGAGAGAGAGAGAGAGGGATAGGGGCATATATATAAAGAGAGAGAGAGAGAGAGAGAGAGAGAGAGAGAGAGAGAGAGAAACAAAGAGAGAAATAGCGATAGAGAAAGAGAGAGAGAGAGAGAGAGAGAGAGAGAGAGAGAGAGAGAGAGGGAGAGAAACACATATAAATATAGTAAACAAACACGAGGGAGGGATATATAGAGAGAGAGAGATAAAGAGAAAGAGAGAAATAGAGAGAGAGAGAGAGAGAGAGAAAATGAAAGAGAGAGAGAGATACATAAACAACTATACCGAGAATGAGAAACAAAACGAAGGTCGCGCGCGCCCTGGGACTGAAAAGGTGTAGATAAGACAGTCTCCAAGAGGCCCAGTCAACATCGGCTTGGGGATCCACCAACTGATTATAGCTGCATGCTCGAAGTCAGAGAAAAAACAAAGGACCGCCGTTTTCGCGCCGCCATCGCCGTTCGAGCCGTCGAACATCGAACGGCCAAACTTCTGCATGCGAAGCCCGCGCCCCCGTTCGTTGATGTCACCGTCATGCATTTCCTGTGCAAGTGCAACGTCGCATTCGCAACGCAATGTGATGTTTCGGAAGTGCATGCTAGACGGTCAATGGTGCGCCGATCGGACTGAACCCGTCAACGCCCGATACTTTCAAGAGACGGCATCAACAACGCGGCGGCATTCGCTGACCCATCGCAAGCGCGAAAGAGGCGAGGCGGGGGGAAGGGCGCCAGCAGTGGCGACGCAATCTGGGCCAGCGTCGAAAGAACCGCCTCAGGTGAGCCTGATCGGCGCTTTCTATGTGCGCAGCGCGTTGCGCAATGGCTAATTCAAGAAAACATTCGCGAATCAGCCGTGGAAGCGCTGGAGTAGGGCAGCGGGGGCCTCTCGCGATGTAAATGAACCCTCCAAGCCGCGAGCTCCCAACCTCGAAGCCTCGTGGCTTCGAGACCTCCGCCGTGCGGTTTCTGGCTCTTCCGGGAGAGACGAGAAGCTGGCAACGGTGCAAGTCGAGATCCCTACGGGGACTCAAAGTGAGGGGCACCTTGGGGTTAATGGGGGTCACGATGGGCCCAGGGGGCATCATGGCGGTAGGACTGCCCGGACAATTCATTCAAATTCCCTTTCAAAGCGAAGAGCATGTTTTGTTGAAGGCGAAAGCATATATACCCTGCGATTGCTGGTCAGCAGGCGTCGCCGATCTTGCGGAGATCCTCGATTGGCAGATTCCTGGGGAAACTGAGTGGCGCGAGCTCACGTCTGGTCCTGCGCCTGCTGCCGCTCCGACGCCGAGGAGGCAAATGACTTGCGACAGAACGCGGCGATGTGGGCGTCGGGCGTAACGCGGCGTCGGCAATCTGCTCCCTGCGACCGCCCGGAGCTGGGATCCTGGGCGGTCTTCTCGATGCCAGCCGCCTGAAGCTGCAATGCTGCGCTCGCTCCCTCCATTCTCGCGTCCTCGTCGAGCTGGGGGCCGTTGGCTTGCTGCGTGGCCTGCACCTGCGCGGCGGCGACGCCGTCGTCCATGTCCTTGAGCGAAGTGGCAATAATAACTGGAAACACCTGATGCCTCGCGTTGAAGTCCAGGCTCATCGCCGCCATCTGTTCCGCGGGCAAACGACGTCGCACCGTGCCGAGACCGCAGTGCTGGTTCGCCGCGGCCTGCGACGCCGTCTCAATGTTGCCCGTCGTTTGCAATGCGCTGCTGACGTCAAGGCTCCAACAGCAGAGAATTCAGGACCTGTCTGAATGCCGGGGCGGAACAATAAATTCGAGTCTAGCCCGTGCCCCGAGACGGGCGCTGGAAACCACGGGTCGGCGCCGCCCTCCGGCTGCCGACGCGCAGCGCAGCAGCGACGTGTCATCGGCGCGCGCAAGAATCAGCGTCCGCGCCGGCCCAAGATGCCGCGGTCTCAGCAGGAGGAAGACCTTTCCACATCCCCTGCAATAGATCGAGCTTAACCGCAGTCGCGCCATGGATCCAAGAGCGGCCGCAGGAAACGGCCCCCTCGAGACCCGGCCGGGCGAGCTTCTGACCAGCGCCCCGTAGCTCTTAGACCGCGGGGCATGGCTCGGGCGGACAAGCTCGCCGCGAGTCCAGGGGGGGTCGAGCGGGCGAGGGGCCGGCCCGAGGAGCGCCGCGGGGCGCCGTCTCTTGGCGGGGGCTGCTCGCCAGGTGGGCGCGCGCGCTGCTGGGCCTGGACCCCCCCCCCCCGGCGCGCGCCCGCCCCGCCCCCCCGCGGTCGCGAAGCAGAGCGCCGGGGGCGAGGCGGCGCGAGCGCCGCGACGGGGGCCGAGCCCTTGAGCCGGCCGTTGCGCGAGGAGCATTTGCATAGACCTCCGCGCGAGGCCTGGGAGTGGGGGCTCGACCGAACATCGGCGGCACCCCGCCTTCGACGCTGGTGGGCCAGGTCAGTTGGCACCTTGGCAAGCGCGCCGCCGAGCACCGCGCGCAGAGCCACGCGCCCCTTAAATGCGCTTGCTTTTCCGGCGCAGCACGGCGCGCTTAAGCGACCGAGTCGTTGTGGCCAACGGCAAAATCAGGAAGGCTTCGGCGATCTCCCGCTCTGGCATCTGCGCGAGCGTCGGCAACTGAATGAACGGTGGCGCGGTTCCAATCGACCGAGAACCAGAAGCGAGAGCACTTGGAAGCATCATCAATCAGGCGCGAAAGTGGCATGCGAGAGCGCGAGGCGGAGCGGGGCGAACATCGAGTAGCTGCCAGAACTCCCACCACAGGTCGTAATTCGCAAGCTTGGAGGACCTAGCTTCTCCTCCAAAGCACGCGCTGATAACGGTGCAATGGTCAGTCACCGCGCGCGGGTCTCGGGTTGAATCGGCTGAACGCAAGCGCCCAACATTGGCCGCGAGTTCGGCGCGAGAGACCGCTTGCCTCTGATCGTCCAGCGCGCCATTGATGAAACAATCCCATTCGAAATCAGAACCTGGGGCATCCTGACGAGCGAGAAGGCGACGCGCGTGAAAACTGGCGGCTTTGAGCGCGGGCCCCCAGATCCATTGGTTGCACGCTGCCCCCCAGTAAGAGCTCCCGCCGCAGGGGGGCCCGGGCGCGCGGGGGCCAGGAACCGACCTCGAATCAGGAATACGAACCAAATGGATCCAGAAAGCTGGGGTCAGCCCTCGGACCCCCGAAGCAAAAACGGCGAAACTTCCCGCGGCGCCACGTGGCGCAGGCGCTGGGAATCAGCTGCGTCTGGCACAGTGGAGGGCATTGATCGTGCGATCCAGAGGCGGCGGTCAGAAGACTCTGTGTCGCGCCTGCAACGGCGGCGGATGGGGCCAGAGGCCGGCGTCGCAGCGCGCCTCCTCGTCTCCGCCCAGGTAGACGCCAACGGCGATGAATGGCCACCCTTCTCAGGAGACACAGCCGACTCCCGTGCGAGCGACGCCGAACCCTGGGTGCTGTTTCCACAGCTGCTTGTGAAATCGACTCGTGAGAAGCATGTGGTGGCGGGCCGAAGGGCGCCTGGCCGTCGGCCGCCAGGTCCCCAGAATCACCTGGCCGGGGGTCGAGGACAGAAAGATTCGGGCAGGACTGGGCCTGCTGAAGCGTCTGTCAGCGCGCGCCATGCTCCGGAACCCGCGCGGCATTGAAGTGGGCCCCCTAAAACTAAGGGGCCCACGTCGCCCTGGCAATTGCTCTTGGATGGAACAGATTGCTGGCTGCTCGACGAACGCCGTAGAAAACAGACAAATGCCATTGGTAGCATTGCGGCTTTTCGACAACCTCGCCCTGCGAAGACCTACCCTGCGCCTTGCGCCAAGAGCCGCGTCGCGCCCCAAGTCCTCGGCAGCCGAGGAAACCGTGAAATCGCAGCCAGCCTCAGTGGCCAGGTCGGAAAGCTCTGAGCGCCACTCTGGCGAGGACGCAAGCAGGTGGGACTTGTCCGACGAGAGCTGACAGCGGCGGACCAAGTGAGCATGAGGCAAAGTAGAAAAAGGTAGCCGCAACACTTCAGTGGGGGTCCGACCGGTCGAGCCGAAATGTCGTCGACCCGTCCTCTCGAGCGGAAGCCAGGGACTGAGGGGTTAGCACCCGCGAGGGGGTCGTGGAGGCGCCCTCGCGCTAGCGACGCAGCTTGCACGCGGCCCGCGGGCTCGCCGCCGCGGGCCGGGATCCCCGCGCGCGCGGCCCCGTCTAGGAAGAGTGCTTGACGCCTGGGTTCGATGGCCTAAGTTCCTCTAAGCAGAACTGATCCAAACCTTCCTTCGTATCGAGCACGGGCCCAGCGACCTCGGGGCCTGAGTGCAAAACTCACTCCCTTTCGATATCCTCGATCCAGCCTGCAGCATCAGCATGTCCTCCTACAGTGGCACCCCAGGGTCCGCGCGCGTCACGTTCCCGCTGGGCGACGAGGGGCCCCCCGACGCGGGGGTGGAAGGGGCGGGCAAAACCGAATAGAGGGGCGGGTGGCCGCTCGCCCCCATCAGGCATAGGGGTCAACGCCATAAGGGCAAACGGCCGATAAAACGTAGCGCTGCTACCTCCCACGCCGCCAGCATATTCGCGGCGTGCAGCTTGGCTTTCAGGCGAACCTCCTTGACCAGGCGGGGCTCGGCGTCGTCCGAGCCGTGGCCGCGAGAGCCTGCCATAAAAATAAAGATTCTGTTCAACGTGTCAATGAGTATTGGTGGAATACGCGGGGATTGAAGGGCGCGCGCGCGCGGGTCAGCTAACGCCGCTCTCTCGCCCCGAAGACAGTGTTGCTGCCAAATAGGGGCCCAGGCCAACGCTTCGAATTCGACCGCCTGGTCGGGCGGGGCACGCGGCCCCTCGGGCCCCGTGTCATAGGGCGGGAAGGGGGTCGACAACGGTGAGAAATAGACGGCGCGCAGGCCCCGCAATTCGACGCGGGGCCGAATTGAGCCGGGCCTGCCGCGAAGCTGCGCGCGCTCCGAGCGCGTGGCGGCTCGCTTTTACATGCGGGATCCTGATGCATTCGGTCATGCTCTCAAGATCGCGCTGCGACAGGGGTGGGCTGAACTCGCTCGACGCATGAATTGCATTCCCCGCTCCGCTGAGCATCTCAGGGGTCAGAGGGCTCAGGGGGCGACTGCTGCGAGAGCCAAGTCACGGTGGACCTGAACTGCACAACGCGGGGGGCACCAGTCTGAAACGATGGGGCGCGAGGGTTTCGAGTCCGCAGAAATCAGTTTCAACCGAAGCTTGAGCTGAACGTATACAGGCTGCCACATGCGATTTGCACGATCTGAATGGCATGGCCCGTCGACCTGCGGAAGAGTTACCAGGGGCCTACCAGTGCCATGGCATTTTGCCTCGACCGACGTCGTGGAAGACGTCATGCTTGCGAAGGCCCAGCTTGGAGTGCGTCTCCACTTCAGGAACGATGACCCGACGCGAGAGATCGGTGCCTGCGGCTAGACAAACATCCGAGTCATCGTGATACAGCTGGAAAACAATGGACTGAACAAAATTTGCCTCGAAGAGAGCAGGGCGACGGTGCTCGTGGAGTCGCGCCTGCAAGAGGAATTGAGGCCCAGGAACCACTCATGCTGCAACACCCATCACGAAACGAAGCTTGAACCACATGTTTTTCCACACCATGATCGACCCAAGAACAGCATACATTCTGGAACCCCATGCAGCGTGGATGCCCCACGGCACTGGCAGAGTGGTCGCGACAGTGCAGGCTGCTTGAAATATCATCGGGCACACAGCATCATCGATTCGGCTGGTCCAAACCCAGGCGCTGCACGTGACCGAGACCCCAGGCATGAGAACTGGGAAGCCAAGAGGCTCCAGCTAACCCGACTCTGCTATAACGCTCTGAACGACCTGCCGTGTCTCAATGTTGCCGCTGGACGCGTCAGTCTTGGACTCCGCCGACGAAGTCGATGAATGGGGTGAACGAACATCTCGTGGACAAGGCTGATAACGATGGGGAGAACTCGAGCGGGATCGGCTGGAACATATGCATGAGCAGTAATGACGCCGCCGATATCTTCTGTGTCTGCGCTCCTGCGATATTTCCATGGAGAAGCGAACAACACGCTGGCTTTTGCGCCCCATCGTCTGCAAGGTAGAAACGGATGTGACCGGTAGAAGTGTTACGGCGTCGCGACAACAGGAGACGAGCTGAAACGGAGCGTGCGTCGGCGCACGATTGTTTGCCTCGAAAGAACCGGTCGGAACCAGCCCCTGTGCAGCGACCAGGCTCAATCGCCCAGGGCAAGGCGTGAACTTGAGACAAAATGGCTACTGACCCCACTTTCGTGAAATCTCATGAGGTCCAGCGGAGTGCGGTCCTGAACAGACCTGGGCTAAACCTCCCCTCCCTGGCCGATGGCAACTGCGCAACTGCCGTAAATTCGTGGTTTCCCGAGAGCTCAAGTATGGTGCTACGCGGATCCAAACTAGACCTCCCGTCCCTTGGCGCTGCCAGATGCGAAACTGCAGCACGTGTCGCGAGTTTATGGTAGGTTCAGCGGAATGACGTCTGACGCCTGTAATACACACCCTTTCGGTCCCACCTCATATGGTTATCGTGGGGCACGCAATGTATATGTTCTCCATACAGCTCTGAGAAATGGCAATGCGCCCTTTCAAATGTCATTTCGTCCTGGATGACCTCTTAATATAACCATCTGTTGCAGACGCGGTGGGCATGTCCCTGGAATCTGCAACGGTTTCCGCTTTCGGAAGCTATTCTGGGATCGGGGACCATCCGAACAACCTGCACCACTACACCGTGCGCGCAGCGCGCTGGGCAAGGCGCCGCCCAGAGGTGCGCGGACGGAGTCCCGCACATGCGGGAATCAACGGTCCGCTGACGTCCGAGGTTCATGTTTCGGCGGCGAGCGAGAGGGGAGCTGAGAAGGCGAGGGCCTTCTCAAGAGGCAGCGGAGCTTCTCGGAAGCTCCCGCGCCCTCCGAGAAAATGTGTTCTGCCTTCGGGGGAGGCCCAGAAGACTTCTCAGAAGGCCGGTGGACTTCCAGGCCTCCTGCTGGCCATCGCTCGGACGTCGATTCCGTGTTTTTGTTGGTTTCGTGCGTGGTTTTTTCGCCAAATGCTCAAGGATGCTCCTCGATGGCCCTCGCCGAAGGAAAAATGCACACGTCCGAGCGATGCCAAGCCTGTGAAGGCCTCTTCCTTGCCGCCTCCCCCGCGCGCTCGCCGCCGCATGCTTTGTGCGAGTTCCCTGCGCCCCCGGCCTCGGGGAGGTCGGTGTTGAACATCCTGCCAGGGGGGCGCCGGCCACACGCCTACACTTGGGTCGGGCCCGTCCCCCCTGCAAGGGGGATTTGGGATGCAAGCTTAGGAAGAAGACAGCAAATACTCCAAAAGTGCTCGGAAGGGATTTTGGGCGCAACATGGAAAAGAAGACAACAGATACTCCCAAAGTGCTCGGAAATACTCGGAAAATCGTCTCCAAGCCTGTCCACCCTGCAGGGGGATTGTGGATGCAAAACTAGAAAGAAGAAAGCAAATACTCTAAAAGTGCTCGGAAGGGATTTCGGAGGCAAAATAGAAAAGAAGAGAACAAATACTCCCAAACGTGCTCGGAAATACTCGGAAAATCGTCTCCAGCATTTTTTTATAACTGCTTTTGAATCGTCGTCCTGTAGAGGGGCCTGCCCGACTTGGACCTGCACGTCGGTCCCTGGCCAGGCCCACCCCAGGGCCGAGGGAGCGGTGCGCCCGCCCCCTCGGCCGGAGCCAGAAGGGACGTGGGCACCGAGCCTGGGCCCAGGACTGATGGGCACACCCTCCACGGCCACTACTGCATGCAGGACGGGGGAGAAGAGAGGAGGAGGAGGTCCTCCTCCTCCTCCTCCTCCTCCTCCTCCTCCTCCTCCCTCTCCTACTCATGGTAGTGGTGGTGGAAAATGAGCCCAACAAGGACTGGCCTGGCCAGGAGCAACGGAGGCGCAGGTGTGTGGCTGGAGCTCTCCGATCCTGATCCCCGTGACGACGGACTTCTGCGCCTTCTTGCCTCTGCCCAAGATCTCGACCTCGTCGCCCTTTTTCACGACGCCCTGCTCCACGCGGCCAGTCGCCACCGTGCCGCGGCCCGAGATGGAGAACACGTCCTCGACGGCCAGCAGGAAGGGCTTGTCGGTCTGGCGCTCGGGGAGATCGATGTACCTCGAGCATAAGACGAAGCCAAGGCGAGGATAGAAACTGGTGAGGATCACTCGATAATCTCTGAGATCTGGCGATTCTGGAAGATGTATTGGGCGCCGCGGCCTTCTCAGAACGTTCCGGAACGCTGTGAGAGCGTTCCGGAACGCCCTGGAAAGGATGTATCTTCGTCCTAGCCCCATCCGAAAACAGCTCATCCTACGCACAAGGATAACAAGTACGAGGCCGGGTGCCTGGCGTGTGCGACTGGCAACGTAACTTCCACACGTAGCCTGGCTCCCTGACCATAACACCTACGCGATGGCCCTCGAAAAAATGCTTCGCGTGCGAGACGTACCTCAGATCCCAGCGTCGTGATACATTTCAACGGGCGTTTCTGGCCCAAGTCGGGCCCCCAGACCCTCACGGATCGATCCGGCTCGGAAGCTCCCACCAGCCCTCTGGGCGTAGGTGGTTTGGATCGTTTCCCCTTCCAACTCCCTTATTTCCCTTCGGGGAAGGGTTTAGCACCGCTTCTTCTTAGGACCCCCCTTCCCCATTCGAGCGGCGACCGACGAGGAACAACGTCACCTCCCCGCTCATTCCCGTCAGAAACAAAGACAAAATGCGCTTTGCGCCACGCTATGGACCATGTTCGGGCCCCCCGCGATTGCTCTGCATCGCTTTTCTGACAGGGGGGCGGCGGGGGATCTCATACAGTAGGAGCCCATTAGCGGGGTAACCCCTCCAGTCCTTTGGGCGGTAGGCGGTCTAAGGAGGGTCTCTTTCCTCTTCCACGACCCCTCTTCCCTTCGGGGAGGGGAGCCCTCCCCCTCCCCCTCCCCGCGGTTTTCTGGGAGGGGGGCCGATGTGTCAGAGGGTCCTTTTTCGGCCCCTGGGAGGGCCAATCTTGGACACCATTCACGAGGATCGTGGCCCCCGAGGCGGGGAGCTCCATTTCGTACCCCTCCTCTTTTGACCGGCCGCATCCGAAATGGCCCAAAAAGGCGCTCCAGGGCTCCCAGGAGGCCCCCAATAGCGTCCCAAGAGGCCGCAAGAGCGTCCCAAGAGGCCGCAAGAGGGTTCCAAGAAGCACCCGAGAGGCACCCAAGAGGCCCCCGAGCGGCCTCAGAGAGCCCAAGATGACCTCCAAGATGGCTCAGATAGCCCAAGCTGGCTGAAGATGGCTCCCAAGATGCTCCAAGCGGCCCTAAGACCGCTCCAGGACGGTTCGAGATGACCACAGAACCTCCCAAACCTCCCTCGCTGTTTGACTACGCGTGTCTCTTCCTCTCTCCCCCTGTCAACTCTCATGGGCATTGTTTCTCAATGGGCTGGTGCGGATACTTTTTTGCGTCGCGGCCGCAGGCGAAAGCGCTACCGGCGAGTAAGGTCCGAGCGGGCCGCGCACGAACCTAATTGCCAAACGCCGACGGGCCGGCGACCTAAGCAGCACCTGGGCGGGCGGGCCGGCGTGAGGGGGGGGTGCCAGCTGCAGCTGCCAGGAACCAGGCCCAGGAGCGCGCACATGCACGATTAACCAACCAGGGTTGGAGCGCAGCCAAAATGGCGCGGGGGTGGTACCAGGATGTGGCCAAGAAGACCACCAGGCTGGTGCGGATACGCGAAGCGCCAGACATTCTTCGAAACTGCGCTCGCCCCCTGCGCCCCAGCGGGGGATTTCGAGAAACTCCCAAGCGGCCAGATTGCAGGCCGCGGAGGAGTTTCTCGAAATTGCGCCCGCCCCTCGCCCCCAAGCAGGGAATTTCGAGGAACTCCTGGGCGGCCAGGTTTCCGGCCGCGGGTGAGTTTCTCGAAGATCCGACCCCCTTACCCTGGCGCATAATTTCGAGGAGCGTTCAATGCCAGTCCTTAGCGGGGCAATTCTTCGAGATCGCGCTCGCCCCCCCGCGCCCCATCGGGGAATTCAGAGGAGAAATTCAGAGAAACTCTTGAGCGGCCAGATTTCAGGCGGCGGGTGAGTTTCTCGAAATTGCGGCCCCCTTGCCCTGGCGGGGAATTTCGAAGACGGTTTGATCGCCAGTCCTTAGCTGGGTAATTCTTCGAGATTGCGCTCGCCCCCCGCCCCCCAGCGGGGAATGCAACAAACCCGCCGGCTGCCAGATTTCAGGCCGCGAAACAGTTTCGAAATTGCGCCCCCGACCTTGGCGCGGAATTTCGAAGAGCGTTTAATCGCCAGTCCTTAGCGGGGCAATTATTCGACATTGCGCTCGCCCCCCGCCCCCCCCCACCCCAGCGGGGAATTTCGAGAGACCCCCAAGCGGCCGGACTTCTGGCCGCGGAGGGGTTTCTCGAAATTGCGCCCGCCCCTAGATCACTAGCGGAGAAGTTCGAGAAACTCCCAAACAGCCCGATTTCAGGCCGTGGTGTGGGGGGGTTCTCGGAATTGCGCCCCCCTGCCCTGGCGTGGAATTTCGAAAACATTTAATCGTCAGTCCTTGTCGGGGCGGTTCCTCGAGATTGCGCTCGCCCCCGCCCGCCCCCACGTGAAGAGAAACTCTCGAGCGGCCAGGTTTCGGACCGCGCCCACCCCTCGCCCCCCAGCGGGGAAAGTCGAAAGGTTTCCAAATGGCCAGATTTCAGGCCGCGGAGGAGTTGCTCGAAATTGCGGCCCCCTACCCCTGCGCGGGATTTCGAAGTGCCTGTAATCGCCGGTCCTCTGCGGGGCAATTCTTCGAGATTGCGCTCGCCCCGCGCCCCTCAGCGGGGGAGGAGGTTCGAGAAACCCTCAGGTGGCCAGATTTCAGGCCGCGGAAAAGTTTCTCGAAATCCCCCCCCCTCCCCCTCCCCCCGGCGGGGAATTGTGAGAAACTCGCAAGCGGCCAGAGTTCAAGCCGCGGGGGAGTTTCTCGCAATTGCAGCTCCCTAAATTTCGAAGAGCGCTTAATCGCCCGTCCTTAGCGAGGCAATTCTTCGAAACTACGCTCGCCCCCCGCCCCCCAGCGAAGAATTTCGAGAAACTCCAGGGCGGCCAGATTTCATGCCGCGGGTGAATTCCTCGAAATTGCGCCGTCTACGCTGGCGCGGAATTTTGAGCGTTTAATCGCCAGTCCTTAGCGGGGCAGGTCTTCGAGATTGCGGTCGCCCCCCGCACGCCGGCGGGGAATGGAGTTCGAGGCCCCCCCGGGCGGCCAGATTTCAAGCTGCGGAGGAGTTTCGACATTGCACCCCTCCCCCCCAGCAGCGAATTTTGAGAAACTCCCATGCGGCCAGATTTCAAGCCGCGGAAGAGTTTATCGCAACTGCGGCCCCCTACCCTGGCGCCGAATTTCGAGGAGCGTTTAATCGCCTGCCCTTAGCAATGCAATTTTTCGAAACTGCGCTCGCCCCCCGCCCCGCGGCGGAGGATTTCGAAAGACTCCTGGGCGGCCAGATTCCAGGCCGCAGAGAGGTTTTTCGAAATTGCGCCCCTTCCCGGCGAAAGCGCGCAATGATGTGCCGTAGGGGGCATTGCGAAGAAACGCTTCCAGAACCACCCCCGGGCGCGCGCGCGTGCGGCATGCGCCAGCGGGACCTTCGATTGAGCTACTATGGCTACTATGGGGCCACGAAGCGCGCGAGGGGTGTGCCGGAAAGAATGGCGGGGGCGCATGCGGGCTGCGCCATTGGGGCCTTCGGTGGAGTTCCCATCGGGCCACCGCGAGGCATTTGATGGGGCGTGTCAACATGAGAGGTTGTGGCGCATGCAGGCTGCGCAATTGGGACCTTCGGCGGAGCTCCCAACGGGGCCGCGAAGCGCTCGAGGGGTGTGTCAAAATGGGTGGCGGGGACGCGTGCGGGCTGCGCCGCTGATACCTTCGTGGAACTCCCATGGGGCCACGAAACATGTCAGGGGCGGGCCAGAATGGGCAGGGCGCACGCGGGCTGTGCCAGTGGGGCCTTCGGGGAAGCCCCCTATGGGGGGGGGCCACGAAACGCGCGAGGGGCGTGCCGGAACGGGTGGCGGGGACACATGCGGTCTGCGCCGCTGGGACCTTCTGTGGAGGAAACGACAAGCAGTGAGACCAGCCATCAGGGCGGCCAACGCGCCGAGACCCGGAAGCAGCTATAGTGGCCGGCGCGGCGAAGCCGTGCAAGAGGGCGTCCCGTGGCGACCGCGAACACACGGCGCCAGGATGACGACACCCTGATGGAGATACTTTTTGGTACGCGTGCGCGCGAAACAGGTCGAACGCAGGGCTAGCAGGGGCAGGCTATGCCACCGTCTGGTGGAGATACGCGAAGCGTCAAGAATTCAGACCCAGGCGTCGTGACAGGAAAAACGGGCGCCCGACCCTAAGAGGATCCATCCAACCCGAAGAGGGCTGCTGAAAGACAAGGTCGGGGAACTTCGTTGTTAATTTGTTCGTGCCGTTGTGATTTTTGGCGGCGACAAATCTCGGGGCACTCGTCCACCGTGTCCATGAGCTCCAAAATCTTGTCGCACCACTTGTCGTCGCCACGCTTGGTGCCAGGGTTCGCCTTCATGGCCTCGAGCGCCTGTAGGTGAGGGGAAGATGGGGAGGAGAAGCAGCAGTAGGAGAAGTCGCAGCCGCAGCAGTAGCTAGGCCTGCAGCGCGGAGCCCTGGACGAAGGGCACGTCGTCGCCAGGGAAGCCGTACTGGCTCAGCATCTCACGGGTCTCCAACTCGACGAGCTCCAGCAACTCCTCGTCATCCATCACGTCCACCTCTTGCGGATGACCCGCGACGGTCCCGCCGCTGGACGTGCGCACGGGGGCAAAGCAACAATGAACACACGGGCACTGAAAACAAGAGAAAGAGAGAGAGAGAGAGAGAGGAGGTGGAGAAGGAGGAGGAGGAAGAGGAGGAGGAGGAGGAGCAGGAGGAGGAGGAGGAGGAGGAGGAGGATGGGGAGAAGGAGGAGGAGGAGGAAGGAGGAGGAGGAGGAGGAGGAGAGGAGAGAGGAGGAGGAGGAAGGAGAGGAGGAGGAGGGAAAGGAGGAGGAGGAGGAGGAAAGCGGGAGGAGGAGGAGGAGGAGGAGAGGAGGAGGAGGAGGAGGAGGAGGAGGAGGAAAGCAGGGGAGGAGGAGGAAGAGGAGGAAGAGGAGGATGAGGAGGATGAGGAGGATGAGGAGGAGGAGGAGGAGGAGGAGGAAAGCGGGGGAGGAGGAGGAGGAGGAGGAGGAGGAGGAGGAGGAGGAGGAGGAGGACGAGGAGGAGGAGGCGGAGGAGGAGGAGGAGGAGGAGGGAAAGAGGAGGAGGAGAAGGAGGAGGGCACGAAGCTCGTCGGGCAAGGAGGAGAGGAGGAGGAGGAGGAAGGGGGAGGAGGAGGAGGAGGAGGAGGAGGAGGAGGAGGAGGAGGAGGAGGAGGAGGAGGAGGAGGAGGAGGAGGAGGAAAGCGGGGGAGGAGAAGGAGGAGGAGGAGGAGGAGCAGGAGGAGGAGGAGGAGAAGAGAGAGAGAGAGAGGCAATCGAGCACATAACGCATGCATGAACACAAACTTCCAGAGGTCTACGCGGATGTTCTTGGGCGTGCGCTGGGTCCCCTCCTCTGCCGCGCGGAACGCGCCAGGGGAGGCGCTGGAGGCGCCGCCACCGGGGGGGGGGGGTCCAGCGTTGACCGAAGTCCGCGCGGACCTCCGACGTTTGATGTTCATGCCGATTCTTCCCCGTCAGAAAGAGCGAGAGAGAGATATTGATAGGAAGAGCGAGAGAGAGAGAGAGAGAGAGAGAGAGAGCGAGAGAAACAAAAAAAAACAATAATAGAGAAAGAGAGAGCGAGAGAGAGAGAGAGAAACAACGACAAAACACACACACACACACATCCGCGCGGACCTCCGACATTTGAGACTAGTGTCGATTCTTCGCCTTCACATGTTTATATTTACAGAGAGAGTGAGAGAGAGAGAGAGAGAGAGAGAACATGATACCAGAACGACGAAAACGAAAGAGAGAGCGAGAGAGAGAGATGGAGACTCAGGAAGAGAGAGGGAGAGAGAAGCTCAGGAGGCTGGGAGCACACGTAGCTGGACTCGCATGTGGAACGCATGGAGGCAACGCGCTGGACACGCGTGCAAATAGCAGGCGCGCGCGCAACCACACGACGGCGGAGCGCTGAGGAGACATGCGGCCACGTGTGTATTCGGCCTCACGCCCAGACCGACCACTTCACGCGTACTTAGAGGCCTCCTCGATGGGGTTAGAGTAGATGAGGTCGGAGGATCGCGCCGCCGATGCATCAGCGATACATCGCCGATGCATCGGCGACGTCGGCGATGCATCGGCGGTGTCGGCGTGGGGAAACACGGGCTCCACATCGAGGCATCGGCGGTGTCGGCCGAGGCATCGGCGATGCGGCGCGATCCTCCGACCCCATCTACTCGGACCCCATCTGGGAGGGCTAGATCCATGCGTATTGAAGAACGGGCCCGAGAAGAGAACCCCCGGGATTCCAAGACCCGTTTCCCTCGAGCCCCGTGTTACTTCATGCCTCAAGCATCGCTGCTGAATCCGTGCACATTGGCCGTCCCGTGACCCGGCCAGGATCCGCGCGACTGTCTTCTGCCCCACCCCCTCTTTCCCGCGGAGTCGCGGGAGCAGTGCGCCCACCTTGTTCATGAAGCAGACGAGCTTGGGCACGCCCACCTGCTTCGAGAGCAGGATGTGCTCGCGGGTCTGGGCCATGGGACCGTCGGGAGACGAGATCACCAGGATGCCGCCGTCCATCTGGCAAGCGCCCGTGATCATGTTCTTGACGTAGTCCGCGTGGCCAGGGCAGTCCACGTGGCAGTAGTGGCGCGTCGGCGTCTCGTACTCGATGTGCGAGGCGTTGATCGTGATCCCGCGGGCCCGCTCCTCGGGGGCGTTGTCGATCTCCTCGTACGACTTCATCTTGGTGTCCGTGCTTGTGAGCGCTTTCTTATTCGGCGTTTCGACATTGAGCCAAGAGGGGGCGGGGGGCTGGCTCTGGACCTCTGCCCAGTGCGACGGTTTGCAGCAGCGTGTCCATCATGGGAGAGGCTGCACCTGCTCGAAAAACAGCCGCCCAAAGCAGTCAAGGTCTGCTCCATGCGGGGGGGGAGGGGGGGGAGTGCGAGGGCCCGCACCGATCGGCAAAACAATGAGTATAGAGGAAGAAAAAGCCACATAAACAAAACCTTTTGGAGGTCCGCGCGGATTTCCTGGATCCGCGCCGGAACCCCCTCCCTCCGCGCGCCAGGGGCGGCGCCGGAGGCGCTGCTGGGGGGGCCCAGCGCGGATCCAGGACACCCGCGCGGAGCGCCCAAAGTGCATGTTTACGTGGTTGTCCTGTCTTCGAGAAGGAAGAGACGCGCGCCTCGTGTTGAACTGCGAGCACACCACCGAGATCGCCGCCGACAGGGTCGTCTTGCCGTGGTCCACGTGGCCCACCGTGCCGAGGTTGACGTGGTCCTTGGCTCGCCTCGCCACCGCCGCGGCGCGGGGCTTCCCCGCGGCCCGGCGCGAGGCGGCGCGCAGCGCCAGCGCGGCGCCGGCAGTGGCGAAGACGAGGGTGCCAACCTCGCGGGCAGGGAGCCCGGGGAATCGGGTGAGCGTGCTTTCATTCGGCGTTTCGACAGTGGGCGAAAGGGGGGGGGTCCTGGCTCCGGGCCCTCTGCTTCGCGCGGCTGCTTGCAGCAGTGCGTCCATGGTGGGGGAGGCTCCACCTGCTCGAGACGGGTGCCGAAAACGGCCAAGATCTGCTCCACGGGGGGGGGGGGTGTCGGGGGCCCGCGCCGATCGGCAAAACATTGAATAATAAAAAGCTCACCAGGAGAGACAAAAGAACCACTACCACCAGCCGAGGGGGTGGCCGCTCCCTCCCCTCGAGCCCGTGGCACCTCCCTCAGGGCGCCCTCTGGAGGCATGCCCAGAACGGGGCGCCACCGGCTCGAGAGGGCGGGAGGGCCACCCCCTTAGCTGGTGGTAGCGGTACGTTTGTCTATGGTGAAGGAGGAGGAGGAGGAGGAGGAGGAGGAGGAGGGACCGGACAAGGGGGGGGGAGGAGTGGCGGGCGCAGCGGGGGAGCTGCCGCGCGCAGGAGCGAGAGGGGGGGCGGGAGGGCGGCGGGCGGCGGAGGGCGGCGGTGAGAGGGTGCCCCGGCCTTGCTCCTCTGCAGTGACGTTCCTCGGGGCTCCCTGGGTTCCCAGGGTCCCTTCGGCCCTCGTTCCTTAATTATTCTGCCCCCAACTCTCCAGAAAATTTGGCGAGCTCGAAGCATTCGGCTCGTAAGTTGGACCGGTACGAAGTTCCGTTTACGTGTGGCGTGTTGCACAGCATGTTGTGCGTTGGCGTGTCTACTAATGAAAATGTTTCTTGTCTCGCCCCTGACTCTACTCTTGCCGGTTGCATCCCTAACACTGTTCATGATGAAGGGGCTTGCGTAACGCTTTGAAGCGACAATTGGAAACATTGCTGACCATGCTGTTCTACATGCAGTCTCGTGGCTCCTTACGTGGGCCTGAACATCAGAAACTTTGCATGATTCCGCTGCCCGTGAATACCATCGCCACTATCACTTTCGCTGTTCTGGCGTTGCCCAAAACGATGTGCAATAATGGCGTCGCGCATTGTTTGAAATAGCCGTGGTTGCGCCTGTCGACAAGCACAAAAACAGAGTTGCTATCATGCGTCCCTGGAGTAGGCAGAGACGTACTCGTGAGTGTTTCTTCTACGATGCTTTGCGTGACCAGGAAAGCCTCCGGTGGCCCGAGGTTCGCGCGGCGTCTGAGGAGCTCCGGACGCACAAGAACTACACCCGCGTCCCTGTGAGGCCCGTGCACAGTCGCGCGTTCGGTGGTGACGGCCCCAGTGCTGCCGTCCGCATGCGGTTCCCCCCACCCAGTGCTGCGCGGCGTGGCCTCACAGGGAGCTCCACCGAAGAAGATGTTCACAGTTGCGGTGCTCACAACCGCATACTGGCCATCGCTCGGACGTCCATTCCCTGTTTTTGTTTTCGGTTTCGTGCGTGGTTTTTTCGCCAAATGATCAAGGATGCTCCTCGATGGTCCTCGCCGAAGGAAAGATGCACACGTCCGAGCGATGCCAAGCCATAGGGAGCTCCACCGAAGAAGCTGTTCACAGTTGCGGTGCTCACAACCGCATATGGTTGGGTCCTTCGCCAGGACCCGTGTTTTTTCTCTTGGCCAGGGCGTTCGCGCACACCCATCAGCAGCAAACTATTTGACACACGTGTTGAGAGGTACCCATCTCGTTCCCAGAGCAGGCCAGCGCGATGCCTTCGCGACGGGGGGAGGCGGGAGGCGAGCAGGGGGGGAGGAGGGGGGAGGGAGGAAGGAAGGTGGTGCCCTTTGGCGCCCTTCTCAACTCGGGCAGGGATGGCACGACAATTGCAGAGGGTACCGGCTCAGAACTGGTATTAGGTGTCCAGTGCGGCATGTTGGGGAATTTGTGGTACAGTCCACAGCCTAATGACACAAAATCGGAGCAGTGTGCCAAATTGCCAGAAGGCAAGAAGGTGAAGGTGGGTTCCACTCTCCTAGGGAGGGGAGGGAGGAGGGAGGGAGCAAGGTGGTGCCCTTTGGCGCTCCTTTAACTGGGGCAGGGATGGTCCGACAATTGCAGAGGGTACAGGGCAGTTTTTATACACAGGGTTTTTAGAAATATTGGATTTTGAATGCATGATTAGTTTATGAACAAATTTATGCATGAGCTCATCGTTGTTTTTAGTACTCAATCCCTGCATGTTTAATACATGATCCACACGCGGAGCATGTATAAAAAACGGCACTGTACCGGCTTAGAACTGATATGGGTGTCCAATGCGGCATATTGGGGAATCTGTTTTACGGTCCCCAGTCTAGACACAGAATCGGCACAGGGTGCCACGTTGCCAGAAGGTTGGAAGGTGGGTCTCACTCTCCTTGGCAACCCACATGCAAGGAGAGGCTGCCTTACGCGGGACAAGAGGAGTGGGTGCTCAAGACACAGGGTATGAGGCTGACAGTGGCTGCCCGCGCCGCAGTTCTCAAAGGTGGCGGCCATTAAGCGGGCGGGGTCAAAGTTCACAGGCGCACCTCACTGCGCCTAGGCTGTACGATGCACAAGAAGAAGGGCCGGCGAATACATCCAGGCGGCGGGCAACGCCACTCATCGTTGCTTCCCTGGTCCGTGGCCCCCTCCCCTCGACCACCTCAGTTCCCTCTTCCCTCTATCTTCTCCATAGCTTCTCCTTCCCAGGGAAGACCGCCGAGATGGCTGTGGGCGCCGCAGCCGCGCCGCGCTCGCCTCCAAACTGCCCCCGAGAGGCCTCCCACGAGATCCCAACGAACGTCCAAGAGGCTTCATACCAACGACCCAGGCAGGTGGCGGCATGGACCGAAGGCCATCCGACATTAAACGAATCGTGCAAATGGATTTGTTTTACTCTTTTCTCCACTTTGGCCATGGTCTGTTTGCTCCGTAGGTGGGCATAACTAGTCCGGGGCAATAGTTTATCTCCTGGTGAATGTGACGCTGTGTGCTGTTACCTTGAATGGAAACAAAGGTTTCTTCCGGGAACGTTGGATCTCCCTCGTGCCCGGCGCGTCAATACCATCGCTTGCCGTTGGGCCGTTGGATGGAGTGATGATGAGGAGCTGAGAGCAAATATGTCTGCTGCTAACGGTTTCGTCGAATATTTCGCGGCAAGATGCGCTGGAATCGTGCATTCCCGCATCACCAGAAAGACCTCGTGTCTGACTTGACATGAAGATTGACGACCCCTCCGTGTGTGTCGGCTTTGATGGCTCGTGAGGCTCTTGTATCCGGTTGTGGCCCCACATCCGAACTGTTGCTATCAGACTTGGTGTGCGAATCGCTCCCTTCAGAAGAAAATAGGCAAGGTGATAAGTTCGGTCACTCAATGCGTGGCCGGGTGTCTGGCTGTGGACCACGAGCGTTCGATTTCGTCCCTGGTCCTTGATTTGCGGTGCCTTGAATACCTTTGGAATGCTCTCAAAATCGTTGCTTCCAGACTGCTGTTGAAGCATCCGTGTCTCTCTTGTGCGCCTCGTGCTCTCATTAAGCGAAATGGGCGTCCAATGCTTGACTCCTGCTTTGCAGCTATCCCCCTTTTCCTCCTGGTATGCGCTCATCGATATTTACAGTCGCATATCCCTGCTGGTGTGGCGCGAGTGATTCCAGCGCCCTGGAGCTTCCCGTCTCTGCAGGAGGAGCACAATCACACGTGCTCAGCTGCGCAAGTTTACGTACCGCCAAAGGAACCTGGGCCGAAATTGCTTTCTTGTGCAAATGAAAGGTGCTCACACCATCCACGTCCCCCTCCTCCGCCCTCTTCGGCCCTGTCGTGCTCGCCCGTCTTCTTGCTTCTCCCGCACTCTTCCGCCCTGTCTTGCCCGCTGCCGTCTCCACGGCCGTGGCGTGCCCAGACTACAGCCCAGTGAAGTAGCCACACTTTTGTCAGAGCCACAGAGGCCACGGTGCCCACGCGCTCCTTCAGTCCCCACCCCCCTGGCCCTCCCTCCCTGCGGGCCGCCTGGCCGACCACCCCGGCTGGCGCTACTGGAGGCCCTCCAGAAGGAGCCCGACCAGATGGGGTCGGAGGCTCGCGCCGCATCGCCGATGCATCGGAGACGTCAGCGATGCACCAGCGCCGTCGCCGTGTAGAAAATCGGGCTCCGCATGGAGCCACCACCCCCATCTACGTAACTTGGACCCACCCTCCCTGCGTCGACTGCACGCACCAACTTCGGGGGGCCGCGGGTAGGCCGAGTCCAATCGCGCAAGCCAAACCTGGGGGAACCGCTGCGATCCCGCACCAACGGTCACTCCTGGGGAAACCGAAACGTACCGATACCGCTACCCCCGGACCTCTCCCGGGGTGCGTTCGGACCAGGATTTCGAGGCGACTCCAGCGGTGGCGACGAGGGCCTCCCAGGAGGCCCGAAAGGCGAACACGAAGGACGGGTCGCAATATGGGCACCTTTTCCTCCTCCGACCGCAACGGTCACTCCGACGAAAAGGTCCCTCTTACGCGAAGCCGACTGCGTCGGGGATGTACTGACCTGGGTCGATCCAAACCCGGGTCTGTCGGGCTTTGCAGGATCTGGCAAAATCCTGCAGGATACTTCAGGATCCTGCACCCAAACCCGGGCCAATGCGACCCGGCCCTGCAGGATCCTGCAAGATACAGCGCTCTTGCTGACCCCCGTTTGCCTTAAGTCGGGCCTGTCCC
>CAUYUJ010015314.1:136549-191857 GCA_963575745.1 Prorocentrum cordatum
AAAAGGGGCCCCAGGGCTCCCTCCCTCCTCCCCAGCGCCTGCCCCATTCAGCTTCGCCTCCGCCGCCCTCCTCCTCCTCCTCCTCCTCCTCCTCCTCCTCCTCCTTTTGCGGACCTTTTGTGCACCTTTTGACGCCTCCAGGGGCCCTGTGGTGGACAAGCCCCCGCCCTGGGCTTGGGGGCCTCCTGGGGCCCCTGAGCCCGAGGCGAGGATTTTGAAGGGGCCCAAGGACACACGAATCCACACACACACACACAAACACAAGGCTTCCCCACATTTCCCCACGTGTTTGGGGGGTTTTTGCCTCCCCCCCCCACTTCCCATATTTTCCAACATTTTCTGGGGGAATCGACGATCCATTGTGTCTGTGTGTGTTTTTCCCTCCTGAGAGGTGTCCGCCCCCGCCGCCCCGTGGGCGGGCCCTCGGGGACCTGGGCGGGCCGTGGCCGTGGCACATGCGGAGGCCCGTGCCGAGGAGCGCCCCGCTTGCCTCCGGGGGGCCCTGGGCCTCGCGGGGCCTCGGGGGCTCTGCTGCGGCCGGCGCGGCGCTCCCACGCCTTGGGCTCGGGGGCCTCCTCGGGCCCTGGAACCCGAGGCGAGGATTTGTCCATCACCACCGTCCTTGGCCCTTGCTGAAGAGAGGTGCACCTTTTGTGCACCTCCAAGGCCCCAAAAGGGGCCCTAGGGCCGCCTGGAGGTGCACCTTTTGCGCACCTTTTGCGCACCTTTGGGCACCTCCAGGGGCCCTGTGGTGGACAAATCCCCGCCTTGGGCTCGGGGGCCTCCTCGGGACCCTGAGCCCGAGGCGAGGATTTGTCCATCACCACCGTCCGGTGGATCGCTCCTCGGGGACCTGGGCAGGCCACTGATGTGGTACAGTGGAGGCCCATGCCAAGAAGCGCCCTGCTTGCCTCCGGGGTGCCCTGGGCTTCGCGGGTCTCGAGGGTTCTGCTGTGGCAGGCGTGGCGCTCCCACACCAGAAATCAATGGGCATCCTGGTGTGCCAGGGTTGGGTCTCTTGTGGAAGGTTTCTTGCGGCCGAGCTCCTACTGTATACTAAGGGGCCCCGGGGCCAAAGGTTATCTTGGGTCTCGAGGGTTTTGCTGTGAAAGGCGTGGCGCTCCGACACCAGAAATCAGTAGGCGTCCTGGGGTCTCAGGGTTGGGTCTCTCGTGGAAGGTCCCTTGTGGTCGGGCCTCTACCGTATAGCGCGCGGCCGCAGCCAGCCAGCGCGGCCCGCTGGCAGCGCAGGCGAACAGCACGAGCATAACAGGGCGTATGTCGACCCCTATCCCAGACATCGTAGGGTTTTCGAATGAAACAGAAATTGAGCCCCAAGCCTGGGATATACGATTTGCGTCCGAATAGCCCCCTTGGGGTGTATCCCAGGGTGTCCCTCTTTTGCTGAGCGGCCAGACTTTTCCGGCGAAACTCGGGGATTGGGGGAGAAAAGTGACCTGCGAGAGCAGGCCTGCAACCGCGCGCCACGCGACGGATCGGCTGGTGCGGACGTGGGCCTGGGGACCCCGTCCTGCGGCGCGCCTGCGAGGGCCCCAGTCCCCAGGCGGAACCCGCGAAGAGCTCGACGTATATCTGAGCTTGCTCACTGGCCAGTGGTAGGACCTCCTCCTCGAGGCCTCCGAGATCCCTTCAACGAGGGGGGAGGGGGAGGAGGAGGAGGAGGAGGAGGAGGAGGAGGAGGAGGAGGAGGAGGAGGAGGAGGAGGAGGAGGAGGAGGAGGAGGAGGGAGGAGGAGGAGGAAGGAGGTGAGGAGGAGGAGGGGGAGGAGGGGGGAGGAGGAGAGGAGAGGAGGAGGAGGAGGAGGAGGAGGAGGAGGAGAGGAGGAGGGAGGAGGAGGGAGGAGGAGGAGGAGGCAGACCGGCGACGTCTGGATTTGCGGCCCCGTTGGACGGTGCAGGCGCCGCCCTCGAGATCGTGATCCCGAGCGCGATGCGCCCCCGACCCCGCCTCGCCAGTCCGCCCCGCTCCCGCCAGGGGGGTACAGATGCACAAGCATGGCTTTGAAGGGGCCCTGGGACACACACACACACAAATAAAGACACACAGATAAGATCATGCCCCCTATTTTCCCATCTCGTCTGGGCGTTTGCCTTCCCGCCCAACTCCCATACTTTCCTGTATATTTTTTAGGGGGACCGACGATTAATTGTGTCTGTGTGTTTTTTCCCTTCCTGAATGGCTTGTCGACGGCCCGCGCGGACTTCTTCGGTCGCCGCTGGGGCCCCCCTCCCCCCAGCGCGCGGAGCGCCCGGGGCCCCAGGCGCCGATCGAAGGAGCCTGCGCGGAGCTCCGAACACGCTCCTGCCATGTCGGGGGCGTCCAAGAGGGGGGCGCCCAAGAGGGGGGGGGGCGCACAGTCATGGCTGGCGGCATGCGCGCGGCCCAGGGAGGGGGCCGGGGGGACGTACCGAAAGAAGAAGAGGCGCCATGAAATCTGGGGAGACATCATGGCCCCCGCCATGATATCCACTCCCCCCTGGTCATCAAGAGAACTCTTGCAAGAAACGCCATGTCCACCAACCTAGATAATATCTACTTCCAAGCATGCCTGCCACAAGGATGTCAGCAGACCTCGCGGTGATACGGAAAAGGTCAACATCGTATCGCCGCTCCCTCGTCTGTAATGAGACGGCGCCATAGGGTAGCCGCTGGTCGCGAGCAGCCCCTCCTTGCCGCCCCCCGACTATGTTTCTCCTTCTTCTTCTTCTTCTTCGGCCTGCGCGCCCCTGGGGTGCGGTAGAGGGCGGAACAGTTCACACCAAAGGAGCCAGCAGCCCCCCCCCCCTCGGGGTGCGGCAGAGGGCGGAGCAGTTCACACCAAAGGAGCCAGCAGCCCCCCCCCCCCCCTCCCACTCCTGACCCTCTCCCTCGCGCCGTGGTGCTCCTCTTTCGTCGCCCCCCTTCCCTCGGGGCCCGGCCAGGGCAGGGACAGCCTCCTCCTCCTCCTCCTCCTCCTCCTCCTCCTCCTCCTCCTCCCCCTCCCCCTCCTCCTCCCCCTCCTCCTCCTCCGCCTCCTCCTTCCCTTCTTAGGACACGCCCAAGACAGGGACAGCTTCGGACCCAAGCACGTCGGGGACCTCTGAGAGCAGGAGCTCCCGGAGGATGCCTCGGGCGGCGCGGCCTTCTCAGAGCGTCCGAGCACGCTGCGAGAGGTTTCTGGAACGCCCTGGAACGATTGATCCCGTTTTAGCCCCGCCCGACTTGTGTCGGGGAGACGTAAGACTCGGGTACGGGGGACTCGGGTTGGCCTGACGGGGCCATCAATGAAAATGACGAGACCCGATCTGAAATTTGACGCGAGCTCCCACTGCAGACATCCCACGAAAACGGGACCGTCAAAATCCAGGACGCGCTCGCCAAAAAACGTCCGCGAACCCGAGTCCCAGCTTACTCGAACTGGAGTCTCACGTTTCCCCGATTTTAGACCCCGCCCGGCTTGTGGGGAAACCAACAAGTAACGACACCGTACCGCTGCTCCCCGGACCTCGCCTGGGGTGCGCTCTGACCAGGACTCCGAGGCGAATCCAGCGGTGGCGACGAGGGCCTCCCAGGAGGCCCCAAACGGCGAAAACGAATGAAGGGCAGCAGCATGGATGGGTACCTTGTCCTCCTCGGAGTCTTAGCCCCGCCCGGCTTCTCGGCCTCCCCGCCAGGGAAGACAACAACGCCCGTCCTGGGTGCCAAGAAGGCGGCGCCCGGCTGCGCGCCGAGGAGGGCCGCCGCGGACGAGGCCATTTGCTGAGCGGTCCAGGAGGGGGCTAGGCTAGAAAAGGCCGAGAGAGGCGCCTGCGCGCGAGCCCGTCGGAGCCAGCTGGGCGGGCGAGGAGGACGAGGACGAGTGCGCAGTGGGTGTCGGCGCGGTGATGACGGTGGGCGAGTGATGATGACGAGGACGAGGACGCGTGATGATGATCAGGACGAGCGAGTAATGGGTGCAGGTGGGGGACGAGGGCGAGTGCGCAGCACGAGTGATGATGACGATGGGCGCGACGACAGCGCTGGCCAGAGCCTTCACTGCAAAATGCTAGTCTGCGCCACATGGGACAGCAACGGCTCGGTTCAAACATTGCCGCGCGCGGCCACCAGAAACATGAAAACATCATGTGATGAGGACGAGGGGGGGGCGAGGAGGGAGGAAGGAACAAGCAAAATAAAACTACACAGAACACGAATTTGCACAATGGTCACCGACGCGACGTGCAATCGCAATAATGCGGCTGCGAACAAGCCAAGGGGCTGGAGGCGCATGACAAGGAATTGCGTAGAACTGCGGAGAGAGAATCGCGCACGCTGGTATTCGGCTGACGTGGCATGGCGAGTGGGCTGGGCAACGGAAGCGTCGACTTCAGCAGGATGCAAAGCGATCTGATCAACAACGGCATTGAATTCAGGATTCTTTCGCGATGAAGCGTGTAACGCGCGGAACGCTCGGTAACGACGCGCGCTCGCGCAGGAACAAACACGGACAAAACTTCGCGACGCAACTGCTAAGCCTTGGCGTCATACTCGGTCAGGATATCATGCCCCGACCGATGACGCGTCGATGACCTGATTGAACTTTAGAACCAAACGCCGAAACAGCTGGGCCGCAATTGAGACGAGAAAAAACTGGCCATGCGAGGACAACACCGCAAGCACATCACCATCGATGCGTGATGCCAGGGGTAAATCATTCCGCGTTGCAGCAGGATGCGCTCAAGGGTCTGGGCGCCCAGCATTGGTGCAAGGATCACAGGGGCGGCGATGATCAGTCATGGAGAAGTAATTGTCTGCCAGAAGCGCTAAATGTTCTGTGATCAAATCCGCCATCGTCATGATAAGATTCGGCGTTATCGCCATGCCCATATTTTCCCGTATCAATGCCCGACCGACGAAATCGGACCGATGATGACCCGGCACGATCTTGAACACAACCGTGATGCGTCCCTCGAGACGATGACCAGTGGCCCTGATCCACGACGATGTTCTGCGCGGTATCCTTCGCTGCTTGGCCGACGAAGCCAACCACGAGCAACATTAAGATGTCACCCGTGCCATCTTGCAAAGAACTTTAAGATGCGAAACGCAGTTGCCGCCGCAACTGTTCATTCGGGTCCGGCGTTCGGTGCTGCTGCTGCTGCTGCTGCTGCTGCGCCACCCGTGCGGAAGCGAGCCCATCACGGAGGCCGCCAAGGGAGTTGCCGCCGCAGACCTCCGGGGGTCCACGGAGCAGTCGCGTGCAGGCAGAATGGCCACGATGCGCTGACGTGGTGCTGGCGTGAGGAGTCCGAGCTCCGCAGATGAATTCGCACCGAAGGCCGAACAGTGTAAGGAACGACGACGACGGCGACTTCGGTGACGATGCGCGCGCTGAATGCGGAGCGCGAGCGGCGCTGCGGTGCCGGCGAGCCCCACGGGCAGCGCTCGACAGAAGCGCCCTGCCTCGTCTTCTCACGTCCGTTTTCCTCTTCCCCCTCTCTTCCTGCTACTCGTCCTCGTCCTCCCCCTCCTCCACCTCATCAGCCCTCGTTCCTCACTCCTGCCTCCTTCCTCCCTCCTCGCTAATCCCGCCTTTTCCCTCCCTCATCTCGTCGTCCGAGTCCTCCGCTTCCTCCGCCCCCCTCCTCCCCATCTTCACTTCCATCTCACTTTATCCCCATCCTCCCTCTCCTCCCTCCCCTTCTTCCCTCTGATCCCCCAAGTCCCCTCCCTTCCCGTCATCTTTCTCTCCTCCCATCCCGCCTCCTCCTCCTCCTCCTCGCCCGAGTAAGCAGCGACGTCATGGGCATGGTCGCAGCTTGGGCGTTGCGTCATAGGGCTGCGAGAAAAAGGGCCAGCGAAAAAGCGTGCACCTCCTTTTGTTGGCGAGGCGGGGACCTGCCCACATCCGCCGCCAGGAGGAACCGACGCTCTTGGGGAGAGCAAAAGGTCCCCATGCTGCTACCTCCTCCTCCTCCTCCTCCTCCTCCTCCTCCTCCTCGTCCTCCTCCTCCACCCCTCCTCCTCCTCCTCCTCCTCCTCCTCCTCCTCCTCCTCCTCCTCCTCCTCCCCCTCCTCCTCCTCCCCCCTCCCTCCTCCCTCCTCCTCCTCCTCCTCCTCCCCCTCCTCCTCCTCCCTCCCTCCTCCTCCTCCTCCCTCCTCCACCCTCCTCCCTCCTCCTCCTCCTCCTCCCGGTGCGTTCTGACCAGGATTTCGCGGCGAATCCAGCGGTGGCGACGAAGGCCTCCAGGAAAACCAGAGAGGGGAAAACGGGCGAAGGGTAGCGGTATGGGTAGTTCCCTTTTCCTCCTTTGAGTTCTGGGACCCCAGCGGGCGGAGGATGTGGATAACTTTTGGCTCCGTGGCCCCTTCGTATACAGTAGGAGCTCGACCGCAAGAAACCTTCCACAAGAGACCCAACCCTGGCACACCAGGTTGCCCTTTGATTTTTGGTGTGGGAGCGCCACGCTTGCCACAGCAAAATCATCGAGACCCAAGAAACCCAGGGCACCCTGGAGGCAAGCAGGGTGTTTCTTGGCATGGGTCTCCACTGTACCACATCAATGGCCTGCCCAGGTCCCCGAGGAGCGATCCACAGGACGGTAGTGATGGACAAATCCTCGCCTCGGGCTCAGGCGCCCGAGGAGGCCCCTAAGCCCAAGGCGGGGATTTGTCCACCACAGGGCCCCTGGAGGTGCCCAAAGGTGCGCAAAAGGTGCGCAAAAGGTGCACCTCCAGGCGGCACTAGGGCCCCTTTTGGGGCCCTGGAGGTGCACAAAAGGTGCACCTCTCTTCAGAAAGGGCCAAGGAGCAGACAAAGAAACATGCCTACAAATCCCAGCATTCCCCATCGTTTCGCATACTCTCTTGATTTTCGTCTTCCCACCCCCCTTCCCATGTTTGCCAATGCTTCGTGCAAGGCGACATCTTTTTGTGCAAGTGTATGTGTATATCTATACTTATATATATGTGTGTATATATATATATATGTATGTGTATATATATATATATATATATGTGTGTGTGTGTGTGTGTGTGTGTGTTTGTTCCCCCTCCTGATCTTCATTCTCCCCCCACCGAGTTCTGGAAAGCCTGGCCCCGAAAACCTTGCCAGCGGCCTCCCCCCGCCGACGTCTGCCAACCTCCGCTGGCGCGGAGGCGGCCTCGTTCTCCCTCCGCAGCGGGCCCGCCGGCGTCCCGCCGAGGACGAGGCGTGCCAACTCCTTCGGCCCTCGGAGGCGAGGCCTTTGCCTAAGGAGCCGAACTCTATGCTTCAGTCGGGCCTGTCCCTCTACATAAAACAGGGCTACAACCCCGTGCGAAAAGCAACTGGGGTTTGGTGAGCCCCCCGGCCCCCGAATTTCAACGTTCATCGTGCGACCAGCGAAGTTCGAAAAAAAAATCGACCCCGCGTTGAACATTGAAATTGGGGGGTGGGGGGGGGAGGTGTGTACGAAAACCCCAGTTGCTTTTCGCACGGGGTTGTAGGATCGGGATAAATCGCTCCAGAGCGTTCCGGAGCGCTCTCAGAGCGTTCCGGAACGCTCTGGAGCGGCCGCGGCGCCCAATACATCCTCCCAGCCCGCCGATTCTCAGAGATTTCGAGTTATCCCGATCCGATTTTGTCCCGATCTTCGCGTCGTTTTACTACAGGAGGGGGACACGCCCGACTTAACTCTATGCACCAACGCTTTCTCCGGCCCCGCACTGCAGCTCGCACAGGAAAACGGATCCTGGTGTATACCAGATCCTGGCGTATGCATGCTTAGCCGTCTCCCCGGGAAAACAGGGAAAACAGTATACACCACACCACCCCGACGTCGTCCCCGACCCTCGAAAAAGTCATGGGATTGGAAAACAGCCCGCCACTGGTAATGCATATGTTACAGTTTCCGATGTTCTGGAGCGCCCCAGTTATCGACCCCCCAGTACAGTCACCCCGTATGACAAGGATGCGCGGTCAGGATGCAAGGGCCCGGGACGGCCATGCCGACACTTTGCGAGCGGTGCGCGGCCAGCGAAAGCGGCCAAGGGTGGGCCGAAGGGGAAGGATGCGAGGACAGCCCTGGAAAGCTGCTCACCCTCACTGTGTGGGTTGCCTGTGCGACTTGCCCCGAGCAGCGCGGCTCTCGTGAGGGGCCGAGG
Organism: Prorocentrum cordatum; assembly: GCA_963575745.1. Taxonomy (NCBI): domain Eukaryota; class Dinophyceae; order Prorocentrales; family Prorocentraceae; genus Prorocentrum; species Prorocentrum cordatum. The sequence continues at coordinate 144,674 of CAUYUJ010015314.1, forward strand.
CAGGGAGCCAAACTCTGTACACCGACGCTTCCTGACGGCCCCGCACTGAAATGTGCCCCAGAAAACGGATCCTAGTGTATACTGACTACCTACCAGACCACCCCAACCCAACCCGAAGACCCGAATTTCGGGTTGGGGGGGTTAAGAGTTCCACATGTGTTTTTTCGATGTTTCCCGACCCCCCCCCACCTGGAAATCGAGGCTAAATCTGAGCCTTCGGGTTGGGTTGGGGTGGTTTGGTGGGTGGTGATATACGGGACTCTGGTGTAGACATTTTGCGTTGTTTCCTCGGGAAGTGGATCAACAAAAATTAGCCTGGCGAAGAACCCAACCATATGCAGTTGTCAGTACCGCAGCTGCGGGTTTCATCTTCAAAGGAACTCCCCATAGGACCACGGAACGTGTGAGGGGTGTGCCGAGATGGGTGCCACTAGGGCATTCGGTGAAGCTCCCTATGGGGACATGAAACACGCGCGGGGCGTGCCGACATGGGTGGCGGAAACGCATGTGAGGGCCGCCACTGGGGCCTCCAAGGGAGCTCCCTATGGGTTCCCGAAACATGATGCTGCTGCGGGGGGGGTGCCGGGATGGGTGGCGGAGACGCATGTAAGCGCCGCTACTGGGGCCTTCGGTGGAGCTCCCTATGGAGCCACGAAGCGCGTGAGGGGTGTACTGTGAGCGCCGCCACTGGGGCCTTCGGTGCAGCTCCCTACGAAGCCACGAAACGTGTGAGGGGTGTGCCGAATTGGGTGCGGGTGGTGACGCATGCGGGCGGTGCCACTGGGGCCTTCGGTGGAGCTCCCTATGGGGCCACGAAACCTGTTGTTGTGAGGAACGTGCCGGGATGGGTGGCGGGGACGCATGTGAGCGCGGACGCTGGGGCCTTCGGTGGAGCTCCCTATGGGGCCACGAAGCGTGTGAGGGGTGTGCCGAATTGGGTGTGCGGGACGCATGCGGGCGGCAGCCCTGGGGCCTTCGGTGGAGCTCCCTATGGGGCCACGAAACGTGTGAGGGGTGTGCCGAATTGGGTGTGCGTGACGCATGCGGGCGGCAGCGCTGGGGCCTTCGGTGGAGCTCCCGATGGGGCCACGAAGCGTGTGAGGGGTGTGCCGAATTGGGTGTGCGTGACGCATGCAGGCGGCAGCGCTGGGGCCTTCGGTAGAGCTTCCTATGGGGCCACGAAACGTGTGAGGGGTGTGCCGAATTGGGTGTGCGTGACGCATGCGGGCGGCAGCGCTGGGGCCTTCGGCGGAGCTCCCTATGGGGCCACGAAGCGTGTGAGGGGTGTGCCGAATTGAGTGTGCGGGACGCATGCGGCGGCAGCACTGGGGCCTTCGGCGGAGCTCCCTATGGGGCCACGAAACGTGTGAGGGGTGTGCCGAAAGGATGGGTGGGTGGGACGAATTGCGGGGCCCCAGCACTCGGGGCCTTCGGCGGAGCTCCCTATGGGGGCACGAAAACGTGTGAGGGGTGTGCCGAATTAGGTGTGCGTGACGCATGCGGGCGGCAGCACTGGGGCCTTCGATGGAGCTCCTTATGGGGCCACGAAACGTGTGAGGGGTGTGCCGAATGGGTGTGCGTGACGCATGCGGGCGGCAGCATTGGGGCCTTCGGTGGAGCTCCCTATGGGGCCACGAAACGTGTGAGGGGTGTGCCGAATTGGGTGTGCGGGACGCATGCGGTCGGCAGCACTGGGGCCTTCGGCGGAGCTCCCTATGGGGCCACGAAACGTGTGAGGGGTGTGCCGAATTTGGTGTGCGTGACGCATGCGGGCGGCAGCGCTGGAGGGGCCTTCGGACGGAGCTCCCTTGGGGCACGAAAACGTTGTGAGGGGTGTGCCGAATTGGGGTGCGTGACGCATGCGGGCGGCAGCGCTGGGGGCCTTCGGCGGATGATCCCTATGGGGCCCACGAAAAGTGTGAGGGTGCCCTTGTGCGAATTGGGTGTGCGATGGGTGTGCGGGACGGCAGCACTGGGGGCCATTCGCGAGCTTCCTAGGGGCCACGAAAAAGTATGTGCGTGAGGTTTTTGACGAATTGGGTGTGCGTGACGCATGCGGCGGCGGCACTGGGGCCTTCGGCGGAGCCCCCTATGGGGCCACGAAACGTGTGAGGGGTGTGCCGAATTGGGTGTGCGTGACGCATGCGGGCGGCAGCACTGGGGCTTTCGGCGGAGCTTCCTATGGGGCCACGAAACGTGTGCGGGGTGTGCCGAATTGGGCGTGCGTGCCGCATGCGGGCGGCAGCACTGGGGCCTTCGGCGGAGCTCCCTATGGGGCCACGAAACGTGTGCGGGGTGTGCCGAATTGGGTGTGCGTGACGCATGCGGGCGGCAGCAAGGAGGAGGGGGAGGAAGGAAGGAAGGAAGGAAGGAAGGAGAACGCGGGGCACCGTCTCTTCAAAACGAGGACCCAACACCACAGGATGGTTGGGAAAAACGCACACCACACAAACAACCCCGACGTCGTCCCCGACCATCAACAAAAACACCCTGGGAGTGAGAAGCAGGCCGCCAAGGGCGGTGTATGTGCTCCACTTTCCGACGAGGGGCGGCGTGCGATTGGCAGTCTCCAGACGTGACGGTGACAACACCCGGCGGTGAGTCTCGGGCGATTTGGTGTCACCACCCGGTTCGGGGACTCGTGTGGTTTTTCGAAGGCGTCCCGAACGCTGGTGGGTCCACCCGGCGAATGCCCCGTGTCCCCAAACCCGGCGGTGACTTGTCGGGGATTCCAGGTCGCCACCTGATATCTCACCACCTGGTTTATGCACGGTTTCCCCCAGGGCCGTAGGCGACCCGAGGAGGAGGAGGAGGAGGAGGAGGAGGAGGAGGAGGAGGAGGACCACTGTAAGCCCAAGGGTCACCAATGTTCTTGGAATGAAACCTCCCCCCAAGCTCCCTCTACATAGGCCCCTACAACGGTTCATGTCCACAGAGGGACCTGCCTCGTTGGAAAACAACAGTTTGAATACCCTGAAGCATGCCAAAACATCATTCTCGGTATTCAAACGCCACTGGTGAACCTGACTGTTGCGTCTTGACGATCCTGAATCGTGCCAGAACGGCATTCCTGGGACCTCAACTCCACGAATCATCATAACTGCTGCGCCCTCGAAATCGTGAATCCGTCCAAAATACAATATCTGGTACGTCGAACATAGGAACATCTTACATCTGTTTCGCAAGAGTGTGCGCGGCGCTAAAGAAATAACCATATTTTGAAAAGGTGCCGCCCTCAATCCGTGAAGCCCGTGCATTTTTGGAAAACGAATGTGCGCGGCGCCGAGGCGAGAGCCACTTTTTGAAAAACGTCCCGCCCTCAATCCGTGAGCCTCTTGCAAATATTGAAAACGAATGCGCGCGGCGCTAAGGCGAGAACCGCATTCTGAAAACGGCCCGCCCTCAATCCGTGAAACTTTTGCACATTTTGAGAACGACTTTGTGCGGCGCTAAGGCGAGAGTCACATTTTGAAAACTACCCGCCCTCCATATATGAAGCTGTTGTCAATGTTTAAGCTTCAGGGTCACACATGGTGAATATGTCTTAGGCGAAACGCCAGGCCCGCCGTAAAAAAATGCCTCGGGGTGCGACAGGGAGACGTTAGTTAGAATGAGAAAGAACGGAGGAGAAGGTGGAAAAGGGGGAGGGGGAGGAGGAGATGGAGGAGAAAATGGAGGAGGAGGAGGGAGGAGGAGGATGGAGGAGGAGGAGGAGGAGGAGGAGGAGGAGGAAGGAGGAGGAGGAGGAGGAGGGAGAGGAGGAGGAGGAGGAGGGGAGGAAGGAGGAGGGAGGAGATGGATGGAGAGGCGGAAAGGAAAATGGCAGGAGGTAGGAGGGAGGAGGGAGAACGGAGGAGGAGGAGGAGGAGGACGAGGAGGAGGAGGAGGGGGAGCGGGAGGAGGAGGAGGAGGAGGAGGAGGAGGAGGAGGAGGAGGAGGAGGAGGACGGGTCGCCTAAGCTCTTCGGAGAAACCCTCCACTGGTTTCGGGGGCGCGCACACATGGCTTAGCGATCCATGGATGAGGCGCGCGGTCGCCACATCCATGGATCGGGGGAGATGCCCTCCCCAACATGCGGCCGGTGCCGCCTCGCTCGGCGGCGGCAATCAGCGATCTCCCATGGAAGCGGGACCCGTCGCTGATCCGCGCACCCTTTATCCATGTTCGCGATCGCCTCACTGGCCATCGCTCGGACGTCCATTCCCTGTGTCTCTTTTTGTTCGGCTTCGTGCGTGGCTTCTTCGCGACATGATCCAGGATGCTCCTCGATGGCCCTCGCCGAAGGAACAACGCACACGTCCGAGCGATCATGGTCCGGGGGCCCCCACGGCCTCCCCCGCGGGGGGTCTCTCGAGCGGCCTCCCCCGCGGGGGGTCTCTCCTGCGGAGCGGCCCCCGGGGCGGGGGGGCGCCCAGTGCGGGCGGCGGCCCCGCGGCGCGCGCCTAGAGCTCGTCGTGGCTCCCCGCCGCGCTGCCGTCGGCCTGCCGCGGCCGCGGGGCGGCGCCCAGCTCCCGGGGGGGGGGGGGGCGGGCTGCGCAGCAGTGAAGGGGCCCTGGGACACGCAAGTGAATACACGCAAGTAAAAAGGTTCCCCATATCTTCCTACATTTTCTGGGCTTCTGTCTTCCCCCCCACACTGCCCATATCTTCCCCTGTTTTCTGGGGAGTCGTCGAGTAACTGTGTCTGTGGTGCTCTTTCCCCTCCTGAAGCAGCGCGCGGCAATGAAGGGGCCCGGGGTGTGCGTGCGTGTCTGTCGGCGGAGTGTCGCCGCCCAGTCTGGGGGGCACCCCGAGCGACCCGGACCGGCGACACTGGCCGAAGGTCACTACAAGAGACACAGATCCCAGGATTACCCATATCAGTTTATCTATGCTGGGTTTTCGTCGTCCCCCTCCCTGTCCATGTTGTCCTATACTTCCCTGGAGATCGACGATCAATTGTGTCTGGTGCCGTGTCTCTCAGTGCTTCCGCGTCGCTCTATCATGTGGAATTCAACCCTGGACGCCTTCGCTTGCGTCGCCAGCGCGCCAACGCCGCGTGAACCCACCGTCTTCGCGTGGACTTCAAGCCCCTCTGGGGGATCCCTCGTGCTGCCAGGGGGAGGGCGAAGGAGGAGGGTGGGGGGGGGGGGAGAAGCGACCGTGAGGAAAATCCTGGAGGCCTCGCACGGCAACGAGCCCCGGAGCGGCCTCAAGCTGGCCCCGCCAAGCGCGCGAGGAGGTCCCGGAGAGGCCCCAGAAGGGGGGGCCCGAAGAGGCGGCAGGGCTCGAAGAGGGCCCGCAGCAGGCCCCGAGGAACCCTGGGAGGGCCCGAAGAGGCGGCCAAAGAGGCGTCCCCTCCTCCCCCTCCTCCTCCTCCTCCTCCTCCTCCTCCTCCTCCTTGTTCCTCCTTCCTCCCTCCTCCGTCCTCCTTTCTCCTTCCTCTCTCCTCCTCCCCCTCCCTCTTTCTCCTCCTCCTCCTTTATCCTCCTCCTACTTACCCTCCTCCTCTTTATCCTCCTCTCTTCTCCTCCCCCTCCCTCTTTCTCCTCCTCCTCCTTATCCTCCTCCTTATCCTTATCCTCCTCCTTATCCTTATCCTCCTCCTTATCCTTATCCTCCTCCTCCCATAACGCCGCAAGAGGCGGTCTGAGAGGGCCTGGCAAGAGCCGAAGAGCGGCTCCCGACGGGCCCCGAGAGCACGAGGAAGATCCTGGAGGCCTCGCGCGGCAACTTTCGGGTCGGGCGAAAGGGGGGGATAGCAAAAGGGGGGTTTGAGAATCAGCACACGTAGCTGATTTTCCCGGCGCCTCCCGGCGCCGGGAGGCGCCCATGTATCGAGGAATGGACCCTTCGGTGAGGCCGAAACCAGCTGCATGCAGCAAATTTCGTACCCCCCCCTTTCCTCATCGCCCCCTTTCGTCCAGCCCGAAACTTGAGGCCGCACTGACGTCGGATCCCCGTCGGATTCACGCCGGAGTGACGTCCGGCCTGCGTCGGAGCCTCGCCGCGCGCAACTGTTGGCCCCCACAGCTCACGGGGCGGGCGCGTGGACTATACGACGCCACTGTTGCATGCCGCGCGAGGCCTCCAGGATTCTTCCTCATAGGAAAGAGGAACGAGTACCTAGGTGGGGAAGAGAGGTGGAGGGGAATAGAGGGGCGAATGAGCGAGGGAGGGAGACACGAGGAAGGCTCCTCTTCGAGCGCGCCACTCCCGCTCGACCTGTTCTATGAGCTTTTTCTCTGGTGGCTGGCAACGACACGGGGGAGGGATGTAGAAAAGAGGGATGAGTAGTTTGGGAAGAAAGGAGGAGGGGAATAGAGCTACGAAGAAGGCGGGAAACACTAAAATGCACTTCTTCGAATGCGCCGATCCCGAACGATCGGTTCCGTGAGCGCTCTCTTTGATGTTGATTGTGCTTGTACGGACTGTCGTCCTTGGCTGCAGTTTTGTGGTCTTGAGGAGAAAGCTACCAGGAACAAGTAGGAGGTGGAGCGAGCGAGGGAGGAGACATTGAGGGAGATGGAGGAGGAAGGCGAGGACCATACCCGCCTGCGCCCGCGCAAGTATGTATCCCGCATACGGCGCAGCAGTAACCCAGCATCGGAGACGCAGGAGGACCTTACAAGGGGCTATGCCCGGACATGATCCTGAGAACACCCGGCGCCACATGGAATGTTGCGCGCCGTCCGCCAACTCCTGGCCATGGTCTGTCCTGATAACTTTCAAAATGGCACCTCTCTGCCGAATGACGGGGACCCGCTAGTCTCCCCCTCCTCTTCCTCCTCCTCCTCCTCCTCCTCTTCCGCCTCTTCCTCCTTCTCTCCTCCTTTTGCTCCTCATACTTATCCTCACTCATCCTCGTTATCCCCCTCCCTCCTCGTCCTCATCTTCCAACCGCCTCGACCTTCCTCCTTCTACTCCCACCCCTTCCTGCTACTACCGCTCATACTTGGTGTCGGCGTCCAGTCCAGTCGTGGCAACACGCCTCCAGTTCCTTGCATCTGGAAGCTCTGGTTTGGAGGAAGAGCAGCAGCAGGAGCAAGAGGGTGAAATTGACGAGAAGAAATCGGATGAGGAAAAAACGTGAGGAATATGTAACATGACTCATCCTGCTCACCGTCGTTCCTCGTGTCAAATAGAGTGCACAGGCTGGCTTCCCGCTGTCCAACCGACCAATCCTAACCCGCCTGGCAGCGCAACAAAATGTTGGTTTCACATCCGCGCCCTCCCGTTGCGCACAGGGAGAAGGGCAGAACACGAAACACAACGGGCGCGCAACCTTGTCCCCCGCAGAAGGGCCGGAGGACTCGTTGGCACCGTCCTGGGCATGCGGGGGAGCTTTCTGCTACTGCCGCCAGTGCTGCTCATTCAGCCCCTCTTGCTCCTCCTCTTTTCCTCCTCCTCCTCATCCTCCATCCCTTTCCTTATACATAGCTTCTCCCTGTCGCAACCCGAGGCCAATTCTTAGGGCGAGTCGGGCGTTTCCAATGAGGCGTTAACAATTCGCAACAGTTTCACAGATGGAGGGCGGGTCTTTGTCAACATGTCTCGCCTTAGCGCCGCGTGCATTTGTTTTAAACATGTGCAACAGTTTCACGGATTCCCATCATCAACGTACCAGGCACGGCGTTTTGGAAGGATTCAGGATTATGCGGGTGCAACAGTTACGTTGATTCGCTGTGTTGAAGTCCCAGGAATGGCGTTCTGGTACGAGTCAGGATCGTCAAGACGCAACAGTCAGGTTGATCCGTGGCGTGGGAATCCCGAGAACAATGGTTTGGCATGCTTTAGGGTCTTCAAACGGTTGCCTTCCAACGGCGCAGCTGCCTCAATGGAGATGAACCGTTGTAGGGGCCTGTGAAGAGGGAGCTTGGAGGGAGGGTTGCTTCCAACATCTTTGATGACCCTTGGGTTTACGCTGGTCCTCCTCCTCCACCTCTTCATCCTCCTCTTCCCTCCTCCTCCTCCGCCCTCCCTCCCGAGGCCCTGGAAGCAGGGGAGGAGGAAGACGGGAGAAGGGCCGTCCGCCACAGGACGGGGGGGCGCAGCAGAGGCAGGGGGGGGACGAGAGGGAATGGCGACAGGAGGATGGCGATGAGAGCCGAGACGAACCGCGGGAGGTTGGGGCGGGCTCACGCGCGCGTACGTGTGGAGATGGGCATAGAAGCGGTTGAGGACAGGACCTGCTGTCGTGGGGGCCTTCTTTCTGGCCTTATGGCCTCCAGAACGGCACGACACCAAGATGGCCCACGACGGCTCTGGAGGCTCCCAAGATCAAGAGACCCTTACGACGGACCGAGAGGGCTCCAAGAGGCCCTCCTCGAGAGCCCGAGGAGGCCAACACCGTTGATGTTCCTTATGTATTCAAAAGGGTTTTCAGGTTCTCACTGGTTCGGGTTTCCGACCGCCAAGACAGCCCAAACAGCCTCCAAGAGGCCTCCAATAGGCCTCAAAGATAGCTCCAAGACAGCCCAAAGGACGCCCAAGAGGGCCTCAAGTCGGCCCAAAATGTCAAAACATCTCCCAAAAGGGTCCCAAGACGGCGGTGAACCGCTCCAAGATGGCACCAGCACGGGATTGGGTCACCTAGAGCGGCCTCCATAGACATCAAACGGGCCAAGAGTCCCGCAAGACTGCGGAAGAGGCCCCCCTGAAGCCCCCATGAGGCCCTCACGCGGCCCCCAAATAGGTTTCAGGAAGCTCCCAGGAGGCCTCCAGGAGGCCTCAAGAAGCTTTCTCCTCCTCGTCCTCCTCTTCCTCCTCCTCCTTCTCCTCCTCCCTACCGCGCGGACGAAAACGAGGTCGGGGTCACGACCCGTCCCAACCACGGCTTCCGCGTGCGACCAACGTCCGACATGACACACGTGACGGCTTCCGCGTTTGACACACGCCCGAAATGTCACATGTGACGGCTTCCGCAGTGTGAGCCACGCCCGGCATGTCACATGTGACGGCTTCCGCATGCGACCAACATCCGACATGTCACATGTGACGGCTTCCGCGTGTGACCAACATCCGGCATGTGACGGCTTTGACCCACGCCCGACATGTCGCATGTGACGGCTTCCGAGCGTGACCATAGTCCGACATGGCACATGTGACGGTCTCCGCGTGTGACGCCTGCTCGTCGGAATTGCGCTGTTCCTATACTCGGTCTCCTTCCTGCAACTCTGCTGCACAAGCACGGTGGCGTGGCGTGCCGCAGGCAAGGTGGATAAAACACCAATTGACGAAACGGCCTGGGCAATGTGGGGATCCGAAACACGCTCGGAACCCATTCGAAAACGGTTCGGATCAGAAAAAACACCAGGTGATCTGGACCAGGCCCGCCCCAGAGGTCACGAAAACGGTAACACGCCGGCGCCGAGCAAAAAAAGCGCCATAAACTCTAAAACAAGCGAACAAAGAACGGAGGCGGTGAAACACGGCCATGCCTCCTCCCTCGTCCTGGTTGGTTGGCTGGTTGATTGGCGCACTCTCGTGCGTGCCAGCGGCGCGTGGCCGCTCGGCGTGGGTCTGGGCGCGCGCCTGCTGCACAGCGTTGTCGCATGGCCCACCCACTCCACCCTGCGCTGTGCTCCACTGGCGCGCACAGCTGCGTCCGGAGGAGGGGGGGGAGGAGGAGGAGGAGGAGGAGGAGGAGGAGGAGGAGGAGGAGGAGGAGGAGGAGAGGAGGAGGAGGAGGAGGAGGAAGAGCAGGAGGAGGAGGAGGAGGACCTCCCGGGTCAGGGCCCGCCAGGGCCCACGGAGTCCCTCCACGCATCCGGGGCCCTCGGGCGCTCGGAGGTCACCTGCGCGCCCCCGCTCGCCCCCCGACTGCCGCTCCTCGCAGGCGCGGAGGGGGGCACTCACAGGAAGAGAGCACGCAGGAGGAGGAGGAGGAAAATGAGGAGGAGGAGGAGGGGGAGGAGGAAGATGAGAAGGAGGAGGAGGAGGAGGTGGAGGAGGAGGAGGAGGAGGAGGAGGGAAGAGTGGGGGAGGAGGAGGAGAGGAGGAAGGAGGAGGAGGAGGAGGAGGAGGAACAGGAGGAGGAGGAGGAACAGGAGGAGAGGAGAACAGGCGGAGGAGGAGATAATGAGGAGGGGACGAGGACGAGGACGAGGACGGGACGAGGAGGAGGAGGAGGAGGAAAAGGAGGAGGAGGAGGAGGAGGAGAAGGAGGAGGAGGAGGGAGGTGTGGTGATGATGATGATGATGATGATGATGATGATGATGATGATGATGATGAGGAGGATGATGATGATGATGATGATGATGATGATGATGATGATGATGATGATGATGATGATGATGATGATTATGATGATGATGAGGAGGAGGAGGAGAAGGAGGAGAAGGACGAGGACGAGAAGGAGGAGGAGCAATTCGCTGGGGATAAGGCCTTTGCGGATACGCTGAAGGTCATCAGGAGGACGATGATGAGAATGAGGATGATGATGAGGATGAAAAGGATGAGGAAGAGAAGGAGGAGGAAGAGGAGGAGGAGGACCAGGAGGACTAGGAGAAGGAGGCGGAGAGGCAACATCAGCAGCGCCAGCAACATCAGGGGGGAGGGCCTGAGGTCAGGAACTGCCATGTTGGTTGGTGCAAGGGGGAACTGCGGCCGAGGTCGGCATCCTGGCTGACATTGCTGCCGTTGAAGTTCCGTGCCATGTGCTCGTAGTAGGAGCGCCTGTCAAGCTAGTGGGTCCATTACTATGGAGTGTAGGCGCCAACAGAAGGGGAAGCGCCTCCATGCCCATTGCTCATTCCTCGTCATGCTCATGCACATAACGGTTCATTCTGAGGTCGACGAACAACACACACACACCGATACAGAAACACAAAGACACACCGACACAGAGACACGTAAAAAGAGAGACACAGAGAAACAGCGACACCAGGACACAGAGACTCACACAATCACAGACAGAGACACAGACAGAGACAAAGACAAAGACACAGGCAGAAACATAGACACAGACACAGACACAGACGCAGAGACAAAAACAGACACACAAACACAGACACAGAAACAGACGGAAACACAGACACAAACACAGACACTGACACAGCCACAGCCACAGCCACAGCCACAGCCACAGCCACAGTCACAGACACAGACACAGACACACACACACACACACACGCACGCACGCACACACACACACATTGTGCGTCGGAGGCTGGGCAACGATTACTGCTCCGGCGTTGACACACACACACACAACAACCGACACACCAACACACCGACACACCGACACACCGACACACCCACACACCCACGACCGACAGACACGCATACCTACAGACCAACGGACCCACGGACCCACAGAGCCACCGACCCACATATCCACACGCCCCATCCCTTCCACCCCAACACCCGAACATCCCCGTACCCCCACACACCCACACACACATACACACAAACGCACACACACACACGCATACACACACACGCATACACAAGCACACACAACGCACGCACACGCACACGCACACATATGCACACGCTCAACCACACGCCACGTACATCGCGTACCCTCATCCGCACGCACGGACACATTCGACACTCACGACATACACGCACAAACGAAGCACACGACACACACATACACGGCACACACGACACATTCTCACTCGCACATGACACACACACGTCACATACGACATACACGCGCACGCATACACACGCGCACGCACACACAAACACAAACACACACACACACAAACACAAACACACAAGCACGCACGGACGGACGGACGCACGCACGCACACCTACACGCACACCCACACACCGACACACAGACACACGCACACACACACACACACGCACGCACACAAGCACGCACGCACACACACACACACACCGACACAAACACACACGCACACACACACAAACACACACACACACGCACGCACACACACACAAGCACGCACGCACGCACACACACACACACCGACACACACACACACACGCACACACACAAACGCACACACGCACGCACACACAAACCCACACACCCACACACCCACACACACATGCACACGCACATGCCCCCCCCCCCACACACACACATACACACACAACACACACATGACACACACGACACACGCACGCACACGGCACACACGTCACATGCGACACGCACGCACACATAACGCGCCCGCACACACACAAACACACAAACAAACACACGAACGACCACACACACAAACACACAAACACGCACGCACGCACGCACACCCGCACGTACATCCCCCACACACACACACGTATACACACACACGTACACATACACACACACGCACGCACGCACGCACGCGCGCGCGCACGCACACGCGCGCACACACACACACCGACACACACACACACGCACACACACGCGCACACACAAGCACGCACACACAAACCCACACACCCACACACACACACACACGCACACGCACGCGCCCACACACACAGAGACTCACGCACACCCACACACCCACACACCAACGCCCCCCCACACACACACTCACACACGCATGCTTACAAACGCACACACACACACGCACACACACACACACACACACTCGCACACGCACGCACGCACACACGACGCACGCACATCAACGCACCCGCGCACACCCACACCCCCACATACACCAACAGACACGCAGAGACACTGCGTTCGTTGGCGGCGGGGCAGAGGTAAACTGAAGGGTCAAGCAATTCGGGGCTGCCGACGAGCGATTTGTCACGCGTGCAAGAGGAGAGACTGAGACAAACACAGCAGCCGCGGAGGCGGGGGAGGAGGCGGGGGGCACGCAGCGTTGGAAGACTTCCATCCCGAGCGCGCTGGCGCGGCAAGCGCTGGCAGCGGTGGCCGCGGTGCGGGCCAGGCCGCGGCGTCGGCGCATCCACGGGCGCCGCCGATGCCCGGTGCGCGGGAGGCAAAGGCTCGCACACCTGAGCGGTCCAGGTGTGGGCCGACTAAGTACTGAAAGCGAGGGGAAACGCACAGCGGAACCGCCCATGCGTGGGCCGACTAGGTACTGCAACTGGCGAGAAAAACAATCTAGGTTGCAGACTGTCAACAGCAGAATGCTGTGCCCGCTGGGTATAGGGCGAAGACTGCGGCGAGGCGCAGGATCCAGGAACACCACCACCAAGGGAAGCTGCCAACCGAGGCTGCAGCGACGGCGCTGTGGCGGCGCGCGAAGTCTGGGTCGGACGTTGTCCCCCCCCCTCCAAGGGGCGGTCGACCCAGACGAGAGCTGATCCACCTGGAACTGTATGAAAACAAAAACACGACGGGCTGAAAATCCCCCCCAAGAGCGGGGTAGCTATGTCCCCTAGCGCGCTCGTCCACCTACTCCTGTAACCCTGCCCCTGCTGGAACCACAACCACTTCCTCCTCCTCATTCCTCCTCCTCCTCCTCTTCCTCCTCCTCCTCCTCCTCCTCCTCTTCTTCTTCTTCTTATTCTTCTTCTTCTTCGTCTTCTTCGTATTCTTCTTCTTCTTCTTCTTCCCCTCCTCCTCCTCCTCCTCCTCCTCCTCCTCCCTCCTCCTCCCTCCCTCCCTCCTCCCTCCCTCCCTCCCTCCCTCCCTCCTCTTCCTCCCTCCCTCCTCCTCCTACCTCCCTTCCCTCCCTCCCCCCTCCCTCCCTCCCTCCCTCCCTCCCTCACTCCCTCCCTCCCTCCTCCCTCCCTCCCTCCCTCCTTCCCTCCTTTCCCTCCTCCCTCCCTCCTGCCATCCCCCGCAGGAACCTGGCGCGCTAGTGCCCCGGCGGGAGAGGGAATGCACCCGCGCTGCAATGGCTAGCCACCGCCGCCCACGCGCACATACCCTCGACGGCCGTGTCGCCCGGCGCTGTGGTCTCAACATCCGGCCCAACTCCTGGGCCGCGTTCGGCCCCAGCGCTCGCAGCGAGGCCAGCGCTGCGTGCTGCGCTACTCGGGGCCCCCCCGAACGGAATGGTGACCACATCGCGTGGTGAGTTAGCAGGGATTCGGGGTCACCGCGCGGTTTGGGGATTCGGGTCCTTCCCCAAAGACGCCTCGGGCGACTGGGGCCTCCGAGGTCCCCAAACCGTGCAGTGACGGATTGCGCGGTGGTCTCATTAGAGGAACAAAAAAAAAACATTAACATAAAGTTTTGACGGTCCGCTCGGATTTCTTGGATCTGCGCCAGACCCTCCTTCCTGGCGCGCGGAGCGTGCCAGGGGTGGCGCCGGGAGCGCCGCCGAGGGGGCCCGGGCGCTGATTCGAGAAATCCGCGCGGAACGTCGAAAGTTTATGTGCATGCCGTTTCTTGTTTTCCGACTTTTGGGACTTCGAGGTCGCCGCGCGGTCCGTCACCGCGCGGCTCGGGGGCCCCCGAACCACGGTCACCTCTGATGGGCCGATGTTCCACAACCACTACCATCGGCAGGAGGGTAGGAGGGAGAAGGGGTGGGGGGGGAGGGGGGGGAGGAGGAGGCGGAAGAGGAGGAGGAGGAGGAGGAGGAGAAGGAGGAGGAGGACGAGGAGGAGGAGGCAGGAGGAGGAGGAGGAAGGAGGGAGGAGGAGGAGGAGGAGGAGGAGGAGGAGGAGGACGAGGCGGAGGAGGGAGAGGAGGAGGAGGAGGAGGAGGAGGAGGAGGAGGAGGAGGAAGAGGAGCAGCAGGAGCAGGAGGAGGGAGGAGAGGAGGAGGAGGATGGGGGGGAGGGGGAGGGAGGAGGAGGAGGAGGAGGAGGAGGAGGAGGAGGAGGAGGAGGAGGAGGGGGGGAGGAGGAGACGGAGGAAGAGGGGGAGGGGGAGGAAGAAAAGGAGGAGGACGAGGAGGAGGAGGACAAGCAGGATGATGATGATGATGATGGTGATGATGATGATGATGACGGTGATGATGATGAAGATGATGATGATGATGAGGAGGAGGAGGAGGGGCGGAGGATGGGGGGGAGGGGCAGGGGCAGGGGCAGGGGGAGGGGGAGGAGGCGGAGGAGGAGGCGGAGGAGGAGGAGGAGGAATATTTTTTGAACATGAACAATTGCTGGCGAGCAACAGCTAACGCCAGCCTGCTGAGAGCCATCTCAAGCAGAATGCCGCGCGCGGGGCCCTGGGCGGCGCATTGGCCGCCCAAGGGCCCCACGGCGCGAAACGCAAGCCGCGGCAGTCGGGCTGCTGAGGACCTCCAGCGGTGCGCTCAGCAAACCCGACCGCCGCGGCAACGACGACGACCACCAACGACACGACACGACGGGGAAAAAAGGACCGCCAGTCCCGCACCAAGGCGGCGAGTGCGGGGAGTGGACTCCCGCACCGCCCTGGGGGAGGCCACGGGACATGGCAGCCCCCCGCGAATGAAAGCCCGGGTGCGGGGGCTTGGGTCCCGAAGGCCCGGTGCCCCCCGCCTGCACCAGGGGGCACTTTGGCCCGACACCCCGCTTATGGGGGTGCCCCTCCGGGGAGGAGGAGGAGGAGGAGGAGGAGGAGGAGGAGGAGGAGGAAGAGGAGGAGGAGGCGGAGGAGGAGGAGGAGGAGGAGGAGGAGGAGGAGGAGGAGGAGGAGGAGGAGGAGGAGGAGGTCCTCCCCATCTCCCCTTCTCCCCCGTCCTCCCTAAAAATTGGCCCGTCAGTCTCCACGTCGGCCTGGAACGCACTCAGGGACCTCCTGGGCCGACGGCGGCGCATTGCCGCCCAGCGCCTGCAGCGCCCCGGGGGCCCGCAAGGCCGACCGCATCCAGAGCAAACGGCGTGGCGGAGTCGGGCGTGTCCCCCTACATGGGGATCTGCGAAGAAGAATTCTGAAAAATGCACAAACAATGCTGCAACAACGCCAAAAAAAACAAAAAAAATAGTCCCCATACCATATTACAACTATTTTTGAATATCCCCCCTGTAGAGGGGCAAGCCCGACTTAACAGCAGGGGAAACCAACAGGTACCGATGCCGCTGCTCCCCGAAGCTCTCCCGGGGTGCGTTCGGACCAGAATTTCCAGGCGAATCCAGCGGTGATAAGGAGGTCCTCCCAGGGGGCCCAGGATAGGGGAAAGCGGGCGAAGGGTAGCGGTATCGATATCTTTTGCTTCTCTGAGCAGAGGCGAGTCACTTTGCCCCGCTCGCCGTCGAATGCCGCCGCGCCAGACTGATGGCGCGGCCGGGTGGGCTCACGGACAAACAGGAAGCGCATCGTGGGCGCCACGAGGCGGGCCACACCACGGCCAAGTCCGTCATGCGTTCCTCGACCGTCCCGTGCGCTGCACGCAGAGTTCCGTGACGCAGCACTCCGCAGCAGCGAAGGCGCCTGTGCGCTCGACGCGCCGGCGGATCCTCGCCGCGACAGCGTTGTGGCCTCGCAGGTTCCCCCTTCGGCCTTTGGGACCGACTCCCTCCTTCCCTCCCTTCCTCCCTCCTCCTCTTCCTCCCTCTCTCTCTCTCTCTCTCTCTCTCCCTCCCTCTCCCCTCTTCCTCCAGGCTCCATTCTCCTCTGCCTCTTCAGTCTCCCCGTCCTCCTCGTCCTCCTCGTCGTCCTTCTCCTCCCCAGCCTCCTTCTCCTCCCCCTCTGGCCTCATCCTCCTCCTCCTCCTCCTCACTATCTTCCTCCTCTTTCTCTTCCTCCTCCTCCGCCTCCTCCTCCTCCTCCTCCTCCTCCTCATCATCATCATCATCATCATCATCATCATCACTATCACCATCACCATCATCAACATCATCCGCATTATCATCATCACCATCAGCATCATCATCATCATCATCATCATCATCATCACCATCACCATCATCATCCACATCAACATCAACATCATCATCAGCATCAACATCATAATAATGATACTGGTAATGATGATCAGCATACTCATAATCATAATCATTATCACAATCATCATCAGCAGCATCATCATCGCTACCATCATCATTCCCAACACCATCATCATCACCAGCAACAATATCACCAAACTTCAGCACCGGCATCATTATCAGCATCGTCATCACCATTGACATCAACAACACCCTCAACATCTACTTCAACATCAACAACAGCACCAGCACCACCATCATCATCACCACCATCATCATCATCATCATCATCATCATCATAATCATCATCATCATCAGCATCATCATCAACATCAGCATCATCAAAATCAGCATCAACATCATCATCCTCAGCAAAACCACCATCATCATCATCATCGTCATCATCATCGTCATCGTCATCAGCAGCATCAGCATCATCAGCATCAGCATCACCATCATCGTCATCATCAGCGGCATCAGCATCACAACCAGCATCAGCATCAGCATCGGCATCATCATCATGAGCACCACCACAACCGCCACAACCACCACAACCACCTTCACCATCACCTCCACCACCATCATCATCAACATCAGCTTCAGCATCATCATCATCATCATCAGCAGCAGCAGCACCATCATCATCATCATCAGCATCTTCATGGTCATCGTCATCGTCATCATCATCATCATCATCACCATCATCATCATCATCAACATCAGCATCATCGTCATCAGCACCATCATCATAATCAATCTCGTTATCGTCGTCATCATCATAATCATCATCATCATCATCCTCAGCGTCCTCCTCATCGTCCTTCTCCTCGTCCTTGTTGTCGTGCCCTCCTCCGCCTCCTCTTCCTCTTTCGTCGTCCTCTTCCTCCTCCTCCGCCTCCTCCTCCTCCCACCTCTGCTGTAGTTCCCCCTCCTCCTCATCCTGCGTGCTGCCCTGCGCGTCCCGCTGTTCCTGCTCACACATTCGTCTCTGCCCCCTCCTCCCTCAATGCCTCCTCGCCTTCCTCCCAACGCTGGCACATGTAGTCGGAGCTGTTCTGGCCGAAACCGGAGAAGTTGGACTTGGCGAAATCCCTGGATGCTAGATGGGGGGGCGGGGAAGGGAATACGGAGGAGGGAGGAAGCGGAGGAGGCTGAGGACGGAGGAGAGGAGGACCATTCGGGAAGAAAACGCACACACCTAAGCTGGCGGAGGTCCGCACGGATTTCCAGGGTGGGTGCTGGACACCCCTCCCTGGTGCGCGGAGTCCTCCTCCTCCTCTTCCTCCTCTTCCTCCTCCTCCTCCTCCTCCTCCTCCTCCTCCTCTTCCTTCTCCTCTTCCTCATCTTCCTCCTCCTCCTCCTCCTCCTCCTCCTCTTCCTCATCGCCCTCCTCCTCCTGTGCTTCCCCGAAAACCCAATGAGATGGTCCGAATGGCGTACGCGGGTTCATACACGGATGTGGCACCGTAGGGAGCTTTACCGAAGGCCCCAACGGGAGGGTCCGCGTGGCGCACGCGTGCCCAACTTGACACCCCTTGCACGCTCCGTGGCCCCCACTGGGAGCTCCGCAGACGGCTCCAGTGGAAAGGTCTGCGCGGCGCATGTTGGTCAATTTCGGCACACCCCTCACCCGCTTCACGGCCCTAGAAGGAGCTCCAGCGAGGGCACCAATGGAAGGGTCCGCGTGGCGTACGCGGGTCCATTGCGGTTCGCCCTTCACACGCTTCGTGGCCCCTATCAGGAGCTCCATCGAAGGGCCTAGCCCATAACAGGAGTGTCCGCGTGGCGTACGCGGGCCCATTTCGCCACGCACACTCACACCATGGGGAATTGCGCAAAGGGCCTGGTGGGAGGGTCCGCGTCGCGTGCGCGGGATCACATGTTTCGTGGCCCGTCAGGGAGCTCCACAGAAAGCCCCAGAGCCAGGTCCCTCATGCGTGCCTGTGCCCTATTCGGCACGCCCTTTGCACACTTCGTGGCCCCAGGAAGAACTCACCCTCCTTCATCACCACCCGCCTTACGATACTCAAGCCTGCACTTGGTTTGGTCGCTCGCTGGGATAATTGGCTGGCCGGTGGTGGGTGCGAGGCCTGCGCCGGGTTCCTTGGTCTTGTTTCCTCGGTGGCTTTGCTCGGGGTTCCCTCGTCCTGTTTCCTTGCAGTGACCTTCCCCGGGATTCCACTGCCACGTGTTTAGTCGCTTGATACCTAAACAAAAACCTGCGAACAAGTGTCCCTGACCCAGGCCGACTTGCGAAACCGACACGGCAGCTAGTCAGCTCACAGAGGCTGTCTGGCGCACGTGGCCGAAACTCGGGCAACCGACTCGGGGCAGAGGGGGAAAGGGGGGCGGCGGCGGCGGCGAACCTCTGCAGGTACACGAGTCTGAACGCTGGCATTCAACGAATTGGCCTGACAGCTCAAGTGCCTAGAGTGCGCTATATTAAGCGGTGCATCGCACGTGGGGGGGGCTCGAACGCGCCTCGGCCAACCCAGCTCGGAGATATCCCTGGGGCCAGGACGCGGACGAGGACGAGGGGGGGAAAGTCCACTGCGCCCCGCGCGCGGCGAGAGCGCACGGGGCGAACGCGCAGCCGCGGGGCGTGAGCCACCGGACCCCGCCGTCAGAGGCGCGCGCGCGCGCCCGCGCCTCGAGAGGGAAGAGAGGGCAGCCAACGCGGGGGTCGAGAGGAAGAGGCGGGAGCAGAGAGGAGGGCACCGGGGGGGGAGGGGGGAGCGAGAATGAAGGGGCCCTGGGACACACAAATAAATACACAGAAGTAAAATCATTCCCCATATGTTCACACATGTTCTGGGTCTTTGTCTCCCCCCCACTTGCCATATTTCCCCATAGTTTCCGGGAAATCGACGATTCATTGTGTCTGTGTGCTTTGTCCCCTCCTGAGAGGAGAAGAGTGGACACCCCTGGGGCCCAGCACAGAGACGCGGGTAGGCCGGCACGCCCAAAACCCACCCGCAGCCTCACGCTGGCGCCGGTCAGGGTGAACGAAGCGTGCCCCGCCCCTCCCATACAGGGAACACGCGCAAGTATGCCGAAAGGCAAGCGGGAGGCAGGCGGCGCAGGAGGAGGGCGGAGAGAGGAGCGCGGAGGCCGAACTGACTGCACGACGCCCTCGAGGCCCGGCGCGCCCCACCTGCTGCTGGCAGGGGGCGTGGCCGGAGGGCGAGCCTCCTCAGAGGAAGTTCTCTCCTCCTCCTCCTCCTCGTCCTCCTCCTCCTCCTTCTCCTCCTCGCCCCGGAGTGAGGCTGGCCCTCTGCCCCCTCGCGCCGTGCCGCCGACGGGGCCTTCGCAGACCTGCCGCAGCCGCTGCGGGCCAGGGGGCTCCCCAGCCGCCAGCGTGGGGCTCCCGCGAGCCGTGGGCGTGAGCTCTCGAGCCCCGCCGCCGCGCGCTCGACGTCCGCTCTCTGAACACCGCTGGAAGAAGGGCTCGCAGGCCGAGCCGTACCAGAAACACCGTGCCGCACCACCCCTGAGTCAGGGGCCCCGTGTCAGTTTGGGGCGCCCGAAGTGGGTACCGGGAAAGCGGGCACGATGCCCAACATCGCATGCTGTCCAAAACCCACGGCGGCAGATGCTGGCCAGGCGGGCCTGTGTCTCCAATGAACACACAACGAGCGCGGCGACGCCGACCTCCCCAAAAAGTCGCTGCGAGGTCCCGGGGGCGCAGGCGGAGCCGAGCGCCTCGCCGCCTGGCCCCCAGGACCCGCGGCGCCCAGATGTTGTCCGCGGTCCTGCGCAGACGCTCGGCCTGCCCGCCGCCGTCCTGTCTTCGGAGGGCCTGGCTGGCAGCAGGCCCGACTTCTCCCGCGCTGCCGCGGCCCCCGCGAGAGCGGCTTCGCCGAAGACCGCGGCGCGGACGGCGCTGTGCTTCACAGCGCGGTCGCCGTCGCAGCAGCACATTTTAAGGCGCGGCACCCGAAGGTGTCGAACAATTCGCCGCAACATGGGCAGCTGGCGCCAGCCGGCACCACGGGCAGCCGCGAGCGCCGCCGGAGGGCGACCTTGAACGGCACCGCCTCGATTTCCCTTCCCTCCCGTCGTCAACCGGGGGGAGGAGGAGGAGGAGGAGGAGGAGGAGGAGGAGGAGGAGGAGGAGGAGGAGGAGGAGGAGGAGGAGGAGATCCTGGCAGCGAGGCCACGGAGAGGTGAGCCAGCCATGGCCCCTCGGCCTGCGCCTCTCCGCCCCGTGCTGGGCCTCAAAAGCGGCGGCCCATCGCGATGGAGGCCGACAGCGCCTCTTACCGGACAGCGCCATCAGGCAGGCGCAGGCTGGCCGCCTCCAAGCAGCTCCCCCTGGGCTGCGAGCGCCGCAGCGCAATGGCCGCGACGGCATTTGGCAATGGACGTCGAAGTCGGGGTCGGTTCGAACGCAGAGGCCCTGGCGCGACCGCGTAGACGAGACGCGTGCCGCTGGGGCGCGCGCCGCTGCATCACGCAACCCAAGGCCGCCAATCGCGATGCTCACCTGCGCCTGCGTCCAAGCGTGGTCCGTGAGCTCCCCCTCCGGAGGGCCTCCAGGACGCTGCGCAGGTCAGGCGAGAAAAGCATCGGTGCCTCGTGATGCAGGCGGGGAGGGGCCACTCTGGCAGAGTAGGCGAGCTTGCAGAATTCCGCGCAAGCCCGCAGCATCAGCAGCCCCTCCTGGCAAGGACTTGCGCCCTATAGCTTGGCGGGCACGGCCGATGCCTGACCTGTCCTCTCGGGCGCGTGCGCGGCGCAGAAGGCCTCGGACCCGAAGGCCGCCCCCAGGAGCTTGAAGTTGCCGTCTGCGTGCCACGTGAGGTCCGGGTGCGCATCTGTAGGCAAGTGGTGCTGGCTGGCGGTCGGGGCGACCTCGCACTTCGAAGGAGGCAACTCCAAGCCGATCCCAACAAAACGATGTTTTGGCTGCCTGCCGAAAGCCGACGCGGTCCGAGCAGCCCCCCCCCGCGACGCCGTCATTCAGGTAAAACGCACAAACATACACGCACAGCTCAAGCTCACCTGGAAGCGAGACGTCGACAGCCGCCCGGGCAGCCGGACCACGCTCGTGCATTGCGAAACTGAAGAGCGCCAGGCCCAGGGCCCCCCCCCTTGCTCGACCCCCCATCGAACTCTGGATTCGCTCCATCCGCCGCCGGAGGTTGCTGCTGCTCGGTTAGCAGAGGTCCGCCCAAAGAGCCCAGGAAAAGAGCCACCTCCGGGTATCGGGAGCGGCCAAGAGGGGGGTGTCCAAGAGGGGGGGGTGCAAATCATGACCGGCGGCATGTGCGCGGCCCAGCGGGGGGGCCAGGGACGTAATGAAATAAGAAGAGGCGCCATAAGATCTGGGGAAATATCATGGCCCACGCCATGATATCCACCCCCCCCTAATCATTACCCCCCTCTTTTCCGCCCCCTCCGGGTAGCGGCAAAAACCGCCGACCTGTCGCCCGCGGTTGGGGGAGCTGCCGAAGGTCGAGCGTAGAGGCACAACGACGCACCCGTCTGTGCACGCCAGGGGTGCGCGAGAGCCGCGCGCGGACGGCGTGCGCGAGGGCCGCGCAGCCCAGCTTCGGGCCCGCGCCGAGCTGGGAAGCGCAGAACAGTTCGCCGAGGCCGTCCTTCGCGTTCGGCGCTAAGCCCAGGTCGGGCACGTCCCCCTACAGGCGAATTTGGGGCGAAAAATCACAAATATTCAAAAATACCCTAAACTATTCAAACAAACATCTAAAACATCGTCCCCAAACTATTGTTGGACAATCTTTGAGCATTCCTCCTGTAGAGAGATACGCCCGACTTCACACGAAGCGCTTGCCCGCGATGCGCTGGAGGGCTTCGCCCGCGGCCACAGGCTGGCGGCTCCCGTCTGGCTCGGCCAGGGCCCACAACGCAGCGCCGCATTGCCAGGGCTGGATGCTCTGAGGGGCCTCGCCAAGAGACAGCGTGTTCACCACAACTGCGAACTGACAACTGTTCACCGTCCACCCGGGGACAAAGGCGTCTTTGATGTGCCGTGGGCGAAGCCCCGACGGGCCTCCCGCGGCGCCTCGCGAAAAGCTCCGGGCGGATTTGACCACCGCGTCGCCGTCCACCTAAACCGACGCCGCCGCGTGGATGGGCCGTAGCAGCAAGGACTCTCGCAACAACCCCACGGCCCTGGACTCCGTCTGCTCCTTGGGGAACTCTTTGCTTCCACCGACCCCCGATCCCCTCCGAGCCGTCCGCCATGGCGATCCTCGAAGCCCCTTCAACCAAGTCCGGCCTAATGCATGTGCCTCGCTTTCGCACATCTTCCGGTTTTTCTCCCCCCACGCAGCGTTGTCCGCAATGCCGCCTTCGGACGCATCAGAAGCTCCAGCCAGGCCCGACTGTCTCCATGCTGGGCCACCGCAGCCACGGGCCCCTGCAAGGCACTGCCCCCAGAACTTCCGGGCGTTGGCGGGCACGTGTTTCTTCGTCAAGGTCGGCTCCTCGAATATGGAATCGAAGGAAGGCAAGTCCTCGGGGATGGCACGGCCCGTGACCGCTACACTGAAGGGGAACTGGGACACACAAATAAATACACACAAAACAAATCCTATACTTTCCCATATTTTCTGGGTTTCTGTCTCCCCCCCACTTCCCATATTTTCCTATATTTTCCTGGGCATCGACGAATAATTGTGTCTGTGTTTCTTTCCCTCCTGATACACGCGAGGCAGCCATCAGCCCTGGGCGGCATCTTGGGCAAGCGCGCCCCTGCCGCCGGGCCAGCGCCTCACTGCAGACCTCGCACTGCACCGGGCCGTGACTGGACAGGAACTTCGGAGGGATCTCTCCCTGAAGGCGGCCCGACGCGCGCTCGTGAAAATGGGGCCGCACGGCCGCCAGCGACGCCCAGCCTGGCGAAGACACTGGATCAGCCCGTTGGCACCCGGGGACTGACTGGACAGAGCCTCGGCGCCGCCGGGGGTCCCCTCGCCGAGGCCCCGCCTGCGAGAGCGCCGCGCCGCGGCCCGCCCACCGCGCCCCCGAGCTGCTGGCCCAGCCCCCCCTGGAGAAACAGAACCCGCTCTGCGCCCGGCGACGGCGGGCTAGGAGGAGGAGGAGGAGGAGGAGGAGGAGGAGGAGGAGGAGGAGGAGGAGGAGGAGGAGGAGGGATAGGAGGAGGAGGAGGAGGAGGAGGGATAGGAGGAGGAGGGAGGAGGAGGAGGAGGAGGAGGAAGAGGAGGAGGAGGAGGGAGGGAGGAGGGGAGGAGGAGGAGGAGGAGGAGGAGGAGGGATAGGAGGAGGAGGAGGAGGAGGAGGAGGAGGAGGAGGGCCGCAGGTCCAGTGGAGGCGAAGCGACGCCGCGTTGCCAGCTGCGGCGCCTGTGCCGCGCCCGTCGCGGGCCGCCCGACGGTGTGCCTAGGCGATCCTGCCGGCGTCGCTCCGTCGGCGTCCAGCCTGCGGGCGCCGCGCCGCAGCTTCTCCAATCCAGCCCCAGGCCGCTGGCCGGGGTTCCTTTCCGGCGTTCCTCGTGGTTCCTTGGTATGGCTTTTGTTCAGTGGCTTGCCCTTGGGTTCCTTGGTCTTGTTTGTGAATTCCCAAACGACGCCAAAGCAGCGCCAAGCATCGCGAAGCAGCGCCCAGCAAGGCCAAGCAAGGCCAAGCAATGTCCCCATGCAGTAGCAAGCGTACCCCTAGTTGAGGTGGCGTTGGGCTCACTTCATCTTCGAGGAAAAGAGCCAGGAGCCATCCGAAGCGAAACCTGGCCTGCAACAGTGAGAGAGGTCTGGGGCGAATGAACCTCACAGCCCGTTCACCACCTGGCGCGGACAGTAACGCGCATCGCCTTTGTATCTGGCGTTCGTCTTCCCACCTCCAGCTCCCCCCGATCTGTCGGGGATCTGCTGACCCAGGTCAACCCTGACCCGGGTTAGTCAGGCCTTGCAAGACCCTGGTCCTGCGGGATCCTGCACCCACGCCCGGGTCAATGCACCCCTGGCGCTGCAGGATGCTGCAAGATCGGGCGCCCTGGCTGACCCTCGTTTGCTCTGACCCCCGTCTCTTGAGCCCCGAGTCTGAAAATATTGAAGGCCTGGAAATGGGCACTAACACCAACACAGGGGTTGTCTCCACAGGGGGGAGATAATCCTAGATTTCGGTGTTGGTGGTAATATTTCGGCCACCTTGGAAACCAGAATATTACCACCATCACTGAGATCGGGATCTTCTTCCCTCTGTGGAGGCACACCGCCAAAATTGGTGTTGGTGACAACCTCTAGGCCTGCGAAAATATTGGGATCGGTCCAGGCGAATCGAAACAGCTCGGCGGTGCAACATTCTGTCGGAGGCCCGTGGGGGAGTCCCGAGGCTCGTCGCCGTGCGCCCAGTGTCACGATGGGGAGGACGAAGGGGGGGGAGGAGCAGCGCAGTGCAGGTGCCCATGCGCGGCAGAGGTGGTGTAGCATCACGTCGACGTGCGGCAGCGGGGCCCGACGGCACATTTACATGCATAGCGTTGCATGAGGTGTTATCGTATGCACAGCATCACATACCACCGTATAGCATGGCACAACTGGAGAGAAGCTGGAGCCTAAACCATGAGGCATCGACCAGACTGGCAAGACACCCCAGACAACGTTCAGTCGCCAAGGCGCTTTAAAGACAAAAGCCCGATCATGTAGGGAAATCGGACTGTGGAACGCACACGATCATACTTACTAACCCGAGTTTACGATTTACATGGATTGAGACTTCACGTCCAATACGCATTATCTCAACCATATCAAACGTGGTCCTGCTACACATAAGAACGACCAGTGCGCCGCGTTGCCCCGAGCTCTTTGCAATGCCTCCTCGGTACGCTTCGAAACAACTTGGATGGACGGGCCACTTGTCATGAACAAGCGTTCTTGCGGGACTTTTCCAGGGTCAAACGATGAATGTGTTCACCTAGCAAGCCAGACCACTGGATTGCGCCGACACTGGCCAACACACGTCAAATTGACCATGTACGCGATCTGCCGGGGTGATGCGAGCCATAGCGGTCACACGAGCTGTGCACCCGTTCGACGTCTCCAGTCCCCGGCGCTTGTGTACTGCGCCTGCAAGCACCGTCTCAGCTTATGCAACCGCTATCGGTGTACTGCGATCATGACTCGGGATCGGTGGTCTTTCTGGGCCTGGCCCTGCTCGGATCTCCAGGCGCTGTAACCTACATGGTCCTGGAGCCTGGAACGTGTGTAGGCGTGCCATCGTCGACGCGCTCTTGTCAATGCGATCCGCCAACATCAAGGACATCGGCACCGTCGAAATGCTGAGCATCTGTTCTCCGTTCGCGAACGATATCTTGCCACGAGCAGGTCGAGAAACACCTGCCGCTTCTTCGAGGCGCTACGCGTCTTCTCAAAATGCCCCTGGGAAAAAGGGCGGCTGCCGCCAATGTGGTCCTTCGTCTGGCAGCGAGCGAGCGAGCGTGCCTTGCACCAGGCCGTGAAAGAACATGGCGAAAGAGAAGGCTGTCGCAGGATGCCGTCAGCAACCGCTCCAAGCCGCCACGGCCAACTCCCCATCGCACACTCCACCGCCCTCAGGGCGGACATCGCCGGCCAGGCGACCGTGGGAACGGCAAGTCTTCAGACAAATACGCAAGACGGCAAGAGGCCCCCATGCCTCTCTTGGACGGCCGCGCTTCCTTCGGCAGGCAGGTCTGCGGAGCTCCTTATCTGCAAGGGCGCCTAACTTCGCGCTCTCGCGCCACCCCCAGGAGAGAAGAGGAGGAGGAGGAAGAGGAGGAGGAGGAGGAGGAGGAGGAGGAGGAGGAGCCGAAGCGCGAAGCGCGGATAACTTCGCGTGCTCGAGAGTGCCCTTGTGTCTGCCACTCTTCTTAAAATGCTCTCAACGTGTTCAGGGCTGCTTGACGATGCGGTCGGGGAGGAGGAGAAGCACGAGGAGGCGGGACGAGGGGGAAGGAAGTCTACAGGGTAACACGAGCAACACAGATGGGCGATGACAGGGGGACGGAAGGTGGGAAAGGACGGATCAAACATGGGGGAGGAGTTTGAGAGGAGGGGGGTGAATGAGGGAGGAAGGGGGAGGGAAAGGCGAACAACGAGAGGGGGAGGAAGATGTAGGAGGAGCAGGAGCAATGGGGGAGGAGGATGAGGGAGAGGAGGAGGATAGTGATGAGGGCCATCAGCAGCAACAGGTGCATGAGGACCAGGAGTAGCATGGGAAGATAGGATGATGAAAGGGCAATCAGATGAGGGGTCAGTGAGACGTATTCCGCCATGCACCAGAATAACAATAAACTGCGCTCCTCCAAAAATCGGAAGACCGGTTGCCCGTGCCGTTGGCGGAGAAATCCGCCTGGGCCTGATGCCCAGAGCGCGTGAGCCACCTCTGCCTCCTCCGCCTCCTCCGCTTCCTCCTCCTCCTCCTCCTCCTCCTCCTCCTCCTCCTCCGCTTCCGCCTCCTCCTCCTCCTCTGCGTCCGTAGCCAATCTGGCTCAAGCCGTTCTGCGCTCAGGTGCTGAGCTTTGCGGACGCGGATCTTCAGAGCGGCCGCTTTCGTGGGCTCTCTTGGCGCGGCAGAGCCGGCTGCCCCTTGGACCCATCCGAGAGACGAGTGTGCTGGAAGACGCTGATCCTGGAGGGGCCAAGGGACACATAAATAAATGCACACAAATCCTAAGATTTCCCGTAGTTCCTCATATTTTCTGGATTTTCGTTTTTCCCCCCCACTTTCCATCTTTTCCCATAGTTTCCAGGGGATCCACGATTGATTGTGTCTGTGTGTTTGTTTTCCCATCCTGAGACCTGCGTTTGAAGTACTGCAGGGCTGCCTGACCTTGGCGGTCAAGCTTCTGCTTCTTATTTCCCCCACTTCCAGTGCCTCGAAGGGTGTTGGGTACGAGCATCTGCACCGTCGGCGCCCCTCGCCGCAGAAGGCCACGTGCGTGCCTTCGGTCTCAGACCTTCGGGTGCGTTGCCACGCGTTTGCAGAGTTGTCTCTTCGAGGCGGGTGTGAAACCCCCTCCTGGCAGATGTTCTGGGCTGGCAGTTGCAGCTTCGAGAGTTGTCCAACGTTGGCCACGAGTCCATCATCTGATCTTCTCCGCCGGCCTCCCTGTGCGGCCACCAGGGTGCGCGGATGAGGCTTCCTGTGGCCTGCGCTGCATCTAGTTTTCAATTCCTAATTCTATAATGCGATGCTACGATTCCTACTATGAAGTGTTGCTGTCCGCTCGGGAGAGAGACCGAAAACCACACTGTTACCTTCCCCGAATCGCGTTGCCTCAAATCCTGGTAGCATGGGACACGTGGCAAAACACGTGAGTCGCGCCCCCGAAGCAAACATTCCTCATAACTTACGCCAGATTCGCATCCCCGAGGCCAGAACCCTCAGTGGAATACACCGAGCAGATTACGCAGTAACCGGGAAGTTGAGGCCAGCGCCCTTAGCAACTTGCACCAGATTCGCGCTCGCGACAGCAGAATCTGGTTCGCCCTCCCGATACCAAAATCCATCATAAAATACACCTGGTTCACGCCCCCGAGGCGAAAACCCAGGGCAAATTAAGCAGGCTTCGCGCTCCTAGAAGCCAGAACCCTTCTTGTAAATTGCACCAGATTCGCGCTCACGAGGCCAGAATCCATCATACGGTCGGACCAAGCACGGAAAATAAACATCCGTCAAACACATGAAGCCCTCCGCCGGCCAAACAGAAGACTATTCGAGGGTACCCTCACCAAGATGCACAAGAACATTCGAGAAGCACGAAGAACACTAGGGTACCCTCTCTGGACCGACCTCGATCTTATATACCTCGGTCCGACCGTAAACTAGATTCGCGAACCTGAGGCCAGAATCCATTCCACTTACACCAGATTCGCGCTCCCGCAACCTCTCAGATGGCCCCAAGATGCTCCCAGGAGGCCCCCAAGAGAGCCCATCCCCAAGAAGGCCACGGGAGGGCCCCGACGAGAGTCCCAGGACGACCCCGCGCGGGTCTCAAGAAGACGCCGCAGGGGCTGCCAGAGTCCTCGCCCTCGCTCTCGTCCTCGTCGTCGTCGTCGTCCTCCTCCTCCTCGTCCTCTTCCTCTTCCTCCTCCTCGTCCTCCTCCTCGTTCTCGTCCTCCTCCTCGTCCTCCGGGGCGTCCTCCCCCTCGTCCTCGTCCTCGTCCACCTCCTCATCATCGGCCTGCTCAGCCTGCTCGCGAGCTTTCGTTTGACGGCTGCCTTCTGTCTGGGCATCGTTTCTGAATGGGCGTGGTGGGAATGCAGTCAACCCATATAGTAAGGATGCACGGTGCGGATGTAAGGGCCTTGGACGCCCATGCCGAGGCTCTTCGAGCGGGGCTGGCCATCGAAAGCGGTTGAGGATGGACCGAAGATGACCGAGGAGGCGGGGATGCAAGGGTACTCCTGAGAAGTCGACCATCCTTGCTATGCGGGCTGACTGCACGCGATGCGTGAGCAACTATCCGCCACCGTGTCCCCTGGCACGTTGAGGCGTGGTAGAGTGCCAAGTGCTATCTGGTAACATGTCTGTAGTCTTCTCAAACTCCGCTGCCTCTACTGGCAGACTTCCGCGTGCCCCCCCCCTCCTTCCCGAAGCTCTCTGGGCGGTCCGGCGCCTCCTTGGCGCTCTCCAAGGCGTCCACGACGGATCAGATCGCTTCCAAGACGGCCCAGGCAAGCCACCAGGGGCACCAAGATGGCTCAACAAGCCTTCAAAACGCAACACGCCTTCAAGACGGCCTTCGATAAGCCCAAGATGGCCTTGAGACTGCCCAAGACGCATTCAAGACGGTCAAGAGAGCGCCAGAACAAAACAACAAGAAACTCCAGCACGGCCGGAAACAACGAACTATTTGTTCCGTCTGATATTTCTGCAGATTATCCTATCCTCGCCTTTTCGGGACCCCGTCGGCTCACAGCGGCTCAGTGGCCTTCGAGATGGCCCCACGACGGCACCAGAGGGCCTCAACGTGGCCCAAGAGTAGAGGCCTTCAAGACGGACTCAAAATAGCCCGACGGGGCCCCTGGACAGCCCAGGACGGACTCAGAGCCTCGAGCTGGCCCAAGCAGCCCTCAAGATATACAGTCGGGGAGATGACCTAAGGAACCCTAAATAAGGAACGAGGCCCCTTTTTTCCATAAGTTTACCTTCGATGTCCTGTCGAAAACATAAGGAAAGCCTGAGGCAAGCTGTGAAACACTGAAGGAACGCGGAGCCCCTCCCCAACGAAAAGGGTTCCTTCTTCAGGGCCCCGACTGTACTCAAGACGGAGTAAGAGGACCCCTGGACGCTGGTAATTCGTAATTCGCCGCGCGGTCCCCGCGAGCCGGCCCGCTTGGTGCGCGCGTGCTAGCAGCAAAGGCGGGGATGGAGGAGCGGAAAAGAAGAACCCCTGGACGGCCCAAGACATCTCCACGACGGCCCCGGGAGACCTCTCAGACGGCCACACAAAGGCGCCAAGAGAGCCCCAGGATGGCCCAAGAGGGCCCCAAGGACGCCCAACGGACTGCCCCGAAGAAGCCCAGGCCAGCCCAGGATCGCCTAAATGATGCCGACGAGGGCTCCTCGAGACAAAGCAACGAAATGAATCACGTGTGACGGCTCTCCTCCTTTTCATCCTCATTATCACCATCATCCATCATCAACAACATTATCTTCCTCGTCCTCCTCGTCGTGAGCACGATCATCATGTGATGCGTCCCTCTCGTCGGCCATACTCCTCCTCCTCCATTCCTCATCCTCTCATCCTCCTGGTTAATCCTCATCTTCTGATCATCATCCTCATCATCATCATCACCATCATCATCATCATCATCATCAGCATCATCATCATCACCATCATCGTCATCGTCATCGTCATCAGCATCGTCATCGTCATCAGCATATTGTCAGCATCATCATCAGCATCATCATCATCATCATCATCATCGTCAGTACCATCATGATCATCATCACCACCGCCATGATCATCCCATTCCTGTCCTCATCATAATCAACATCCTCATCATCTTCAGCAGCATCACCACCCTTATCATCATCAGCATCATCATCGTATGCGTCATCAGCATCATCAGCATCGTCATCGTCATAATCCTCTACATCAACAACATCATCACCACCATCACTACCATCAGCACCATCACAGTCACCATCACCATCATCATCATCATCACCATCACCATCATCATCATCATCATCATCATCAGCATAATCATCAACATCATCATCACCGTCACCGTCACCAACACCATCACCATCACCATCACCATCACCATCATCATCATCATCATCATCATCATCATCATCATTATCATCATCATCATCATCATCATCATCGTCATCGTCATCGTCATCGTCATCGTCATCGTCATCGTCATTGTCATCGTCATCGTTGTCGTCATCGTCGTCGTCGCCGCCGCCGCCACCGTTCTCATCGATTCGAGCAGCTGCCGCCGAACATGCTGAGCTGGCACAGTTGCGCGACTTGCCGCAGCCAGCTAGGTACACGTTCAGCGTTGAAATGATTAAAGTGCGCGCGAGGGGAGCCCAGAAAGCGCCCCTTTCCCCTTCACGACTCGCCTTGCCTGCCTTTCATGGGGCCTTGGGACAAGTAAACATACAGCAGATTCGCGCTCTCGGGGCCGCACCCCCTCGTAGATTACGTCGCGCTCGTGCCTCCGAGGCCAATACATTCAACATACTTGCACTCCCGAGGACCCCCCCTCAAATTATGACGCCACGTTCACGCTCCCAGGGCCAGTCCCTCTGAAACTGCGACGCACTCGCGCTCCCCCCACCACAATCTTATGTACATTACAATCGTTTCGCGCTCCCGAGGCCCCATGTATCGCAGAGGCCACGCCAGGTAACCACAATCACAGCATTCATGGGATGAGCGGCCAACCTTTTCTGGATGAACGAGCGGCCATTGGCGTCAACATGGCGGGAAGACCGTATACGATGCGAGGAGCTGTGCAAGTCTCACGGAGCAAGAATTCATGGCGACGTTCACGTACGTGGCATCCGTTGCCTGGCTGCGTGGCCATTGTTACGATAAAGGTGGGTAGACTGGCTGAACGGTGCAACTCCGCTCGCATGTTTCGCATGACTCGCAAACATAACGACTAATGTACTGCCTGGCTACATCATATAGCGGAACTACCCCGAAAGCCCCGTGTTGCCCCCAAATCAACAAGACCGAGCAAACACTCCATAACTTTCCTCCATCAATCCGCCAACCTACCGCCCGCTGCCCTCCAGAACCCGCTAGCGACCCGGGCGCGGCGGAACGCGGGTCGCAAGGAATTCTTCATGTACTCGGCCCATGCGTCGCCACCGTAGCCGCCGTAGCCGCCGTAGCCGCCGTAGCCTCCGTAGCCGCCGTAGCCGCCTTCTGGGGAAATGATAGTAGCCTCCCATACTATCTTGTTGGTCCTTGCGACCTGACGCCAACTGACGCCAACCGACGCTCCTCAGCGCTAGCAGACGCCGAATCGACGCCAAGTGACGCTACGCCGGCCCTCTCTCATCGATTACCAGACGCTGTTCGACGCTGATGCGCTCCCAATGCGGAACTACAAGGGTATACAAAGAAGAACAAAAACGCCATAAACATTAACTTTTGGCGCTCCGCGCGGAGCGTCGAAAATTTATGGTCGTGACGTTTCTTGTCTTCGACCCCACGCGGAACGACGAGGGCGTGCAAGGCTCCCATGTCGGCGGTGGACAAACCTCCCTGTAGTAAACCTCCCTTTGGTGAAAAAACGGCCTGAGACCGAGACCGACGGACCCTGGACCCGCAAAAACGACGGCCGCGACGCCCTCCCGCGAACCGAAAACGGCCACTTCCTGAATCGACGTGTCATACGAGACCTATGTTGCATCACAGCAGCAATTCGGCCTCTGACTTTCGTCCTGGGTTCGGTTTAGTGAAGTGATGAATTTCGGGGTCCTTACGTTGGAAAAAAAACATCACTTCACTAATCTGGGGCCCCTGGGGCCTCCATGGGCCCTGGGGCCCAAGATTGGTGACGTGATGGTTTTCGGGCCTCGGATGTCAGGGTAGGAGGCCTGTCCACCCCCGACCACGGCTTGCTGCCGCAGCCGCCGTAGTCGCCGTACCTGCTGTAGTTGCCGTAGCCGCTGTAGTTGGAGGGCTCCGCGATCCGTGTGAGGCGCTGGGCCTCGGACCTCACCCGCCCGGCGGCACGCGGCGGGGCGCGGCGGCGACGACGACGACGACGACGACGAGGACGAGGACGAGGACGAGGACGAGGACGAGGACGACGACGACGACGACGACGACGAGGACGACGGTGGCGGCGGCGACGACGACGAGGACGACGGTAGCGGCGGCGGCGACGACCACGACAACGACGACGACGACGACGAGGGCGGCGGCGACGACGACGACGACGACGAGGGCGGCGGCGATGACGACGACGACAGCGGCGGCGGCGGCGGACGGTCGGCAGGAGGCGGCAGCACGGCAGGAGAACCGGCCGCTGCAGGAGCAGGACGGGAAGAGTGAGCACGAGGAGCAGAAGGGCAAGAGGAGAGCTTCCCACTTGGCCCCACGTCCTCGGGCCTCCCTGCCTGGACCGCGCTCCAGGCTCCGGCTTCGGGGCAAAGATGTGGGCCAGGGCAGTGGCAGAGCCCGAGGGGGGACCTTCCATGTGACCCCATGCCCTCGGGCTTCCCTGTCTAGACCCGCCGTCGGGCTTCCCTGTCCAGACCTGCTCTCGCGGCTGATCCTTCAACTTCCAGCTGGCAGGGTCCCACTGTGCGCCCGAGCACCTGCGGCCCAAGAAGCTTCAATATCAGGGCGGTTAAAAGTCCACGCGGAAAATTCGGTAAGCCAAATAGCAACCGCCGCGCCTGCAGGCCAGTGCTACGCGTAGTTTGCCCCCCCCCCTCCCCACCCCATTGGGACGCCTCTCGGAGGCCTGTTTGGGCCCTCTCGGGGGTCTCTTGGGGGCCTCTTGGGGACATCCGTGTGCCTCTCGAGGGGCTATTGAAGCCTGTCGGGGGTCTCTTTGGGGCGTCCTGGCGATCTCCGAGGCCACCTTGGAAGTGGGAGGCTCGAAATGTCAGCTCGAGTTCCCCCTCTCGGGCCCCTCTTTGGGGCTTTTGGGGGCCTCTACGGGCCCTGGGGCCGCTCTCGGGCCGCTCTTGGGCCGTCTTGGGGCCGTCTTGGGGCCGGGGCCTGGCGCACCATCGCGGAACGCGAGCGCCCAGGGGGGAGGGCCCAGCGGCGCTGGAGGCAGCAACGTAGCGGCAACGGTGCCCAGGGAACCGAGGCCGGGAGACCCGCGGGGCGCCCAGAACCCAGACATCCGACGTCTCGATTTTTTCGAGACACGGGCCCCCGACCTCCCGACCACTTCCCCGGGACCGGTTCTTCACCCCGAGTCGTTTTTTGACGGTCCCGAGGCCCGGCGAGGGCCCCGAGAGGCCGAAAACGACGAAAAACCTCCGTCTCGATTTTTTCGAGACGCCCGATGTCTGGGAGGCAAGGGCCAGAGGGCAGCCTCCCCGAGGAGGGAGCGGAGGGGAGCCTGGCGGGCGTGCAGAGAGGGCGCGCGGCACACGGGAGTCGGCCCGCGCCGGAAGGAGGCGCGTGGCCAGGAGCCGAGGAGGCCGAGGTCGCCCCGACCCCCCCCGCCCCTCTCCTCCTCCTCCTCCTCCTCCTCCTCCTCCTCCTCCTCCTCCTCCTCCTCTTTTTCTTATTCTTCTTATTATTATTCTTATCATTATTATTATTATTATTAATATTATTATTATTATGATTATTCTTATTATTATTCTTATTATTATTATTTGCATTCTTATTATTATTCTTATTAGTATTCGTCTTATTGTTATTAGGTTTCTTATTCTTCGTATTATTAGTATTATTATTATTAGTCTTATTCTTATTAATATTATTATTATTGTCATTATTATTATTCGTCGTCTTATTATTATTCTTGTTCGTCTTATTATTCACTTTTCTTATTCTTATTATTCTTCTTCTTATTATTATTATTATTCCTCTTCCTCTTCTTCTTATTATTCTTATTCTTATTTTTCCTCTTCCTCTTCCTCTTCCTCTTCCTCCTCTTCCTCCTCCTCCTCCTCCTCCTCCTCCTCCTCCTCCTCTTCCTCTTCTTCCTCCTCCTCCTCCTCCTCCGCCTCCGCCTCCGCCTCCGCCTCCGCCTCCGCCTCCGCCTCCGCCTCCGCCTCCGCCTCCGCCTCCGCCTCCGCCTCCGCCTCCGCCTCCGCCTCCGCCTCCGCCTCCGCCTCCGCCTCCGCCTCCGCCTCCTCCGCCTCCTCTCCTCCTCCTCCTCCTTCCCCCTCCTCCCTCTCCCCCCCCCGTTCCCGCTGACTGCAGGTAGCTCAACCGGCGCTTCGCCTCGTTCGTGGAGAACGCCGGCTCCTCTTGCAGTGCAGGGCGGGCGCGGTGCAGCGCGAGCCCTCCGGAGAGAAATCTCTTCCCTGTCTGGCCTTCTGGAGTGATGAAGGCGGGCGGATCGGGAGGATACAATCGGGGCGTTGACCTAAGGAACCCTAAATAAGGAACGAGGCCCCTGTTTTCCATAAGTTGAACTTCGATTCCCCTATCGAAAACCTAAGGAAAATCCAACGCAAGCTGCGAAACAATTAAGGAACACGGAGCCCCTCCCCAACGAGAAGGGCTCCTTCTTCAGGGCCCCGACTGTAGACGGAACAAAGGGGGACATGGGATGGGAGAGGTGGAAGGAGGGCACACAGGGAGGCACTTCCCCAAGAGGCGCCCCCCAAGAGGCCCAACAGAGGCCCAACAGAGGCCCCCCAAACAGCCCCCAAGAGGCTTCGAAACTGCCTCCGAGAGGCCCCCGCCCCCGAGAGGCATCCCACGAGATTCCACCGAACATCCAGCAAGTTTCGTACACAAAGCCCAGGCTCGGTGCCGGGATGGGCCGAAGGTCATTTGACACTTCGCGGCCTCTTGAAAACTTGTTGGGCATCACGAGCCCGAGCTGGTGCACATCGCTCTGCCTGACGTGGGAAGGAGGGGACAGCAGAAACGGGAGGAGAGGTGGAGAGGGTGATGAGCGCGCAGAGGGAAGTACGACCACCTACCAGACCACCCCAACCTGACCCGAAGACCCAAGTTTCGGGTTTGGGGGGGGGGGGCGGGTTCCACGCGTGTTTTTGTTCGATGCTCCCCGACTGGAAGTCGAGGGTCCATTTGGGCCTTCGGGTTGGGCTGGGGTGGTTTGGTGGTGCAAGAAGGGAGGGCGGGGAGAAGCAACGAGATGAGGCGGTGGCAGATGCGGAGTGGGCAAGGCGGAGGCCGAACAGAGAGGGCGTGCCTCTTCGCCTTGCTCCGGGCGCCTTCCCTCCCCCCGCGCGCCTCTCGCTCCTCCCCCTCTTGCGGGGGGGGGGGCCAGAGGTGCCCCGGGCTCAGGGCGTCCCCAGCCTCCCCCGCTGCTCTGAGGCCCCCGGGGCGCCCCCCCGGGCCTCGTGCTGGGGTGCTCCTGGGTCCGTGCGGAGGGGGGGCCGCTCTGGAGATCCTGGGGCCGCCGCGGGCCAAGGACCTCTTCGGCGGCGCCTGGCTCTCCTCCTCCTCCTCCTGCTGCCTCCCCCCCGTGCTCCCGCCCTGCCCTTCCTCCTGCACCCCTCGTGCGCCCTCCCTCCACTTCGCCGGCCCGACGTCGGGATCCACCAAAGAGAAAGTGACCCTGAGGGGGTGAAGGGGCCCTGGGACACACAAATAAATACACACAAATGACAGGATTCCCAATCTTTTCCCATATTTTCTGGATTTTTGTCTTCCCCCCCACTTCCCATATTTTCCCATATTTTCCTGGGGGCGACGATTAATTGTGTCTGTGTTTTTTTCCCTTCCTGAGGAGGGCACGACTTCGATCTGTTGGTGCACCGAACTGCCGCAAACAGATGCCTCCTGCATCCCCACCTGTCGGCAACTATCGGGAGCTGCCGGCGGCTGAGGGGCATCTGTTTTGGGCGGTTCGAAGCAACAAACCGACCGAATCCACTCTCTCTCTCTCTTTTCTCTCTCTCTCTCACACACACACCGGGGCGCACACGCACCCTTTGCGGGATCCCGACAATGGCCCAAAGGTGAGCTGGAGCCTTCGGCACGGGTTCGGCGTTTGAACATTGCCAATTCGCGCGCGCGAGAGAGAGGATCCATGTCCCTTGGTTGCAAGCTTCAGCATGCTCCCAGCACAGCTCCAGTATAGCCCCGAGGTGGCCCAAGATGGTCACAGTCCCCCAGAGGCTCCCCCGAGGCCCTAGCCTTTCAAAAGCCAATGGATTTCCTATGATTCCACCTGTCTCCAAGCCGCAAGATGGCTCTGCAATCACCCAAGATGGCCCAAAGTGGGGGAATAGGACGGGCTTCAAGGGGGCTCCGAAGACTCACAAGAGCGCCCATGAAGAGGCCTAAGATAGCTCCAAGAGCCCAACAGCCGCCCAGAAGCGGGGATCAATGGGTGAAAGGCCCCAAGATGGCCCCGAGATAGCTCCAACGAGGCCCCCTCGGGAAGCCCGAACCCTCCAAAAGCCAAGCGATGTCCAACGAGCTCGGCGTTCTCGCCTTTCTGCTTCCCACGGGGCTTCTCAAGCCTCAAGGTGGCTCGATGGCCCGGAGTGGGGGCAAGAGGGCTTCAAAGGGGCTCCGAAAACTCACGACCGCGAAATGTTGCTCCCATCGTGCTTAAAGACCACATCCCAGAAACCATTTCGAGCACCTGGAAAAGTGTCGAAGCAATGTCGGACGAGCGTCTCCCGGGGCCCGACACGTGAAAACCCTCGAGTTTGCATACTTTTCTGGCGCTCGAAATTCTTTCTGGCGATCAAGGCTAGAGTAGATTTAGGTCGGGCATGTCCCCCTACAGGCCGACTTTGGACGATAATTAAAAAACACTCAAACATATCCAACGAATATTCCAACATACAAAGACTCGTCCCCATGCACTTGTTTAGCTATTTCTAAATAAATACAACACGTCGTCCCCAGGCATTTTTGATTTGGCAATTTCCGAATATTCCTCCTGTACACCCTGCGAAATGCTTAAGAAATCATGGGTTAAGACATTCATAGTCTCAGAACTTGAATAAAAACCCAATGGTTCTATTAGAATCCTAAGATTTACATTGAAACGTTGAGAATAATCGAGACTCTGGCCGAAAACCTAAATTTTCTTAAGCATCGCCTAATGTGCAGAGGGCCACGCCCGACTTCACATCATAGCGACAGCGCCCCAGAGGAGGCCCACGAGAGAGCTCCAGGAGCTAAGCCCGCGAGCGGCCCGGGGAGCGGGGAGTCAGTTGCTGCGGCAGGCCCCGAGGTTCAGTCCTCGGCCTGGCCTAAGGAACGAAGAATGCAGGAGGAGGAGGAGGAGGAGGAGATGGGGAACGAAGTTCCTCTTTTCGGCGGTGGAAAAAAAACCTCCCTTTAGTAAACCACCCTTTAGCGAAAACGCCCTAAGACCTAAACCGACGGACCTGGACCCGCAACAATGACGCACGCGACGCCCTCTCGCGAACCGAAAACGGCCAATTCACTAATCGACGTGTCAGGGTAGGAGGTCTATCCACCTCAGCTTTTCCCAAGGAGTAACGCATCAGGAACGATGACAAATACATAACGCATCAGAAACGATACACAACGCATGCAGGCCCAAGGAACGACCGAGCCCCTTTCGAAAAGTAAGTGTTCCACAGTCCAGCCGCTCACTGTACGGTCCCAGGATCGCCCCAAGAGGTCCCCGAAAGATAGCCTCCAAGAGACTCCCTTCAGGCCCATATCTAAACAACACATGTTGTTTTATGATGCTAGTTTACTCTCGCTGTTGCTTCCCATGTGTCTCATGCCTCAAGATGGCTCCAACGGCGCCGAAGATGGTTGCAAATTTGGGCTGGAAGCTCTTCAAGAAGGCTCCGAAGACTCGCAAGATGCTCCAGAGAGCTTCCACAATGCCCCAAACCGGCACAATAATGATGGTCTGGATAGCCACACATTGGCTCAGGATGGTCCAAGACAGCCCTCAATGGGCATCCAGGAGGCTGAAACTCTTTGAACAACTAAGCTTTTTCGGTGATTCGGGATTGCTACCTAGTTGGTTTCCCATGAGCTTCTGAGGCATCAAGATGGCTCCAGCATTGCGCAAGATAGCTCCAAGCGGAGAGAGCTGGAAACGAGAGCCAATGACTCCAGGAGCGCCCCACCAGATCTCCGATAAAGGGGCCCAACACTACGCAAGCACGCCTCAAAGCAAAGAACATTGGGTATCACAACCCAACATGGCCCCCGAACCCCAACGAGGTCCAAAATGAACCGCTACACAACCCAACAGGCCCCCAGGAGCCCCCAGAAGACTCTGAGGCCTCCCCAGTGAGCCCCTGGATGCATCCCAGAGACGTCCATGATCCCCCCCAACGCCCCCGCCTGTCCATACATGGTTACCCCATGCCTCCTCGATAGACATGAACGCTCCTTTCTGCATGACATTGTGTGATCGCTCATGGTATTATACACTCTCACCTCGTGGCTCCTATCACTTCACCGAACGACAACAATGATGCAATCTGGGCCGGCGGAATGATCGAAACGATTGGTAATGGCTAATCGCCCTGCCCTCCTCCATCTGCATGTGAATGAATACATGTGCGAACGTGCGTGTGTAGGTATTGAAGCTCAACGCGCTATTATCCTCCCGAGTCCTGTGCAGGACGGGCTCTGTAGCCGTGCGGGATCTGTCTGTCTATCTGCCCTCCTCCTGAACAGCGAAGGGAAAATAAGAGAAACGGGTATTTACGCGAGATGACGTAGCGAAGGGGAGGAGCGGAAAGAGGGGGGGGGCGGGAGACGGGAGGGGGTACAGCCTCCTGTTCCTCTTCCTCCTCCTCCTCCGCTTCCTGTTTTCTGTTGCATCATCTGGGCTGTCTTTGGCCGCAAGACCGACGTGCCTGCGCGCAGACGCGACGAGGGAACTGGCGGTCCTCGGGAGAGGACGCCTCGCTTCCCTCTCAAAGCGCACGCACTCAAAACAAGCGTGAAGCTGAGGTGTCTGTCCCCCCCCGAGGGGCGCTCAATCGAAATTATGGTCCTGCCCTCCTCCTCCTCCCTCCTCCTCCTGCCTCCTGCTGTCTCCTCTCCTCCTCCTCCTCCTCCTCCTCCTCCTCCTCCTCACTCCTCCTCCTCCTCCTCCTCCTCCTCCTCCTCCTCGTCCTCCTCCTCCCCCTCCTCCTCCTCCTCGTCCTCCTCCTCCTTTTTCTCCCCCTCCTCCTCCTCCTTCTTCTCTTCATCCTCCTCCCTCGTCTTCCTCCTCCACCTTCCTCTTCCTCCCTTCTGCATCCTATCTTCGATCGTGGGTTTGCCCCCCTCCCCCTCCTCCGACCTCCTGAGCACGCGGCCCGCGATCCTCCGTGAGCGCCTGCCGAGCCTGCTGCTCGGAGACGTTGGCATACCTGAGCTCCGCCCCACGCGTCCATCGAGGAGGACTGGGAGAACTGAGCGATGAGAAATATTGGCGGCGAGCGGGGGGGGAAGCGAGAAGGAGAAGGCCTTCTCTGAAGGCGGCGGGACTTCTCAGATGCCCTCGCGCACTCTGAGAAGCTGTGAAAACCTCTCAGAAGGCCGGGTGACTTCCGGACCTTCTGAGAAGGCTTTCTCCTTCTCACTTCCCCCCTCGCTCGCCGCCGGTAATAGAAATTAATCAAACAAACTCCCAAACATCCCCAAGAGAGCAAAAACAGTGCATGCTTTCCCTTAAGCTTTCAAATGTTCGTCGCCGTCGCCGTCGACGTCGCCGTCGCCATCGCCGCCGCCGCGGTCGTCGTTGTCGTCGTCGTCGTCGTCGTCGTCCCCCTTCGGGGTCGGCGGCATCGGACGTAAGGTCTTCGCAGTAGGAGCAAGGAACGATGGCCAATACGCGCGGGGAGTTCGAACGAGTTGCTCGCCTCATACTGACTACCTACCAGACCACCCCAACCCAACCCGAAGACCCGAATTTCGGGTTGGGGGGGGTAAGGGTTCCACATGTGTTTTTTCGATGTTTCCCGACCCCCCCCCCACTGGAAATCGAGGGTAAATCAGAGCCTTCGGGTTGGGTTGGTGTGGTTTGGTGGGTGGTGACATACCGAAACTGGCCACGAGCAGTGCGAAACTCGTCCAACGGGGAGCGGGTCGACCTTGGCAGAGCTGTGGCCACCCCCGCCGGCAGGACCGGCACCGCCCCCGGGCGAAGGGCGAACCCCCGAGGCGCTGCGCGGGCGTGCGATGGGTACCATGTCACTGGCCAGCGCTAGGTGCCTCTGCGCGTGGGGATATGCCCTGTGAGTTACACGCTACAGTCGAGGCGTTGACCTACGGAGCCCTAAATAAGGAGCGAGGCCCCCATTTTCCACAAGTTGAACTTCGATGTCGTATCGAAAACCTAAGGAAAATCCAAGGCAAGCTGCGAAACAATTAAGGAACACGGAGCCCCTCCCCAACGAAAAGGGTTCCTTCTTCAGGGCCCCGACTGTACCATCTCACTAACCAGCGCTATGTGCCTCTGCGCGTGGGGAGATGCCCTGTAAGTTACACGCTGCATGGATGTGCGGGATGGTTTCGTCTTCTTCGCCCACCTCCTACTCCTCAATCAACGACTTCCCCTGCAGTCAAGGGCACCACTCGCGGAACAGCTCGGTGGCGTTCTCAACTGCCTCGAGCTTGGACTTCTGGGGCGCCCGCACAATGAGCAGATGACAGAGCAGGAGGATGTAGAGGAGCAACAGCAAGAAGAAAGGATGAGGCGAAAGCGGAGGCCGAAGCGGTTGCGGAGGAGGCGAAGCAGCACGAGCTGGAGCAGCATGAGGACGAAGAGGACGAGGAGAAGGATGATGAGGGGATGGGGAGGAAGGAGAAGGAATGAGGCAGCGTGCTGCTTCATGTGCAGTGCTGGAGCAGATTATCTAGTAATTAACAGCAGACCTGATCCAATCCACAAAAGTCGTACCCATAGCCATGTCGCGGGGGTGCGCTACGATCGGCTATAGTATGCGCGAGAGCACCAAGCTGTGTGGAAGGGGTCCCAGCGACCCCCCCCCACGCACGATCGCTGCCATTACTCGAGGGGGAGAGGGGAGGATGGGGGGGTCTGGCCCAGGTAACGACCGTTGCGCGCCAGAGGCGAACAAAAAATCCCCCGGAGCCACGACCCTCCGCAAAAGTTCGGTGGCAACCCATGGGAGCCTCAAATACCATCTTGTCGGCTCTTGCGGATCGACGCTAGTCGACGCTAAATCGTTGGCATCTCATCGACGCCCAGACACTCATCGACGCTGAAGGGGAAATTACGAGGGTATACCAGGCTCCTATGATTTGCTACCGAACAAAAGAATCGGGGATGGACAGACCTCCCTTTAGTAAAACGTGGTTTAGTGAAAACGACCTGAGACCCACACCTGGCGGGCGCAAGCCTGGAAAATAACGGCCGCGGCGCCCTCTCGAGAACCGAAAACGGACAATTCACTAATCGACGTGTCACTATTGGGGGTTCTGTCCGCCCCCGAAAGAAGCGGGGCTCGCAACTGGGCTGCGGTGCGAGATCGGACGCTGCTGCCTCCGCATCGGAGGAGCGATGGCGATGCGTTACGCCGCCGGAGACCTGGGCCGAAGCCGCCGCTCCGGCAACGACTCTTAGGTCGGGGACGTCCTCCTACAGGCGGACTTGGCAGTAAAAACTTAAAGAAGTCGGCAAACCAAAATGATCAAGAGTAAATATCAGAGCACGACAAGTCGTCACCAGACTATTTTGCGCTACTCTGGAAAATTCCACCCGTAGAGGGCCATGCTCGACTTAAGGGTAGGCAAGCGGGCAGTCCGATGGGGTTACCGCTCGGCCCAGAATCGGGCGCGACTGCGTTGAACCTCAAGCATCACTGTTAGAACCCGAGAGATCAATGCACGACGTCTTTGTCGTGCTCGGGGAAGTCATAGTTCATATTCGCTTCATACCAGGTCGGTTTTGAATTAAGCATCAGTGAGCAATCACCCCAACTTATCATCTTACCACGGGTCGTCCACGCAATGGTCCAGCTTCAAGAGATGTCGCAGGTGGTGCCACCACGATGCTCTTGCAGGCCAGCTATCTGGCACCGTGCCGACTCGATGAGCCAGCCTGTCTTGCCG
Source organism: Prorocentrum cordatum (assembly GCA_963575745.1). Lineage (NCBI taxonomy): Eukaryota > Dinophyceae > Prorocentrales > Prorocentraceae > Prorocentrum > Prorocentrum cordatum. The sequence continues at coordinate 187,541 of CAUYUJ010015314.1, forward strand.
TCGTAACAGATCGACCCCCGAATCTTCTATGTGGCTCTGTAGTTAGAGCAGCACTGCCTTGACCACGCCGGCGGAGAGGGGCGCCATGGGGCGCCCGCGGGGAGCTGACAATCGCCCCGGAGACGGCAGCAAGTCGCGAGGAGAGGGTGGATGGCGAAGGAACAGACCTGGCGGGCTGGGCTATCTCGGTGCTGCTCATCGTCGGAGCCCTGACGTACAGGACCTGCCGCGCGAGCAGGGCGAGGGAGCCCGTCGTACAGAGGATCATCTGGAGTCCTCAGGGACAGCTGGGCCCAGACGAGCCACCTCGGCTGCGACCTGGTGCGCTGCCCAGAGAAGCTCTTCAAGTCGAGGCACGGCGAGAAGCTCCACTGCGGCACGGTCGTCCACAACCGCTGGGGCCAGCGACACACTCTCCAGGACCAGCGCTTCGCCCCGGGTCGGAGGAGGAGGAAGAAGAGATGAGGAGGATGAAAGAAGGAGGAGGAGGAGGAGGAGGAGGAGGAGGAAGAGGAGGAGGCTGCAGGAGCCGGAGGTCTGCAAGCACGGTATGGAGGAGACCCGTGCCGCTGGCGCCCCTGGCGCCAGGCGTGCGCCCGCGGGAGCGCGAGGCCGCCGGCACGCCAGCAGAGACGCCGGGCACGCCAAGCGTGCAGCGCTCGAGGAGCCGGCCCCCCGGGGCCAGAGCCGAGGAACAACAAGCTGCACACGCAAACGTTTGCGTCGGCGGCCAGGCAGGGGGCGTCTGCGCTGGCGATGGGATGCCTACACACGAGACCTATGTTGCTTCACAGCAGCAATTCGGCCCCTGACTTTCGTCCTGGGTTCGGTTTAGTGAAGTGATGAATCTCGGGGTCCTCGCGTGGGAACAAACATCACTTCACCAATGTGGGGCCCCTGGGGCCTCAGTGGGCCCTGGGGCCCAAAATTAGTGACGTGATGGCTTTCGGGCCTCGAACTACACGGGGATGCCGTTGGAGCGAACTGAGCCACCACGCGAGGGGAGGGGCGGAGGGAGGGCGCGGCCGAGAGATGGGGCGGAGGGAGCGAGCGGCCGAGGGAGGCGGGCCGCTCAAAAGCTGCACTCGGCGGTGGACAAACCTCCCTTGCGTAAACCTCCCAGGAGGAGGAGGAGGAGGAGGAGGAGGAGGAGGAGGAGGAGGAGGAGGAAGAGGAGGAGGAAGAGGAGAGGAGGAAGAGGAGGAGGAGGATGAGATGGGGAACGAGGTCCCTTTTTTCGGCGGTGGACAAACCTCCCTTGAAAAAAAAAACCTCCCCTTCATGAAAACGGCCTGGGACCGAAACCGACGGACCTGGACCCGCATAGGTGACGGCCGCGGCGCCCTCTCGCGAGCCGAAAGCGGCAGATTCCTGGATCGACGCGTCGGTGTGGGAGGCCTGTCCACCCCCGATGCACGAGCATCGACTCTTGGAGGGCGGCGCCGGCCTCTTGGAGCCGCGCGGGGCCCCCTCCCCGGCGCGCGGAGCGCGCGCCGGGGGCCCAGGGGCAGCGACAGAGGCGCCGCCAGGGGGGCCAGCGCCGATCCAGAACATCCGCGCGGCCCTCTGACGGTTTTGAAGGGGCCCTGGGACACAACAGATAAGTACACACAGATAACGGGACTCCGCCACACTTTCCCATCTTTTCTGGGTGTTCGTCTTCCCCCCCCACTTCCCACATTTTCCCGTGTATTTTCTTGGGGGGATCGACGATGAATTGTGTCTGTTTTTTTGTTTCCCTCCTAAAGTTTATGCTCATGCAGGCCGGTGTTCCCCGAACGAGGGCAGGCTCAGGCCAGGGGTCCCCTGGTCCCTGGGGGAGCCTTCGTGGGAGCCCTTTGTGAGCCTCCGCGACCCGGATCTCGACCAGCCTTAGGTCGGGCCTGTCCCCCTTCAGGGGGATGTTGGACGAAAAATAGAAAATACTCCAAACATACTCCGACATGGTGAAAAATACGCAAAAAAAAGTCCCCACACTATCTTTAAACTATTTCTGAATATTCCCCCTGCAGAGAGGGACAGGCCCGACTTAACCCTAATCTCTGGGGGAGCCTTCATGGGAGCCTCGGTGAGACTCCCCGGCCCAGCTCTCGACCAGCCCTCTCCACCTTTTCGTCCAGATGTCGTCTAAACGTCGACCAAATCCGACGAAGCCTGGACGAGATCCCCCAAACCGCAAGGCAATTTGGGGAAACAACACATACACTGTGGGAAAAGCACACACACTTTTGTGTGTGTGTGTTTTCCCACAAACTTGTGTGTGCGTGTGTTTGTGTGTGTTTTTCCCACGGTGTGTGTTTGGTGTGTGTGTGTGTGTTTGTGTGTGTGTGTGTTGTGTTTGTGTGTGTGTGTTGTGTTCCCACAGTGTGTGTGTGTGTGTGTGTGTGTTTGTGTGTGTGTTTTCCCACAGTGTGTGTGTGTGTGTGTCTTCCCACAGTGTTTTTTTTGTGTTGTTTGATCCCCCCAAGCCGCGAGGCAGTTTGGGGACCCCCTGGGACTCCCGGGAGGGACAGCAGAGTGCTCCGCCCGCGGGCGCGCGGGTGCCCCCCCCCCCTCCTCTCGGGCACGCGGCTCTTCGGCCGAAGCTCGGCGGCGAGCGAGGGCGGGCCACGAGGAGGAGAGGGCCTCCTCTCCTCCTCGTGGCCGCGTCCGCGTCCGTGGGAAAACACACACACACACACTGTGGGAAAAACGCACACCAAAAAACACACACACACACAAACACACAAAAACACACACACATTGTGGGAAAAACGCACACCAAAAAACACACACACACAGACACACACACACACACACACACACATTCACGCACACACACATTCACGCACACACACACACACAAACACAAATACACACACAACACACACACACACAAAAACACGCAAACAACACACACACGTGCTTTTGTTCCCACAATGTGTTGTTTTTTCCGATGTGTTTTTGTTCCCCCACGTGTGTGTTTTTCCCGGGGGCGGCCCAGAACACTCCTCGGAAGGCCGGAGGACGGACTTCCGGGCCTTCTGAGGCGGCCCGCCCCCTCTGCCTCCCCCCCATTGAGCAGGGGCCGACCGTCCCAGCATTCCTACAGGCCTACCACGGAGTGTTCGTAGAATCCGGAGATGTTCTAAGAACAAAGACCATGTTCTCAGAACATAGACCCGATGTGTTAAAACAGGACAGTCCCAGCCAGAAGTGTTCTAACTGAGAACAGTTCGCGCAAACCACAACAAAAGGTTCTGAGAACTCTCTTGGGTGGGCCTATAGGTAGGTCGGGCATGTCCCCCTGCAGGCGGACGTTGGACACACTCCAAACATGCTCGAGCATAGTCAACAAACTCGTAGAAAAATCGTGCCCGTATTATCTTGTACTATATTTCTGAACATTCCCCCCTGGAGAGGGACGGGCCCGACTTGAGCCTCCAGGCGAGCCAGGACGCTCCGCCACTCCTCGACCCCCCGGGGCTCGCCACCGATTTTCTCGATTTGGACGCCCGAAATGGGTACCGAAAAAATGGGTACTATGCCCAACAGCAAATGTTGTCCCGAACCAACAGCGGCCGCTGTCGGGCAGGCGGCCTTTTGTCTCGAATGGACACAGGCCGCGGCGGCGTGGACAGCGAGTCCTGTTCAGAATGAACAAGAACTGCTGCTGGGCATCGTACCCATTCTTTCCGTGCCCATGTCGGGCGTCCAGAGATTTTCTCGAGGCGCTGGATGCTTGGAGGGCCCGGCGACGTGCCCGCGGCTACTGCGGGCGTGGTGCCGCGCCTTCGGGGGCACCGGAAGGCACCGACAGACGGCTACTCTTTCAGTCGGGCCTGTCCGTCTACAGGAGGAGCATTCAAAAATAGTAAAACAATAGTTTGGGGACGATTTCTAAATATCTTTCAGAATTATTGGTTTGAACATTTTGGGGATATTTTCATTTCTCGTCCAAGATCGGCCTGTAGGGGGACATGCCCGACCTGACGCCACTCCCCCGACCTCTCCGGGGGCGCGTTCTGGCCAGAACTTCGGGGCGGATCCAGCGGTGGAGGCGAGGGCTTCCCCGGAGGCCCACAGGCGAGGAATACCGTAGTAGTAGTAGTAATAGTAGTAGTAGTAGTAGTAGTAGTAGTAGTAGTAGTAGTAGTAGTAGTAGTAGTAGTAGTAGTAGTAGTAGTAGTAGTAGTAGTAGTAGTAGTAGTAGTAGTAGTAGTAGTAGTAGTAGTAGTAGTAGTAGTAGTAGTAGTAGTAGTAGTAGTAGTAGTAGTAGTAGTAGTAGTAGTAGTAGTAGTAGTAGTAGTAGTAGTAGTAGTAGTAGTAGTAGTAGTA
>CAUYUJ010015314.1:194141-196641 GCA_963575745.1 Prorocentrum cordatum
CCCCCCTCCCTGGCCCCCCTCCCTGGAGCCCCCATCCCCGGGCTATTTTTTTTTTGACTGTCTTTGCCTGATCCCTCCTGTGGAGGGGCACGGCCGCCCGACTCGAACCCACGGCCGGGGGCCACCTCCGGCACTACCCCCGACCGCCTGGCTGTCCGACCGCCTCGCCTATGCTTGTCGGCCTCCTGGCTTCTGGGGCCCTCTAGCTCGGCTCTCTGGCGCTCGGGGCGGCTCGTTCCCCCCCAGGGCGCTCCCGGCGAAACGCACCCTCCTCCTCCTCCTCCTCCTCCTCCTCCTCCTCGGCAGCTGCAGGGCGGCCCGCGCCTGAGAAACCAGCCGAGGGCCGGAGCGAAGCGGAGCGAAGCGGAGCGAAGCGCGCAGGTCCGCCGGAGCGGGACCCTTGAGGGTCGGCGCGGGCGGGCCGGGGCCCTAACACCGTGGTGCCGGAGATGGTCATACAGAAGCCGTCGCATGCGCGATACATTGTCCCTCCAATCTGTGCCACACACACAAGTGTCGCAGGCAAGTTGTGACCACCATCGGCAACCGGTGTCGTCGGATGCTCTCGTGTCGTCCACCAGTTTGTGCGACCGAGGTCCGAAGACCACATCTTCCAGGAGCGCTGGGCGCCTCCAAAAACCTCGGCCTGAACCCTCCTCGTCGTTCTGGAGCTCTCCTCTCCCTGGCGCGTGGAGCGCGCCAGGGGCGGCCCCCTGGAGAGGCGCCGCCCGGGGGGCCCCGGGCGCCGATCCGAGAATCCCGCGAGGGCCATCAGATCCAAATACTGATTTTTTGATAATCATTTTTTGATCCAATCAGGACCATCAGATCCAAATATAATTATTACTGATTTTTGATAATAAATGTGATGAAAATAAAGATAGTATAAATGATAATGATAGTGAACTTTCCCGAGAACTTATGCTTACGCGCTTTTGTTGCCGAGGCCTCCCAGGTGGCGCTCGAGCGCATGGGGTCGAAGGATCGCGTCGCCCCGCCAGTGCATCGGCGATGCACCGGCGACGTCGGCGGTGCATCGGCAACGCCCGCGTGGAGGAAATCGGGCTCCCCATCGAGCCGCATCGCCGATGCATCGGCAAGACAGCGCGACCCTCCGACCCCATCTACTCCGATCCGATCTGGGAGGCCCAGATTTAGGTCTTCGACCTCAGAAACGTCCAAAGCCCGGCCGAACCTCCCCGAGGCTGCGGTTAGCATGGGGGAAAAGGGTCCTGAGGGAAACGGGTCCTGGACCGTGGGGCATTCCCTCGGGTCGGGCGAAAAGGGGGGATAGCAAAGGGGGGGTTTGAGAATCAGCTCACGTAGCTGATTTTCCCGGCGCCTCCCGCCGCCGGAGGCGGCTATGTATCGAGGAATGGGCCCCTCGGTGAGGCCGAAACCAGCTGCATGCAGCAGATTTCGTAACCCCCCCTTCCCAATCCCCCCTTTCTGTTCGGCCCGAGTCCTGGACCCTGGGGCACATTCCCCAGCACGAATTCTTCCTCCTGCGTCGCTTTGTGATAGTCATGGGGCCCGTGGGGTAGGGAGCCCACAAAGGACGTACGCGCCCAGCTATCTACATGAACACGGCCCCTCGATTCGCGAGACCAGACGCGTTATACGAACATTTGTGAAATGCGTGCTCTCGAAACCAGCGTGGATTCATGTACATGTACGTCCTTCTTTCGCTCCTGATGGGGGCCCCCGAGCGAGGCCAAAAAAGGGCGCAAAACCTCGGGACCCAGTTTCCCTCCGGGCCCGCTCCCCCCATGGCTATGCTCCCAGGACCTCCCCCCGGGGGTGCGTTCCCGACCAGGACTTCCGAGGCGAAGCTGGCGGTGGCGACGAGGGCCTCTCCGGAAGCCCCAGAGAGGGGAAAACGAGGGAAAACGAGGGAAGCGTGGCGACGAGGGCCTCTCCGGAAGCCCAAGAAAGGGGAAAACGAGGGAAGGGCAGGGGACGCGCACGGTCGCGCGCGCCGAAGGCATTCTGGGAATGCCTTCGGGGCGGCGCAGGGGCGACCACAAAAAATATGAGGCGCTTGCGTGCCCGTGGATCTGTTTTCGCGCAGCTGGGCGCCCTGGCGCGGACAGCCGAACGACGCCTGCAGCGGGACACCCAGGCGAATCCGGCGGTGGCGACGAGGGCCTCTCCGGAAGCCCCAGAAACTGGCCATCGCTCGGACGTCCATTCCCTGTGTTTTTTCTCTCGGTTTCGTGCGTGGCTTCGTCGCCAAATGATCCAGGATGCTCCTCGAGGGTCCCCGCCAAAGGAGAAAAGGCACACGCCCGAGCGATGCCAAGGAGAGGGGCAAACGAGGGAAGGGCAGGGGCAGGGGTGCCCTTCCCCTCTCTGACTACCTGCCAGACCACCCCAACCCAACCCGAAGATCCGAATCTGACCCGAACTTCGGGTTGGGGGGGGGTACGGGTTCCATGTGTCTTCCCAACGTTCCCCGACCCCCCCCCACTGGAAATCGAGGATACGTTTGGACCTTCGG
>CAUYUJ010015314.1:199141-224141 GCA_963575745.1 Prorocentrum cordatum
TGGCGCCCCAACGGGCGCTGGACATGGACATAATTTGGCCCCGGGGGCCCGAATCCACATAATGCCCCGAGGGGCCCGAGTATGTCCACATCCACCGCCTGCCGAGGTCCCGGAAAAATGATCCTCCAAGCGGGCTGTGGATATGAATGTGAGACGTATATATACATATATATATATGTGTGTTATGTAAATGTATAGGTGTGTATATATATATACATACTAGAACCACGCGCGCGCTTCGCGCGCGCTTAGGTTCTAGCTAGGAGGCGAGCTTGAGTCAACGAAAGTCGCAGGGAAGGGGGCAGGGGGAAGAAGGCCAGAGAGCGCTGAAGGATACAACTACTGGAACCCTCTTGTGATTTTGTGGGGGGCGTCGTCTGGCCGCTCTCTGGGAGTTTGACGTAACTTCTCGGGAGCCTCTGAACCTGTCGGGGGCCTCCTGGAAGCAGGTTCGAAGCATTTTGGGGGCCGATTTGGGGCTTCTCGGGGCCTCCTTTGGGCCTCTTGGGGGTCTCCTGGGGCCTCTTGAGGGGCCTCCTTGGGGCCTCCTGGCGGCCTCTTGGGGCGGAAGGCTCGAGCTTGCGGTTCGTGGTCCCCCTCTGGGCCCCCTCTTGGGCCCGTCTTGGGGCCCTCTTGGGCCATCTTGGGCGCCTCTTGGGCCGTCTTGGGGCCCTCTTGGGCTGTCCTGGGGCCCTCTTGGAAGCTTCTTGGGCCGTCTTGGGGCGGTCTTGGAGGCCTCTTGGGCCGTCTTGGACGCGGTGAAAGCCCAAGATGCGAACATGCGAAAAATATACGTTTTCCCATAGGAATGGCACGATTTTTGTTTCTTGGACCTCTCTTGGGGTGCCTCTCGGAACGTCTTGGGCTGATTTTGGAAGCCTTTTGGCGCCTCTGGGCGGCGTTTTGGCGCCTCCTGGGATATGTTGGGCCGGAAGCTCGAAATTCGAGAGTGGCTTTCTCCTTCTGGGACCCCTCTCGAACTCGTCTTGGGGTTCTCTTGGGCCGTCTTGGGGCCGTCCTGAGCCACTCGTGCGCAGCCTTGGAGCGCTCCCGGAGGCCTCCTAGGCCGTCTTGGAGGCCTCTTGGGCCGTCTTGGACGCGGTGAAAGCCCAAGATGCGAACATGCGAAAAATATACGTTTTCCCATAGGAATGGCACGATTTTTGTTTCTTGGACCTCTCTTGGGGTGCCTCTCGGAACGTCTTGGGGTGCTTTTGGGAGCCTTTTGGCGCCTCTTGGCGGCATTTTGGCGCCTCCTGGAGCCTCTTGGGCCGGAAGCTCGGAATTCGAGGTTGGCTTTCTCCGTCTGGGACCCCTCTCGAACTCGTCTTGGGGCTCTCTTCGGCCGTCTTGGGGCCGTCCTGGGCCACTCGTGCGCAGCCTTGGAGCGCTCCCGGAGGCCTCGTAGACCGTCTTGGGCGCCTCTTGGGCCGTCTTGGACGCGGTGAAAGCCCAAGAGGCGAACATGCGAAAAATATACGTTTTCCCATAGGAATGGCACGATTTTTGCTTCTTGGGCCTCTCTTGGGCTGCCTCTCGGAGCGTCTTGGAGGCTTCTGGGACCTTCTTGGTGTCATGACAGGCGTCTTGGAAGGCATCTGGAGCCATCGGAGCGCGTTCCGAAGCCGCCTGCGAACGATCTTGGACGGCGTCCGGCGGTCCGACGAGCCTCCGGGCCCCCGCGGGGCCCACATTTGTGGTCGAGGTCCCGGCCCCGGGCCCCCGGACCCGGTGAGCCGTTATATGTATATATACACACATCATAGATATATATATATATATATATATATATATATATATATATATATATATATATATATATATATATATATAGGCCCCCAGGGGCCCGAATCTGTCCATATCCATCGCCTGCCGAGGTCCCCGGAAATTGATCCTCCAGGCGGTCACCTGTAAATTCCCGCCTCGGAGCACGTAGCTCTGGCTGCCCGGGCGCCTCCCTCCGCCAAAGGGCGCCCGCGCACCCAGGGCGAGAGAGCCCCTTGGCGGCGGGGTCGAGACCAGCGGCACGCAGCTGACTTTGCTCCCCTCCAAAACAACGAACAACCAACAACACCCAACAACACCCAACAAAACCCAACACACAACAACAACACCAACAACAACAACAACAACAACAACAACAACAACAACAACAACAACAACAACCACAACAACAACAACACCAACAACAACAACAACAACAACAACAACAACAACAGCAGCAGCAGCAACAACAACAGCAACAACAACAACAGCAACAACAACAGCAACAACAACACCAACAACAACCACAACGACAACAACACCAACAACATCAACAACATCAACAAAAAAACAACAGCAACAATCATGATTAAAACTGTTCGCCCTTATCTGCTCGAATGTCCAATAACGCGTATTTGCCAAACCGTCGATACCCGCCCTTTTCGTCATCGATCGAACCCCTTTTGGGGGGTATGCCTTTCTTCCCTGCAGGCTGGGCCCCGGCAAGCGGCGGGGCGGCCGCGGACCGTCGGCCTGGCCAGCGGCAGCGCTGATCGGCGGGGCGGCCGCGGGCCGTCGACCCGACCCCAAGAGGGACGGACGGGGGACCGACCATGACGACGACTTCGACGACGACGGCGACGACGACGACGGCGACGACGAGCGAAAGCGAGAGCGAGAGAGAACGACAGCAGGGCCACGAGGGACACGAAGTAGGCCACGAAGGGCGACAGCGGGGACACGAAGGGAATGCGTATGGGGCCAGGACGGGCGCGAACGAGCGGGGCCACGAAGGGCAGATAATGCGGAGCCACAGAAGGCAACGATGGGGCCACTGACGGTAGCAACTGGGCCACGTAGGACACTGAGGGGCCACAAATGGCGACAGCGGGGCCACGAAGGGCATGCACATGGGGCCACAACGGGCGCGATTCCTGGGTGCCTGGGTGTCGGGAGCGCGGCGCTTGAGCAAATTGCATGAAATTCAAACGCAGGGGCGCCATTCTTCAGTATAGCAAGCCTCCAGCGAGAGCGCGACCCCAAAGCGCCGGAAGAGCGATTCGGCGGGGCGGCCGCGGACCGTCGACCCGACCCCAAAAAGGGACGGACAGGGGACCGACCACGACGACGACGACGACGTCGACGACGACGGGGACAACGACGAGAGAAAACGAGAGCGAGAGACAACGACAGCAGGGCCACAAGGACACGAAGTAGGCCACGAAGGGCGACAGCGCGGATACGAAGGGAATGCGTATGGGGCCACGAAGCGCGCGAACGAACGGGGGCCACGAAGGACATACGTATACTGGGCCGCGGAGGGCAAGGACGGGGCCACTGAGGGCAGCAACGGGGACACGAAGGGCAGCGAGGGGGCCACGACGGGCGACAGCGGGGCCACGAAGGGCAGGAAGGGGGCCACGAAGGGCGACAACGGGGCCACGAAGGGCATGCGCATGGGGCCACGACGGGCGCGAACGATCGGGGGCCAAAAAGGGCAGATCATGCGGGGGCACAGAAGGCAACGACGGGGCCACTGAAGGTAGCAACTAGGCCACGTATGACAGCGAGGGGCCCACAAAAGGCGACAGCGGGGCCACGAAAGGCATGCACATGGGATCACAACGGGCGCCAACGAACGGGGGCCACGAAGGGCATACGTATACTGGGCCGCGGAGGGCAAGGACGGGGCCACTGAGGGCAGCAACGGGGCCACGAAGGGCAGCGAGGGGGCCACGAAGGGCGGGCCACGAAAGGCATACATATATGGGGCCACGAAAAGCAGCGAGGTGTCCACGAAATGCAGTGAGGGGGCCGCGCGACGGGCTGCAACGGGGTCTCGAAGGGCTGCGACGGGGCCACGAAGGGCAGCGAGGGGGCCACGAAAGGCTACAACGGGGCCGCGAAACAAAGCGAGAGGGGCCACGAAGGGCTGCAACGGGGCCACGAAGGGCAACGAGGAGGTCACGAGGGGCTGCAACGAGGCCGCGAAGGGCAGCGAGGGGGCCAAGAAGGGCTACAGTGGGGCCACGAAACAAAGCGAGGGGGCTACGAAGGGCTGCAACGGGGCCGCGAAGGGCAGCGATATCCCGATTCTTAGGTAATCTGTGAGGGAGTCCTAAACGTGAGCGCGACTCCTGTGTGCCTGGGTGTCGGGAGCGCGGCGCTTGAATATATTGCAAGAACTTCCACAACAAAGGACGCTATTCTTCAGTAGATTGCAAGAAAGTCTCCAGCGAGAGCGCGACTCCAGAGCGCTGGGAAAGCGATGCCTGAATAAATTGTACGGAAATCCCACGCGAGAGCGCGACTCCTGAATACCATGCAAGGGAGTCTCGGGCGGGAGCGGGGGTCCTGGCTAAATTGTGTGGAAGTCTCAGGCGGGAGCCGTTGTTGCTGTTGTAACCCAGGGGCCAACGACACAGTTTACCCTCAAGCCCAGAGGGAAAAAAGTGCGAGCCCCGGAAAGGGCACTTCAATCGAGAAAAAAAATGTGCACCGGACGGGGGGGACCAACAATAATTATTCAGCAAAAATGAGAATTCAACACCAGCAACAAGAACAACAATAATAATAACAACAACAACCAATCATTGTGAGACTGTTCGCTCTTACTTGCCCGTGTGTCATTCAAAACGAGTCCCCCACACCCTCGATACCTGCCCATTTTGTCTTCGATCACCCCCTTTGGGGGGATTATTTCTCTTTGCGGGGGGTGGCGGGCTTAGACAGGCGGGCGAACCTGAACGGGCGGACAAACTTCATGGGCGAACATGTGCCCGCCATTGGAATTGGTGTGGGCCCTGCAAAAAGACGAAGGGGAGAACGAGGGAGAGTGGGAGGAAGGGAGGGGGAGGGACGAAGGAAGAGGGAAAACGTCAGGAGAGAATGAGCGAAGAGGGGGGCGGTTGATTAGAGGCAGAGAGAGTGAGAGAAAAAGAGAGAGAGAGAGAGAGAGAGAGAGAAACAAAAACAGAGAGAGAGAGAGAGAGCCGTGTCGCGTCGAGCCTGCGCCGTTGGGGCCGTCGGGCCCGCCGCGGGCCTCTGATGACGGCGGCGCCCGGGTGTCGTGCTGCGCTGGCGGCGGCCCGTGGCGCCACGCAGGCTGCGCACGCGGCTGCAGGCCTGGCGCGAAGCACAGGGGCCGTGAGGCTGCTGCGCACCGCGAAGGGCATATGCAGGGCCGCGGTGGCGAAGTTCGAGGCCGAGTTTCGAATTCCCTCCGAAGCCGCGGAGAACCCGCCTCCAGGGGAGGCCTCATCAGCACCAGCTGCTGGCCCGGCAGCGGCGGCGCCGTCCAGTGGCGCCTCGAGCCGCCGCCGCCGCGCGCGCAGGGCCAGACGTGCGGGTGCTGTCGACGGCCGTGCCGCCGATGGATCTTCCGAGGAGGAGGCGGAGGAGGAGAGCGTCGTGGTGGCGGCCGAGGCGGCTGCGGAGCTGGCGGAGGCGTCTGCGCGAGGGGAAGCTGGAGCTGGCGGAGTTGCCGCGGCGGGCAGCGGCGGCGCCGATGCTGGCGGTGCGCCCACGGACCTCGTGTTCGTGCGCGTGCCTTCGGCGGCGGAACCCACCGCTGAGAACGAGGACGAGGAGATGGACGGGCTGAACGACGAGTGGACCGACACGGCCCCCGCGCGGCGTGTCCAGCCGCCACCTGCGGGCCCTGCGAGTCGTCGCGAGGCCATCCTGGCGGCCCTGGCGGTCTCGCCGACCTTCCGCCCCGCCCCCGCGGCGACCCGGGCGGGCCGCGCGGCGGAGGAGCTCGAGCAACTGGCCCCTTGGCTCCGAGAAGAGCTCGCGGCACTGGGCCCCGCGCCGTGCGCGCCTGGGCTGCGTGAGGCCTGCGGGCCGAGTCGGCGTGAGGCGAGAGCTCTGGGGAGCAAGCCGCGTTGCGGCAGGCGGGGCGCTGCTGGCCGCGGCGCGGGGCGGCCCCCGCCGCGGGCTGGCGCGGCGCGCTGGCTCGCCGAGGGCCTCTACGGCGGCACGCTCTGCGTCCTCGCCCGTGTCGTCGTGTTCGCGCACTTCCGGCCGAGGGGTTTGCCCTGCGTGGCGGCCCCCCGCGGACGCGTGGGCAGGGCGCGAGAGGCGCCCCCGTGCCCCGGAAGGACTTGGTTGCGCGCCAGCGGGCGGGCCTCGACCCGTCCGCTGCCGCGCCGACGGCGGTGCGATATATATATATATATATATATATATATATATATATAGAGAGAGAGAGAGAGAGAGAGAGAACAAAAAAAAACGAAATAAAGAAAGAGACGTACATATAAGACATGGAGAGAAAGAGAAAGAAAGAGAGAGAGAGAGAAAGAGAGAGAGAGAGAGCGGGGGGAGAGAGATAAAGAAAGAGGGAGGGAAAAGGCAGGGGAGGGGAGAGAGAAGGGAAGAGGGAGAGGAGGGAGAGGGGATAGGGCAGAGAGGCATAAGGATGGGGGAGAAGAGGAGGGAGAGAGGGAGGAGAGGAGGGAGGAGGGAGAGGGAGGAAGAGCAGGAAGGTAAGAGCGTGAACGTTCGAGGAGGTCCTAAGCGAAAGCGCCGTTCATGAAGAAAGTCTTGGGCGGGAACCAACGACGGGCGGGCGATCCCATGACGGGCGGGTGTGGCGGGTGGGACAATCAAGCGGGATGCCTGAGTATGGCGAGAGCGTGGTTACCAACTACATTGTAGCGGCGTCCTTGGCGCAGCGTGTGTCCTGAGCGTGGAAAGCGCGATTTCTGGAACAAATGCATGGAACTCACAGGCGAGAGCGCAATCCCCGAATAAAATGTGCAGGGTTCGCTGGCGGGGGCGGGGTCTTGATTTAATTGCGAAGAAGTCTCGGCTCAATTGCGAAGAAGTCTCCAGCGGGAGCGCCATTCCTGAGTAAATTGTTAGGAAGTCGCAGATGGGAGCGGGGAGCCTGACTACATTGCGAGGAAATCACAAGCGGAAGCACCGATCCTGACAAAAATGTGAGGAAGTCTCAGGAGCGGGGATCCTGAGTAACTTTGGAGGAAGTCTCAGGCAGGAGCCGTTGTTGTTGTTGTTGTTGTTGTAATCCGAAGGGCCAGGGGCCCAGTTCGACCAGGAAGAATTTCCCGGTCAAAATACAGGGCGCGAGCGTCGAGGGGCGCACTTTGATGGAGAAAAACAGCATGCGCCGGCAATGGGGGATCGACATTTTTTTTGGAAATGGAAATTCAAAAACAACGCCAATCATGTTACCATCATGAGCCATGCTTCCGCATGTCACATGCATCTTCTGGATACCGCACCCCATCATGGGTTCTTGTTGCTGGCATGCGGGGCCCGACATTCCCTCGCCCAGGTATCCCGCCCACGAAGGTATCGCCGCCACCTCTTTCGAGGAACTTCGACGTCCACAGCTCGGGCGGCACATCGCCGTCGCAATCGCCTTGCGCGCCCCCCGCATCCCGGAGGAGGAGGAAGAGGACGAGTAGGGGAGGGAAAAGGAGGGAGAAGAAGAGGGTGTCCGAGGCCCCCCAAAAGGCACAACCGAACGCCCGTCTCGGGCCGGCGAAACACGCCCCGGCACATAACGCTGCCAGAAAGTCTCCCTTTGCACGCGGGCATACGTGTGCGAGAGGAAGCAGGCACAAGCTAAATCCGTCCTCCAGCCCCCTATTATTTGCTAGCCCCCGATAGCGCTGGAAACGCCGTGCCTTAGGGGGGAAACCAAACAATAGGAAGCAAAGGGCGGGGCCCGAGCCATGGGCCAGCGACCGCAACCCCGCAGGGTGAGGTCGCCCCCGGGCCCCTTCCCCCCAGCCAACAGGCGCGGCAGGAGAAGGCCCCGCCAGGGTCGGGGTCGGTCCGGTGCTGTGCCTACCCTGCAAGCCAACACGGAGCGGTACCCAGCGCCAGAACCTCATCCTAACACGTCAAGCGGTGTGCCCGCGGCAGAAAGCATTCCAACCAAGGTGGTTGGAAACTGTAAACCGCGGGCGCCCGCCTCCGCATCATCATCGGCGGCGCACCTCATGCAGGAGGTGCCACACGGCGCCCAGGCTGCACCGCTTGGCCACGGTGGCAGGAACTTTTCAAATACCCTGGTCTGACGGCGAGAGGAAGAGAAAGAGGAGGAGGAGGAGGAGGGGGAGGAAGGAGGAGTAGTTATAGTAGCAGTAGTTTGTTGTTATTGTTGTTGTGGTTGTAGCAGTGCCAGTAAAAGTAGGAGGAGGAAGACGAGAACGAGGAGGAGGAGAAAAGGGCGCCAGTCCAGCGTAAAAAAGGGAGGAAGTCTCGGGCGGGAGCGCAGGTTTCGTTTGGACGGAGGCTGTCGACGGCGAGCAAGAGCACCGCCTTGAGTAAAAAGGGGAGGAAGTCTCGAGCGGGAGCGTTGTTGTTGCTGGGGGGCGACGCCGATGACAGAAAGAGTAATTAGCGCGCCTGTCCAAGGTAAAACAGGAAAAAAGGCTCGTGCGGGTGCGCTGGTTTTGTTGAGATGGCTGCTTTCGGCGGCGAGCAAGAGCACCGGCCCTGAGCAAGAAAGAAGGGAGTCTTGAACAAGAGCGCTGTTGTTGTTGGGATGCCGGTTTTGGCGGTCCCCCAAACCGCTTGAGAATGAACCTCATTTTCAATGAAAATGCAGCCGGCGCCTCGGCGAGATCGCTGGGGCGCCTGTAAGGGGTCCAACAAATATAACTGTTCAGTAACTAACATACAGCAACAGTAACAACAACAGCAACAGCAACAGCAACAACAACAGCAACACCAACACCACCAACAACAACAACAACGTCAACAGCAACAACGTCAACAGCAACAACAGCACCACCAACAACAACAACAACAGCAGCAGCAACAACAACAACACCACCACCACCACCACCAACAACAACAACAACAACAAGGAAAAGGCGTGCGTGGGAGCCCCGTGAGCTCTAGCCGTCCGGACCCGCCCTCGCCTTATTGCGAAGGCTGCGCTCAGAGCCCCGTGGACGCATTCGGACCCCCCCCCACAGCAACAGCAACAGCAACCAGCAACCCCCCCCTCCAAAAAACTGAAACTCCCTTGGACTCCCTTACGGACCTTGACGTGGTCCTATGGGTGAAAAACGTATGCGTGCCGGCGTGCCGCCGCTTCAATACAGGTCCGATACAGACTGTATGGGATCCTGTAGACATCCGATACAGACAGTATAGGATCCGATACAGATCCGATACAGACTGTATGGGACCCTGTAGAGATCCGATACAGACTGTATAGGATCCGATACAGATCCGATACAGACTGTATGGGATCCTGTAGAGATCCGGTACAGACAGTATAGGATCCTATACAGATCCGATACAGATTGTATGGGATCCTGTAGAGATCCGATACAGACTGTATAGGATCCTGTACAGATCCGACAAAGACTGTATAGGATCCGATACAGAGCCGATACAGACTGCATGGGATCCTGTAGACATCCGATACAGACAGTATAGGATCCGATACAGATCCGATACAGACTGTATGGGATCCTGTAAAGATCCGATACAGACTGTATGGGATCCTGTACATATCCGATACAGACAGTATAGGATCCTATACACATCCGATACAGACTGTATGGGATCCTGTAGAGATCCGATACAGACTGTATAGGATCGTGTACAGATCCGACACAGACTGTATGGGATCTTGTAGACATCTGATACACTCTGTATGGGATCCTATATATATATACAGATATATATATATAGAAGATCTAGACTGTTTGGGGTCCTGTAGAGATCCGATACAGACTGTATAGGATCCTGTGGAGATCCGATCTAGACTGTGTGGGATTCTGTAGAGATCCGATACAGACTGTATGGGATCCTGTAGAGATCCGATACAGACTGTATGGGATCCTGTGGAGATCCGATACAGACTGTATGGGATCCTGTCGAGATCCGATACAGACTGTATAGGATCCTATACAGATCCGATACAGACTGTTTTGGATCCTGTAGAGGTCCGATACAGACAGTATGGGATCCTATACAGATCCGATACAGACTGTATAGGATCCTATACAGTTCCGATACAGACTGTATGGGATCCTGTAGAGGTCCGATACAGATAGTATAGGATCCTATACAGATCCGATACAGACTGTATAAGATCCTGTAGAGATCCAATACACACTTTATGGGATCCTATACAGATCCGAAACAGACTGTACCTCGTCTTACCCATCATCATCATCGACCTCGTCTTACTCATCGTCCACCTCGTCTTACTCATCATCAGCATCATCGTCCACCTCGTCTTAGTCATCATCATCATCGTCATCATCCTCGTCCACGTCGTCCTCATCATCACCATCCCCATCATCATCATCACCATCATCATCATCGTCGTCATCATCACCATCATCATCGTAGTCGTCGTCATCATCACCATCATCATCATCACCATCGTCATCATCATCCTCATCCACGTCATCCTCATCATCACCATCCTCATCATCATCCTCATCATCATCAGCATCCTCATCCGCATCCTCATCATCATCATCGTCGTCATCATCATCACCATCATTATCATTGTCATTGTCGTCGTCGCCGGCCTCGTCCTCCGCCCCGCCAATGTCCCTCAATCTCCATGCCCCTCCTACCGGGCGGGCACGCCAGGTGGCGCGCGGTGGCGGGGCGACGAAACCGACGACGACGACGACAACAACGACGGCGGCGACGACGACGACGACGACGACGGCGACGACGACGGGGGTTATAGAACTCCTACGGAGGCCTATAGAATTCCTATGGAAGCCGATAAATGCCTATGGAGGCCGATAAAATTTCTATGGGGGCTGATATAGAATTCCTATGGAGACCTATAGAATCCCTATGGAGGCCCATCGAACTCCTATGGAGGCCTATCGAATTCCCATGGGAGCCTGTAAAATTCCTATGGAGGCCTATAGAATTCCGATGGGGACCTATAGAATTCCTAGGGAGGTCTATAGAATTCCTACTTCCCAGGAAATCCTATTAGGGAATCCTTGGCGCCCCCAAGAGACCCCCAGAGAGATTTGCTCGGTTGCTCGGTTGCTTGGGGGGGGGGGGGCGGCCGGGGCTCCCACGCACGCCTTTTCCAACAAGAACAACAACAACAACAACACCAACAACACCAACAACAACAACAACAACAACACCAACAACAACAACAACAACAACACCACCACCACCACCACCACCACCACCACCAACAACAACAACAACAACGTACACCCTGGCACTGCGACCCCGTCATGCCCAGTTCCTCTCCCGGGGCCCCCCCTTCCGCGCACCCCGGAGCTGCACCCCCGTCGGCACCAACACCCCCCACCACACCAACCAACCAACCAACCAACCAACCTTGCTAAAAGGAAGACAAGGAGTTCCTCTCTTCTCCTCTTTCTCTCTCTGTAGTGAGAGAGAGAGAGAGAGGGAGAGTGAGAGAGTGAGAGAGAGAGAGAGAAGACGGCTCCAAGGCGCCCAAGACGGCCCCCAAGACGGCCTTGAATCGCCCCAAGAGGGTCCCAAGTCGGTTCAGAGAGGCCCCCCCCAAACCCCAAAACGGCTTCCGACGGCGTCAGACGGGCCAGGAACGCCCCAAGGCAGCCAACGACACCCCCGAGAAGCCCCCTAAGGTCCGCAAGAGGCCAACGAGGCCCCCAAGAGGCCCCCAAGAGGCCCCCAGGAAGCTCCAAGGAGGAGCCAAGAGTGCCCCAAGAGGCTCCCGAGAGGCCTCCTCCTCCTCCTCTTCCTCTTCCTCCTTCTCCCTCTCCTGATCCTCCATCTATTCATCCCCCCAAGTGTCCCCCGATGAGTTCTAGAGCTGCTGGGGGAACCTAGAGTCCGATAGCCTGGTTAAGGTGGGGCCCAATGTTTGGCCACAGAGGCGCTTCCCACAAGGCAAGGGGCGGCGGTGATTCGCCGCAGGCATCTTCGATGCCATACTGAACCGTCCTGGAAGCCCACTGGCCCATCTGAGCCTATGGGAGAGGCCTTACGGCCAATGAAGACGACCCTGAACGACTACGACGACGTCGACGTCGACGACGACGTTTTTGCAGATACCCCAGCTCTCCTTGTCAGCGAAGCGAAGGGGGCGCCAGGCAGTGAAGAGCACTTCCGTGTGCGTCCGCACGCGCCAGCACAAGCAAGTCTTAGAAGAGAACAAATGTGGCGAATTGCGTGACAAGCGCTGCAGTGTGCGTCTGCACGCATGTTTGCCGACGGCGACGACGATGACGCCAACGAGATTCGGCCGACCAGCGCGGAAGAAGCTCATGCATCCGCTGAAGCTCACGCAAGAGTAAACGTCCCCTCGAGCCTGGTCGTCCTCGTCGCATGTCTCCCCCTCCCCCCGTGTACCGCAGGGCCAGGCCTGCCGGGCGCGCTCGCACTCCTTTGCGTTCCAATCATTGGAAACGGTGCGGCTCGCCATTAACTATCCAGGCACCTCATGCCTCCGAATCGCGTACCTGTAGTCGGGGGGAGGGATACATGCAGTCTGGGGGGTAGCTATGGACCAAGGCCCCAAAACTATTGAAGGACTCAGATATTGGAATCTGCAGAAAACTGAGTGAAACAATCTTCGGAGCTCTAACAAAGGTTGTAAACATGCAAACACGAAGCCGTGTATGGCAGAGACTTGAGGGATCTATGCACAACGAGTGAACAAGCTTTGTGCCACTGTGCGGAGCGGGAGGGTATGGACAACGAGTGAACAAATGTTGTTCCACTATGCGGAGTGAAACGGGAGAGGCAGGGGGGGGAGCGTGAAACAGGGGTGGCCCTTACGCCTGCAACCTGCAACCAGTACTCCATGGACGCGTGCTCGTCAGCAGGAGTCCTCCACGCGCTCGAATCCTCTCCTTCCAGAAGTGCACAGCAGCGTAACCAAAGTGGCGGTTTACCCATCACCGCAAGGATTAATGCCTGCGCAGCATTTGCATCAGGCGTGGCGGAAAAGGAAGGTACATAACATAATAGGATAAATCCACGGAACATGTTTTAAACCTCTTAGTCTTCACAGAACACCGCACTAAGTCATAACTGTCACTATAACGGCACGGGCTGGAAAACTGCAGTCCTACAAAAAACACTCGGACAGAGGAGACACACTGGCCAACCCGGAGGCAAACCGCGCGTAGAATATGCGAGCCACTGGCAGAATAGCAGCTCATGGCACCAACCTCGCAGTGTACCGTGTACCGCCAAGCTTGCACTTAGAAGAGAGGACAAGGGGGGAAAAGTATGATCCTCCTCTTGCTCCTCCTCCTCCTCCTCCTTCTCGTGCTGCCCCTCCTCCTCCTTCTCCTCCCCCCCCTCTTCCTCCTCGTCCTCCTCCTCCTCCTCCTCCTCCTCCTCCAGGCTTCTCGTACTGTTCCTCCCTCGCCGTCCCACGTCCTCTCCCCATTGACCCCTCAAGTTTGGGAGTCCAGGGGATTGTGGGTGCGTTTTTGGGCTCTCATCGTGGCTTTCCTCTTCGGTTGCTTTTCCCTTTTACTCCCCAAACAGCTTGCTGAACGGGGTGCTGTTGTGATAGAAGCTGACTACGGCCGAGGGAATTCAAAGCAAAGACGTCCTCAAAAAAAGTGGTTGTCCGGGCCGTTTCGCCTCAGGCATCCTCGCAACTCTCGTTTCTGAATTGTCTGGGATTGGGCGTTTCGCGTGAGAGGTGGTCCGACCCGTTTCGCCTGAGACATCCTCGCAACTCTGAGCTCCCTGCCGCGCGGGAGGTGGTCCGGCCCGTTTCGCCTGAGACATCCTCGAAACTCTGAGCTCCCAGATGCCGCGCGAGAAGTGGTCCGGCCCGTATCGCGTGAGACATCCTCGAAACTCTGAGCTCTGAGATGCCGCCCAAGAGGTGGTCCGGCCCGTTTCGCCTGAGACATCCTCGCAACTCTGAGCTCTGAGATGCCACGCAAGAGGTGGTCCAGCCCATTTCGCGTCAAACATCCTCCAAACTCTGGGCTCCGAGATGCCGCGCAAGAGGAGGTCGGGCCCGTTGCACCTGAGACATCCTCCAAACTCTGAGCCCTGATATGCCGTGCGCGAGTTGGTCTGGCCCGTTTTGCCTGAGACATCCGCGCGACTCTGCGCTCTCTGATGCCGCGCAAGAGGTGGTCCGGTCCGTTTCGCTTGAGACATCCTCCAAACTCTGAGCCCCGAGATGCCGCCCAAGAGGTGGTCCGGCCCGTTTCACTTGAGACATCTTCGCACTTTTGCATTCCGAGATGCCGCGCGAGAGGTGGACCGTTCCGTTTCGCTTGAGACGTCCTGGAAACTCTGAGCTCTGAGATGCCGCGCGCGAGGTGGTCTGGCCCGTTTCGCCTGAGACATCCTCCAAATTCTGAGCTCTGAGCTGCCGCCCAAGAGGTGGTCCAGCCCATTTCGCCTGAGGCATCCTCGCAACTCTGACCTCGGAGATGCCGCGCGCGACGTGGTCCAGCCCGTTGCGCCTGAGACATCCTCGCTACTGATGCCTTGCGCGAGGTGGTCCTGCCCGTCTCGCCTGAGATATCCTCGCAACTCTGAGTTTTGAGATGCCGTGCGCAAGGTGGTCTGGCCTGTTTCGCACAAAACATTCTCGCAACTATGAGCTCCCAGATGCCGCGGAAGAGGTGGTCCAGCCTGGGGGCCCAGAAGACCACATGTTACATATCCCCCCTGGGACCCTGGGAGCCCCAGGAGGCCCCAGAGAGTTTCAGGAGGCCGCAGGACGTCCAGGACAGGCCCCAGGGGTCCCCAGGAGATTCCCAGGAGGCTCCCAGGAGGCCCCAAGAGGCCCCCTAACATAACGTGTCAAGTTAATCCACATCCGGTGTCGATTCGTTGATTTTTCCTGCTCTTGTGGCCCTCCCTGCCCGGACGGCCACCTGTTAGATATCCCCCCCTGGGAGCCCCAAGAGGCTTCAGGAAGCCCCAGGCGGGGTCCAGGAGGCCACAGGAGGCCCCCGCAACTCGGAGCTCTGAGACGCCGCGCTCGAGGTGGTCCGGCCCGTTTCGCCTGAGACTTCCTCGCAGCATGTTTCGCCCGAGAAATCGTCGCAACTCTGGGGTCCGAGATGCCGCGCGCGAGGTGGTCCAGCCCGTTACGCTGGAGACATCCTCGCAACTCTGGGCTCCGAGATGCCGTTCGGGATGAAGAGGAGGTGGAGGAGGAGGAGGAGGATAAGGAGGAGGAGAAGGAGAAGGAGATGGAAGGGAGAAGGAAGAGGCGGATGATGTGCATGAGGGAGCAAGCAGGAGGAGGGGGAGGAGGAGGAGGAGGAGGAGGGAGAAGGAAAGGAGTTGCAGGAGAGGACCTAACGGGAAGCGAGTGCGATGTGGACTTGTCAAAACGTGTGCGAAAGATTGTCCGACCCGTTTCGTTTGAGACATCCTTCCAAGACTGAGCTCCAAGATGTCGCTCGCGAGGTGGTCCGGCCCGTTTCGATTGAGCCATCCTCGCAATGCGAGGCTCGAAGATGTTGCGCGCGAGATGGTCTGGACCATTCTGCCTGAGACGTTTCGTAGCACAGGAGCTCCAATCACAACCTCGCTCATTCCTTCTCCCGCCTCCCTCTTCCCACTTCCCGCCTGGTTCCTCTTCCCTCCTCCCTCCTCCCGCCTCCTGCCTCCCGCTGCTGCGCCTCTGCCTCCGCCTCCCCGTCCCCGCCGTCGTCGTTTCTGCCGCCTCAGCATCCGTCATGCGCGCACTGCCTTCCGCCCTCCCCAAACATCCGACGTCACGATTTTTCCCCAAACAGCTTGCTGAAAGGGGTGCTGTTGTCATAGAAACTAACTCCGGCCGAGGGAAGGCGGAGCAGAGACATCCTCACAACAATTTTATGGTTTTGGCCGTTTCGCTTGAGACATCCCCACAACTCTCGTTTCTGAGTTGGCCAGGATTGGCCGTTTCGCCTGAGACATCCTCGAAAAGTTGCGCTCTGGGGCGCCGCGCGAGAGGTGGACCTGGCCGTTTCGCTTAAGACATCCTCAAAATTCTGAGCCCCGAGGTGCCGTGCGAGAGGTGGTCCGGGCCGTTTCGCCTGAGACATCCTCGAAACTCTGAGCTCTGCGATGCCTTGCGCGAGGTGGTCCGGCCCGTTTCGCCTAAGACATCTTCGAAACTCTCACTTCGGAGATGCCGCGCGAGAGGTGGTCCGGCCCGTTTCGCCTGAGACATTCTCGAACTTCTGAGCTCTGAGATGCCTTGCGCGAGGTGGTCTGGCCCGTCTCGCCTGAGACATCCTTGCAACTCTGAGCTCTGGGATGCCGTGCGCAAGGTGGTCCGGGCTGTTTCGCACAAGACATTCTCGCAACTCTGAGCTCTCAGATGCTGCGCAAGAGGTGGTCCAGCCTGGGGGCCCAGAAGACAACATGTTACATATCCTCCCTGGGACCCTGCGAGCCTCAGGAGGCCCCAGAGAGGTCCAGGAGGCCGCAGGACGTCCAGGACAGGCCCCACGGGCCCCCAGGAGATTCCAAGGAGGCTCCCAGGAGGCCCCAGGAGGCCCTCTATCAGAACGTGTCAAGTTAATACACATCCGGTGTCGATTCGTTGATTTTTCCTGCTCTTGTGCCCCCCCTCCATTTTGAGGGGCCCAAGCGGCCACAGGTTAGATATCCCCCCTGGGAGCCCCAAGAGGCTTCAGGAAACCTCAGGTGGAGTTCAGGAGGCCACAGGAGGCCCAGGAGGAAGCTCCAGGAGGTCCCCAGGAGGCCCCAGGAGGCACCAGGAGGCCGCAGGACGCCCAGGACAGGCCCCAGGGGTCTCCAGGAGATTCCCAGGAGGCTCCCAGGAGGCCCCAGGAGGCCGCCTATCAGAACGTGTCAAGTTAATACACATCCGGTGTCGATTCGTTGATTTTTCCTGCTCTTGTGCCCCCCCCTCCATTTGGAGAGGCCCAAACGGCCACAGGTTAGATATCCCCCCTGGGAACCCCAAGAGGCTTCAGGAAACCCCAGGTGGAGTTCAGGAGGCCACAGGAGGCCCAGGAGGAAGCTCCAGGCGGTTTCCAGGAGGCCCCAGGAGGCACCCGCAACTCGGAGCTCTGAGACGCCGCGCTCGAGGTGGCCCGGCCCGTTTCGCCTGAGACTTCCTCGCACCACGTTTCGCCCGAGACATCGTCGCAACTCTGGGGTCCGAGATGCGGCGCGCGAGGTGGTCCAGCCCGTTACGCTGGAAACATCCTCGCAACTCTAGGCTCCGAGATGCCGTTCGGGATGAAGAGGAGGTGGAGAAGGAGGAGGAGGAGGAGGAGGAGGAGGAGGAGGAGGAGGGGGAGGAGATGGAAGGGAGAAGGAGGAAGCGGATGATGTGCATGAGGGAGCAGGCCGCAGGACGCCCAGGACAGGCCCCAAGGGGTCCGCAGGAGACTCCCAAGAGGCTCCGAGG
Organism: Prorocentrum cordatum; assembly: GCA_963575745.1. Lineage (NCBI taxonomy): Eukaryota > Dinophyceae > Prorocentrales > Prorocentraceae > Prorocentrum > Prorocentrum cordatum. The sequence goes on from CAUYUJ010015314.1 coordinate 216,468, forward strand.
AGGCCCCAGGAGGCCCCCTTATCAGAACGTGTCAAGTTAATACACATCCGGTGTCGATTCGTTGATTTTTCCTGCTCTTGTGGCCCCCCCTGTATTTTGAGGGGCCCAAGCGGCCACAGGTTAGATATCCCCCCTGGGAGCCCCAAGACGCTTCAGGAAACCCCAGGTGGAGTTCAGGAGGCCACAGGAGGCCCAGGAGGAAGCCCCAGGAGGTCCCCAGGAGGCACCATGAGGCACCAGGAGGCCCCCGCAACTCGGAGCTCTGAGACGCCGCGCTCGAGGTGGTCCGGCCCGTTTCGCCTGAGACTTCCTCGCAGCACGTTTCGCCCGAGGCATCGTCGCAACTCTGGGGTCCGAAATGCTGCGCGCGAGGTGGTCCAGCCCGTTACGCTGGAGACACCCTCGCAACTCTGGGCTCCGAGATGCCTTTCGGGATGAAGAGGAGGTGGACGAGGAGGAGGAGGAGGAGGAGGAGGAGGAGGAGGCATGTTTTAACATGCCATGCCAGCCCGCACTGGACGGGCACGCAATCGACCTTGGAAACCGCAGTGGGTCTAAAAACCCTGTTTGGGGATACTGCACTCCGGCTATAATTCTCACGTTTTTTTTCCCACTCAGAAGCATCGGAGAATGCCTAACTTGTGCAGGCCTTCGACAGCCTTTTCAACCGAAGCTGTCGGCGCTGGTAATATGCCTGCCGGTGCAAGCTCTAATGCCTCGCGCACGCGGGACGTGTGGGTAAAGGGTTTAATTACCCAGACCGTGACACGCACCCCAAACGGGCCACAGGCTAAGCTCAAGCGATTCCATCGCGAGCCGAATGCATTTGGGTTTATATAGAAGTCGCCCAGCACAGAGCTGACAAATCATTTTCCCACCTTATCCTCTTCCTTCCCTCCTGCTCCTTGCTGGTCGTCCTTTTTCGCTGGCGGCGCAGGCAAGTCCGCAACATCCGCAGCTGCCCCCGGTCGTCCATGAGGTCTGGCACCCCTGTCCGTTGGGAGCAGACCCGAATCCAGAGACAGCAGCAGTGCAGCCTAATATCATAAACGTTTCAACTAGAGGTCTCAAAATTCGGCTCTTGCTTGTCCACTGCCTGACACCACGCGCCAAGGCCACCTCCCAGGCAAGCACCTACGTACGACTTGCCAGTCGCACAATTGGCTCTAGCAGAATGTTGACGTTGCCCTAGCCCCCTGCTGGCAAACTCAGTGATATTGAAGAGGGAGTTTGCAATAAGCCGTTCCGAGACTGTTGGTTATTAGAGAGAGGTTGGAGGAGGCGGGCATCTCAGGTTTGAAATTTTGCGCATTTGCGCCTAGACCCTCACGCGACGTACATGTGCATCCCCAGGGCGTCGGGGGCCTCGCCATTCAATAGGCAGTTCTGTAGTAGCTCTACAGCACCTTGTAGAAGGTCCTCTACAGCACCTTGCGTCAGGATCCCATAGGGATCTAATCGGATTCCATTGGGATCCTATAGGATGCCATAGGGATTCAGTAGGATTCTATAGGGATCTTATAGGATTCCTCAGGGATCCTATAGGATTCCATAGGGGCTCCTGTAGGATTCCACAGGGATCTTATAGGATTCCACAGTCGTCAACGAGCCTGCACCGACACTCAGGAAACCTGGAAATCGCCAAAGCCATTCACAAGAGTCATCACAAACACCGCCGCCGTCGCCAGCATCATCATCAATATCTCCGCCATAACTGCATGTTTTTGTTTCGGGACCCTCTTGGGCTTTTCTGGGTTGCTTTTGGAACCATCTTGGGCTGTTTGGGATTCCCTGGGGCCCTCTTGGTGCCACCTTTCCCTGGGCCGTCCTGCCCCACCTGCTGGAGGCAGGGGCAGTATAGCGTGTACCTGCCCCCCGCCTTTCTCGCCCCCCCCCACCCTTCCTGGCGGTTGCTTTCCTGGGTCGCGCTGGGTTTCCCTGCAGGCCCTCTTGGGCTATCTTGGGCGCTCTTGCGGCCGCTTTGGGCAGCACTGGGGGCCATCCTGTGCTGTCTTGGGGGCCTTTTGGGCCTTCTTTGGGCTCCCTTGGGCCCTCCCGGGCCTCTCTTCAACCATGCTGGGCTCTCTTTAACCGTGTTTCGGGACCCTTTTGGGACGTTTTCTGCTTTTGGAACCATCTTGGGCTGTCTCCCGTCCTGTCCTACCAGCTGGAGCCAGGGCCACTATAGCGTGTACCTGCACCCCTCCTATCTCGCCCATCCCCACCCCATCCTTCCTGTCCTGGGTCGCGTTGGGCCGGGCAGCAGTCGGGATCCTGTGCTGTCTTGGCGGCCTTTTGGGCTTTACTGGAGCTCCCTTGGGCCCTCCTGGGCCTCTTTGGAAGCTCTTCGGGGCCCTCTTTGGGGTGTTGGGCGGACCTCTTGGGCCTTTTCTGGGCTGCTCTCAGAGCCTCTCTGGGCTGTCTTGGAACGCTCTGCGGCCCTCTTGACGCCACCTCTTGAAGCCCTGAGCCGTCCTGCCCCTTCCTGCTGGAGCTGGGGCCAGTATAGCGTGTACCTGCCGCCCCTGCCGTCCCCCCCAGCCTTCCTGGCGGTTGCACCTGGGTCGCGCTGAGCTTCCCTGAAGGCCAGTATGGGCAATCGTAAAGAGCTCGTGGGGCCGTTTTGGGCAGCAATGGGGACCATCCTGGGCTGTCTTGGCGGCCTCTTGGGCCTTCTTGGAGCTCCCTTGGGCCCTCCCAGACCTCTTTGGAAGCCTTGTTTGGGCCTTCTTTGGGGTGCTCGGCGGACCTCGTGGGCCGTTTTCTGCTTTTGCAGCCATCTTGGGCTGTTTCCTTGGGGCCCTCTGGACGTCACCTCGCCCTGAGCCGTCCCGCCCCACCTGCTGGAGCCAGGGCCAGTATAGCGTGTACGTACCTGCCCCCCGCCTCTCCCGCTCTCCCCATCCTTCCTATCCTGGGTCGCGCTGGGCCTCCCTGAAGGCCCTCGTGGGCGCCCTTTTCTGGGCCTCTTTGGAAGCCCTGAGGGGGCCTTCTTTGAGGTGTTGGTGGGACCTCTTGGGCCATTCTGGGCTGCTCTTGGAGACTTCCTGGGCTGTCATGGAAATTTTCTGCGGCCCTCTTGACGCCACCTCTTGAAGCCCTGAGCCGTCCTGCCACCCTTGCTGGAGCCGGGGTCAGTATAGTGTGTACCTGCACCCCGCCCCCCCACCCTTCTTGGCGGTTGCTTTCCTGGGTCGCGACGGGCTTCCATGAAGGCCATCTTGGGCTATCTTGAGCGCTCTTGCGGCCGTTTTGGGCAGCAATAGGGGCCATCCTGGGCTGTCTTGGTGGCTTCTTGGGCCTTCTTGGAGCTCCCTTGGGCTGTCCTGGGCCTCTCTGGAAGCCTTGTTTGGGCTTTCTTTGGGGTGCTCGGCGGACCTCGTGGGCCGTTCCGGGCTGCTTTTGGAGCCTTCCTGGGCTGTCTTGGAAATTCTCTGCAGCCCCCTGGACGTCACCTCTTGAAGCCCTGGGCTCTCCTGCTCCCCCTGCTGGTCCTTGGGCCAGCATAGCGTGTACCTGCCCCTCCGCCCCTCCAGCAGCAGGCGCCTGCCCTTCCCCTCCTCCTCTCCCGGCCCCCCACCTGGCGGGTGCTCTCCTGGGTCGCGCTTGGCCTTCCTGTAGGCCTCTGGGCTATCTTGGGGCGCCGGTTTGGGAGATTTGTTGGGCCGTTTTTGACAGCAATCGAGGCCATCCTGGGCTGCCATCGCGCATTGTTGGCGTCTTGGAATTCCCTGAGGCCGTCTTGGGTTATTCTGGACGCCCTGTATGGAAAAAACAACGATTCCTCTTCGTCCTCCTCCTCTTCCTCCCCCTCCTCCTCCTCATCATGGTCAGTTTTTCATAGGGCCGCCCCCCCCCCCCAAGGGCAGCAATCGGGGCCATCCTAGGCTGCCATTGCGTATTCTTGGGCCGTCTTGGAACTCACTTGGGCCGTCCTGGGCTTTTCTGGAAGCGCTGTATGAAAAAGCAGCCACTCCTCCTCCTCCTCCCCCTTGAGTGGACGCCTCTGGCAAGCCAGAATTCGTGATTCGGCTTGGGCTCGAAGACCTCACGCCCATAGTTCGCCCGGTTCAAAGCATCCGATGTGGTGCCCGAGTGGCGAAATTAATCAAGTTGCGAGGAGCTCGGGCGAATGTTCCTGCCAGGATCGCGAGCATTTGACATACGGCCTACATATGAGCTCATTTGTTGTTGCGCCATCGTGCCAGATTTCACATGTCCCGCCCATGCCGCTCTCCTCGCTCCCCGCTTCCTCCCTGCCCATCTCGTCTTCGCGCTGGCCAGGTAGAGCTCGATTTGCCTGGATTCCCGACCCCTTGATTGTACAACTGGTTTTCGATTGGTTTCGACCGCCACGTCCGTCTGTAAATGTTCGGACGGTTTGCAAAGAAACACGGTGCGTATCTGTCCCCCGCCCCTCCTGCAGCGCGCGCCTGCTCTTCCCCACCCCTCCCCTCCTGGCCTCCCCACCTGACGGGCGCTCTCCTGGGTCGCGGTGGCGGTCTTTTGGGCTTCCTCCTTTGGGTCGTCCTACGTAGGCCTCTCTGGAAGCCTTGGTGGGCCTTCGTTGAGGTGCTCGGGGGCCCTCTTGGGTCGTCCTGGGCTGATCTTGGAGCCATCCTGGGGTCTTCTTAAGGCGCCTCATGGAGCCCTGAGCCGCCTTGCCCCCCCTGCTGGAGTTAGAGCCAGTATAGCGTGTACCTGCCCCCCCGCCCCTCTTGCAGCGCCCCCCACCCCTCCCCTCCCCGCCACCCCCCACCTGGCAGGTGCTCTCCTGGATCGCGGTAGGCCTCCCTGAAGGCCCTCTTGGGCTACATATCTTGGGCACTCTTGGGGCACTTTTGGGTTTTTCGGCAATAATCGGGGCTGTCTTGCTGGAGACTTGTGCCTTCTGCACTGTTGGGCTTCCTTTGGGGTGCTCGTGCGCGTTCTTGGGCCGTCCTGGGCTGCTCTTGGAGCCATCCTGGCTTGCCTTGGAATCCTCTGGGGCCCTCTTGACGTCACCTCTTGGAGCCCTGGGCCGTCCTGCCCCCCCCTGCTGGAGCTGCGGTCAGTATTGCGTGTACCTGCCGCCTCCCGCCCCTCCTGCAGCGCGCCCTGCCTTTCGCCACCCCTCCCCTCCTGCCCCCCCCCCACCCCACCTGGCGGGTGCACTCCTGGGTCACGGTGGGCCTCCTTGTAGGCCTTCTTGTGCTGTCTCTGGCGTTCTTGGGTCCCTTTTGGGACGTTTTGGGCAGCAATCCGTGCCATCCTGGGCCGTCTTGGCGGCCTCTTGGGCCTCTTACCTTTGTCGTCCTGGGCCTCGCTGGAAACCCGGCGAGGCACAGAGGTACACGCTAAACGAAACCGACGAGTATTCGTAGGTACACGCTAAACGAACCAACGAGCATTCGTAGGTACACGCTAAACAGCGAGCTAAAAGGTACACGCTAAACGCCGGACTCGTTTAGCGCGTATCCACCGACCCTCAGGATACACGCTAAACGAAACCCCCTGACCGTACTCTTCCCATCGGAGACAGGAGGATGAGAAGTGTTGGAATTATGGGGGTGAGGAGGATTACTTGGAGCAAGAAAATACGATGATTCACTTCTCCTCAACGTCATCCTCATGCTCCTCCACCTCCTCCCCCTCCTCCTCACCATCATATCACCACTACTCATATCACGTGCCTTTCCCATCCTCCTCCTCCCCTCCTCCTCCTCCTCCCGTGACAGGACTAGTGGGGACGGGGGGGAGGAGGAGTGCCAGAAAGAGGATGGGGAGGAGAAGCCGTGGGAGGAGGAGGACCAAAGTAAACTAAATCCAGCGGTGCTGCAATACAGCCTCCCGTCCCCAAAGTCTCCTCCTCATAACCCCCTTCAGTTTGTCCCTCCCACTGCAGAAAACGCCACCGCTTGAAAGACCGACACAGCTTGGCCTGCCGGCTTGGTGAGGCCTCACTTTGAAAGGGATTGCCGTGCATCTCCCCGGAGCATAAAAGAGAACGCGACACACATGAACTTACACTTCAGCGAGGTGTCCAACGAGATCCCTACAGGTCGAAGAAGGATCGTCCCCAAATCCTTGCATTTGTTGCACACGCCTTTGATTGTGGCAGTGAACTTCGAGGACGTCTCCAGCGACAACTGCTCTGGGTCCGTCCAGCGCTACTTGCGTCGAAATGCCGAAGCTGTCAAACGGACGAAGTCTCACAATGAAGCAACTCCACGTTGACGAAGAATCGTCCTCCATCTTACCAAACGCTGCATGGCTTAAGCGCGCCCGTTGTGTTACAAGAGGGGGGATCGGGTTTTGAGTTGCCGATAATTCCCTGTTCGAGCTTCCCTATAATTTCCCCAACATTTTCCATATCGCTCCCCAATTCCAATAATTGCCCGTTAATTTCCCTATACTTCCTTAATACTTTCCCTGTAACTCCCACCTGCTCCAACTTATGATTATGGGCGTCGGTCATACTCGGTCTTACATGGTTAGCCGATATTCCTATATTACACGCAGAAGGGGTGGGGCGACAGGAAAACCACACCCATGGACCTCAAAGGCCTACAGGAGCCCTGGGGAGCCGCGGGAGGAGGCACGGGAGGAGGCTCCCGGCGACGCGCAGCTGCGGGAGAGCAACCCGAGCTCCCCCGCCCCTCGCCCCACCTGATTCTCATTGCTGGGGATTACCGTCCAAGGGTTCGGGGATCACCGTCCAGAACTAGCGGACCTCCCGGGGACCTCCCGGGGCCCCACCTCCCGGGAACTCTTCCCGACAATTTCCCAAAAATAATAACGATTAAAAGAAGTGGCACGCGTGCTCTGGCTCTTGCACATATGAGGAGAGAAGGAGGAGGAGGAGACGCAGGTGGGGGGATCGAGGAAGCGAGGAGGAGGAGGAGGAGAAAGAGGAGGAGGAGGAGGAGGAGGAGGAGGAGGAGGAGGAGGAGGAGGAGGGGCTGGTGGGGCCAGAGCGCCCCGGTGCTGAATCAGCGGTTGTCAATTGGGACCTGCTCGAATGAGTTTTTGTTGGCAGCTGAGGCGCGATAGATTTTCGAGGCTGGGCCAAGTGGGGAGGCTGGGTCCAGGGACAGGGCCAGCGGGGCGAGGGGCGCTGGGGCAACGACCAGGGGGGCAGGCTGGGTCCAGTGCCAGGACCAGGGGATCGAGGGCGGCTGGGGCCAGGTCAGGGAGGGAGGCTGGCTCCAGGGCCAGGGGGAAGACGACGAACGAGAATTAAGGGTCCGGCGCGAGGGGGGCTTGGTCCAGGGCCAAGTCCAGGGGTACGACGACGAGCGAATATGAAGGGTCCAGGGAGAGGGGGGCTGGGGCCAGGGCCAGGGGAGGACGCTGGGTCCAAGGACAGGGCCAGGGTGGCGACGACGAGGGGGTCTGGGTCGAGGACCAGGGTGAAGGCGGCTGGGTCGAGGGCCAGGACCAGGGGGACGACGACAAACGAAAATTCGCCGGCCCAACGGGCCAAGGGCGTTCTAAGATCTCCGGCAACTGCTTAACAATATTCTAGTTCGCGCGCGCGGGGCCGCCCCTGGGGGTCCCTGGACGAAAAGTACCCCGGGACACCCCCGGGACACCCCCGGGACACCCCCGGGACACTCGGATCAGAGATGCCAGACCGGGCAATTTTTCGACACTCCTCACGAGGATCGTGGCCTCCGAGGGGAGGGGCGCAAT
>CAUYUJ010015314.1:229141-252683 GCA_963575745.1 Prorocentrum cordatum
TAACGGAAGACAAGACAATGCAAAGGAATCCAGAATAATTAACGGGAAGAGCTAACGGGAAGGGAAGAATCAAGGGGAATGGAATTAAAGGGAAATGAAATCATCTCAAAAACCCGATCCCCCCCTTAGTAACACAACGGGCGCGCTCAATGCATGGCAAAACGACTGCGCGCGGCACCGCGGGGACAAACACCACTTTGAGAACCACCACCGCGCAATCCTTGACACTGCTAGAAAAATGCTTTGAAGAGGATGCTCGCGAAGCTGAGGCGAGAACCCAACACTGAAAAGGAACCGCCCGCCGCCCGTGAGGCTGCTGCAAAATGCCAAGACGACCGTGCGCGCCGCTCTGGCGAGAGCACGGTCTTGAAGACGAGCCCCCTCCATCCCCGAGGCTGCTGCGAACTTCTGGCATGCATGTGCACGGCGCCGGGGCAAGAACTGCACGATATAAAAAAAACTCGCCCCCCCCTCCATCCCTGAAGATGTTGCGAGCCTGTGAGACAAGTGGAGGAGGAGGAGGAGGAGGAGGAGGAGGAGGAGGAGGCGGAGGCGGAGGCGGAGGCGGAGGCGGAGGAGGAACAAGTGCGCGCGGCGCTCAAGCGAGAGCCTGGCGTAGAAAACTGCCCCCCTCCACCCGTGAAGACTTCGCACTGTCGCTCCACAAAGAGCTCGCGGCGCTCGGGCGAGGGCCACAGTCATGTTTGGAGCTGTCGTGTGCTCTTAAGACGAACGAGCGCGGAGCTAAGGCGACAGCCAAGTCTTGAAAACGACCCGCCCTGCACCCTTGAGACTGTGGCGAACTTTGGAGACGAAAGTATGTGGTGCTATAGCGAGAGCCCACACGTTTTCACCAAGTACTACCATCGAGCGGAAGGTGTACGCTGGATGCACTCACCCACCAATCCTTCAGATCCAGGCGTCTGCAAATCTACATGTCAGGGCCGCCTCCTGCAGAATGCGCACGTACAACCGACGGTGTGACGATAATCCACGAGAGCCACCGGGAGCGCCTGCGCCTCCGAATATATCATGGCCTCGACGTGGTCCACGCAGCCCCCATTACTCGACTGATCCGCCCACACAGAATCAAAGTCCACGCCGTCGTTGCTGTCTGGAGGTCTCGTGGCGCCCTGCATGGGGCTGGCAGTTCGAAACGACTCGCCGAGGGCAACGCGGGCAACAACTAACGTCCTCGTGGCATGCTTAGCCAAAGGATTTGCGCGCTCCTCTGTGTAATCATCACTTTTAGAAGAATTGGCAGCGAAATATGCTGCCACACCGAAGAGCTTGCCAGTAGCCTCGCCACCCCGCTGCGGGTTAAAACCACCCTTGCATATTTGTTCTAATGTGGACGGCACAGCCCCGTGGAATAAGAAGTGCTCGTTCACGTCGAAGTCGTGCATGTTCACTGGCACCTTCAAATGCGAGAGAGCCGCAATCGGAGTGCACGTGCCTTGTCGCCTCTTGTCTTCGATATTCTCGAGTTTTGCCAGATATAGTTTTTGCAATCTTGGGTTCACTACCGATCGCACCTGGATAACATCCAGCTGCGGCGGATCACAATACACTGCAGACCGGTAAGCCGCCCTGTGCCTGGCGACTGTGCTGACGACAATATGTGACATGAATTTGCCGAATGGGGCTTCTTGCGGAACTGGGTCGACTCTGTATTCCAAATTTGCCGGCCCAACGGGCCAGAGGCGTGCTAAGATCTCCTGTAACTGGTTCACAATTCTTCTAGTTCGGGCGCGCGGGGCGGCCCCTGGGGGTCCCCCGGCGAGAAGTACCCCGACCGCAGCCCGGGAAGGTCCCGGGAAGGTCTACTCAGAGATGGTTTTCCTCCTGGGTACGGCCTCTCAGGCCCCCCAGAGCGCGCCAAGAGGGCCCCAAGACGCCCCCAAGACTGCCCAAGAGGCCCCCGAGACGCCCAAAGGACGCTCCAAGACGCCGAAGATGATCCCAAGACGGCCCAAGAAGCCGCCAAGACGCTCCAAGTGGCCTCCAAGAGGCCTCACAAGAGCGCCCCGAGAGGCCAAAATCATCAATTTTACGATGGTTTTGGAAGGATTTTGGCCTTGTCGCATTTTCGGCTTTCCGATGCTGCAAGACGGCCCAAGAGGCCTCAATAGCGCACGAAGACGGCTCAAGAGGCCCCCAAGGAGGCCCCCAGAGAGCCCAAACGGGCCCCGAGACGGCCCAAGAGACGCCCAAGACGGCCCAAGAGAGCCCCAAGACGGCCCCAAGAGGGGCCCAAGATGGGGACCACGAACCGAAACCTCAAGCCTTCCGCCCCAAGAGGGCCCCAGGAGGCCCCCAAGATGGCCCAAGATGCCGCCAGGAGGCCCCCAAGAGACCCCAGGAGGCTCCAAGGAGGCTCAAAAGAGGCCCTACAAGGCTTCAAAAATGTCTCCCAGGCGTCCCCGAACGGCCTCTCAACAGACCCCAGGGCCTCCCAAAGAAGCACCTGGACGACGGCCCTGTTTGGCCCCAAGAGCGCCGCAAGATGCCATCGAGAGGCTTCCTCCTCCGCCCTTTTCTATTCCTCCTCCTCCTCCTCAGATTTATCTTCATCCTCCTCCGTTCCTTCTCATCCTCTTCTCCTTCTCCCTTCCCCCTCCCCATCCTCATCATCCTCCTTCCGGCGGCGCCGAAATGGCCCCGAGCCCGCGCCGAACCAGTAGCGATCATTCAATACGGGCCAGGGGAGTGAGCGAAGCGATTGAATAATTGGCTATCCCCCTCCCCCTTCCCCCCTCCCCTGAAACTAACCCACCACCCGCCGCCTCCGAAGAATGGCAGCGGCCCGACGGCACCGCATTGACAACAACACCCCGACAAACGACAGCGGCGAAGCAATATGGGCCGGCGGAATGAGCGAAACGATTCAATAAACGGAAAGACGTGGCAACTGGGCAGCTTGGATCATTTGCTTCTCGAGATTGATTGCAGTGTGCTGGTGGCGTACGTCCGGTCCTGGAGGTTCACCACCATCTGTCGCGTGCCACAACTTCAAAGTGCCGCCATCTGAACAAGAGAGAATCTTCTTCCCGTCCGGAGAGAAGCAACAACCAAAAACACGATATGTGTGCCCATACAAGGTCTGCAGCAACGTTCCGTCGGTCGCGTGCCACAACTTCAAAGTGTGGTCATCTGAACAAGAGAGAATCTTCTTCCCGTCCAGAGAGAAGCAACAACCCAAAACACACCATGTGTGCCCATTCAAAGTCTGCAGCAACGTTCCGTCGGTCGCGTGCCACAACTTCAAAGTGTCGTCGTGTGAACAAGACAGAATCTTCTTCCCGTCCGGAGAGAAGCAACAACCAATAACACTATATGTGTGCCCATACAAGGTCTGCAGCAACGTTCCGTCGGTCGCGTGCCACAACTTCAAAGTGTGGTCATCTGAACAAGAGAGAATCTTCTTCCCGTCCAGAGAGAAGCAACAACCCAAAACACACCATGTGTGCCCATTCAAAGTCTGCAGCAACGTTCCGTCGGTCGCGTGCCACAACTTCAAAGTGTCGTCGTGTGAACAAGACAGAATCTTCTTCCCGTCCGGAGAGAAGCAACAACCCAAAACACAATCTGTGTGCCCATACAAGGTCTGCAGCAACGTTCCGTCGATCGCGTGCCACAACTTCAAAGTGTGGTCATGTGAACAAGAGAGAATATTCTTCCCGTCCGGAGAGAAGCAACAACCCAAAACACAATCTGTGTGCCCATTCAAGGTCTGCAGCAACGTTCCGTCGATCGCGTGCCACAACTTCAAAGTGTGGTCCTGTGAACAAGAGAGAATAGTCTTCCCGTCCGGAAAGAAGCAACAACCAAAAACACTATCTGTGTGCCCATTCAAGGTCTGCAGCAACGTTCCGTCGGCCGCGTGCCACAACTTCAAAGTGTGGTCATCTGAACAAGAGAGAATCTTCTTCCCGTCCGGAGAGAAGCAACACCAGTTAACTTCTCCTTTGTGCCCGCGCATGGTTTGGCTGGTAGAAAACGCCATTGGAGGCAGACTGTGGTCCAACGCCAAACCAATAACACCACAATCGAACCTTGATCCAAAAGGGATAACACGGAACGCGAGAGCCCGCACTTTGAAAACGGTGTGGTCTTCATCACTGAAGCTGTTTCAGCGGTGAAGTCGAATGCGCGCGGCGAATCAAGCGAGAGATACATCTTGAAAATCACCCGCCCTCCACCCCTGAATCCTTGCATGTTTCAACTGTAGAGCTCCAGTGCGAAAATCCCACGTTCCAAGCGAAACGCCAAGCCCGCCCTGCCAGCGCGTCGGGGAGGGGGGGGGGCGGGGGGGGCGACGAGGAAGAGTCGCGCAAAAAGGTCTGCGGGAGATCTGGCGACTCCTCAACCTCCTCCTGTTCCTCCTGAAAGGGGGAGAACGGCTCGGGGAGGGATGGGGCAGAAGGGATGGGAAGGGGATTGAGAGGATGGGGATCAGGCGCGCGCGCGGCGTCGGCTAGGGTTCTGACCCGCGCCCGATCTTGCAATGGGCTCGAGCGGGGCCCGAGCTGGGAGTCGCTGCGACCCCCCCCCCCCCCCCTCGCGAAGAGGAGAACGAGGAGGGCGAGGGCGGGGGCAAGGCCTGCTAGAAAAGTGAGCCTGTCCAATTCCTCGTCTCTCTGAGGGCCGCCTCGAACTCCTGCGACGCCCTTGCCCTTGGGGCGGCGGGGGGGGGGGGCTGGGGGCGGCGCCACCTCGGCGCGCCGCCCCCCGCGCGCCTCGGCGCGGTCGGCGGCGATCCTGGCCTCTTGGCAGGGGGCGAGGGCGAGAGGGGCAGGCGGATGGGGGGGCAGGCGCGGCGGGGGAGGGGAGGGGCAAGAGGCCGCGAAGCAGCCTGCCCCTCGGGGAGGCCGGGGGGCAGGTCAAAGAAAGCCTGATCGTCGTCTGCCTCAGGGTCGCCAGGGGCAGGAGCGCAAGGCTCCTTAGCTCCTCCTCGGGGGCCCTCGTCCTCGCCGCTGGAAGGCCCGGCGAGGAATCGACCCGGCCCCGGGCCAACTCGCGCCCTTCCTTGAAAGCGACGGCCTCGGGGCCCAAAGCCGGCAAACTGGGGGGCAATCTTTGGATGACTGGAGCCGGCGTGCCCCAGACGGCCCGAATGGCCCCTGGCGCGGACAGTGAAACAATCAAGAGGACTATCTCGCGTGTCGCGCGAGTCCTGCTCATCAACACAGATGGGGGGGCCGGGGGCCCTCATCTGCAGGAGCAAGTAGGGGGCCTGCCGAGTCAACTATCGCAGGAGCGATGGCTCTGCACAGACTGCTGGGACAGGCCTTCTCAGAGGCCGCTCTGAAACTGCCGTCGGTCCGTTTGCCCAAGAGGGCCGCGCGAGGCCCGCAGCCGCGGGGGCGCAGACCAGCGCCAGGGGTGGCCTGCAAGAGGCCAGCCAGTGTAGGCACGCGAACCGAAACAACGGTAGCGGGGGCCCGCCCTCCCGTAGAGGGGCAGATCTCAGGGCCTCGACGTTCGCATTGATCGAAGCCAGCTCTGGAGGCGCAAGGAGCTGACCAGATAACCAGCATGGCCCCCCACTCGAAAGACGACGGAGCTCCTCTGACCCGCGTTGCCGAAGCATGGTGCTCTAGCCAGAACGTGCCAGCTCGAAGACGTTCTGCCATGAGGCGTACTGGTGAAAAGTACAACTGCGTGCCAACTCTGACCTGGCCAGACTGCCTCTGCGCGATGCTGGCCATGCCCCGCGCGCTTCATGGGGCGCAACGGGGAGGGCCGCCATCGTGTCCTCGGGAGGCGGGCCACGTTTCGCATGGCGGTCCTCCCCCTGAATTGACTACTCTGTGACATCTGATGTGATCCGCCCATTCTAGCATCGTAGCATCACGCGCGAGGTCGCCCCTGACTGGATCCATCTCGATGCCCGCGATGAGAACAATCACCTCGACTGCACTTGATGCGACCGAATACTCAATGCGCCATTGAACGTCGCCCTGACGGCCATGCCCAAAGAACAGGTTGAGCACGAGAAAGGACACGCGAAGTATCCTCACCGGTACCTGGTGCGCTGCAACTCCGCGCTACTCTCCTAGCTTGTATATGTAGTAGAAGGGGTCTCGAGTGGGTTCCTCTGCGACCTGCCCGGGGCGATCAGTGCATTGCCTGGCGCGGTCACTTCGAGTTCCTCTGGGATAGCGCAGTCAGCCCCCAAGAAGACTTCTTCAGCTTCGGCAGTGCTGAGCGAGAGAGCGTAAGCTGCAATAGACGGGCGCTAAAACTCCGTGCGTCCTGCGTGCTGGGAACTCCGCGCGCCGCCTGCCTTGTCCCGCCTTCCTCTGAGCCCTGAGCCTGCTATCCTTCTCCCGGTGCATGCTGGCCGCTTCTTCATGCGTGCAGTGTTCGCCTGGCACCCAGTATCCGACTGCGCAAACTGGAGCAAAGGCTAGGCGTGCTGCGAGAGCTGCGCGGCGAGCGAACTGCTGCATGCGCGTGGGGCACTGCGCGCCGGCACCTTGGATGCGCTCGATGAGCTGCGCGCGTGCACGATGCTTCCTGACGACGCGCGCGCGGAGACCCTTATTATTGATGCTCGGGGCTGTCGAGTGCTGGAGGATATCCAGCGTCTTGCAGAATCAAGAAAGAAAATATGCCTCGGCTGCTTCGGTTGGGGACTACCCCTGCAGCTGTCGCACTGCGGCCGCTAGAGCATATGTAACTGTGTGTTTCCATGCTGTGGGCGGCCCCTTAGTTGTCTACCCCCAAGCGCGCAGATCCCGGGCAGGGGGGGGGGGGGAATTCTCGAAATCGAGCGAGATACGGCTGCAGCCAGACAAGACCCCCCCCCGAGACCTGTCACACTCGCGCGGGCACGCACCTGCAATATCTAGAACATGCGCGGGACCTGCGCGTAGAAATCGCCCGTGGAGACCCAAGCGACGAGCTGCCAGTTGCTGCTCCACCGGTGGCCTAGCAACAGCAGCGAGCACTGCCTTGTTCTGAACAGCGGTGTCGTCGCGCCTTGGGAGCCTCGCCGCTGCTCAGTAGTATCTCTACATACGGCCCTGCAAATTGCGAGCCTGCGCCTTGGTGAGGAATCCCCAGGTGCTGCTCTGGAACAACTTGCGTGAAACAGCCTGCGAGCCCACGAAAATCACGGCCGACGTAGTCTCGATTGCGGTTTGCTGTAGCACTCGATTGCGAAGAGATTTTCAAGCGAGCTGACAGTTTTGTTCCCGATGAGCAATCTCTGCTCCCATGGGGCCTGTCATATCGCGCGTCGCGCCGAGACGCACGTAGCGCATGACCCCGTCGATCGTCCCTACCGACTCCGTCTGAACAAGGATCTTATTCTGCGCGTCGTGCACGAGAGCGCGCTGAAGCTTGCGCGCGCCGTGGCCTCGGAATTGAAACGTAAACGCCGCTTCCCCAGGCTTGGCATTCACTCTGAGACCTCTCTCGGCAAAGGCATCGACGATGGCAGCCGCTAAAAGTGGAGCTTGAAAGAAGAAAAACCAACGCTTCCCATGCAGGCGAAGTGGGCGTCGTCAAAGATAGCACCCTCCATGGCGTGCCTGGTATGGACTGGCACTTCCCCCGATGAATAGACTGCTAGAAGAGCTGTGCCATGCTGGAATACGTGAGGAGACCCCAAGATCCAAAAGCCGTTCCTGGGCAAGCATCATAATCCTGGACATGAACGCGACGTCTCCATGCTGCTGGCCTGGTCCTGACCCTAGGACAGGAAAGGCGACCCCCTCCCCGTCGCGCACGTAGAAACAGGACTGCTCGTAGGCGTCGGAAACGAGGGCCCTCCTGCGGGCCGAGACCCCAGCTTCCTCCATGGCGGTTTATTGCTTTATTCAAATGCCTTGCAAGTTCGTGCACGGCCTCCTGAGGAGGCCAACGCGCCCTTATGAGCCTGGCGAACGATTCGTCGTCGCTCGCCATAGTAATTACCATCTGTCTGATGACCTTGTAGAAGGCCCGGGTGGCATCGATTGAAGCGAAAAGCAACGGTAGATTGCGAGTCAAGGAAAGCTGCTGCATGGATCGGAGCTCTAAGGCAGACAACTCCGTGCCCCTGCACGCGATGCCTCCAAACTGGCGGTCGTGGCGGTCACTTGCAGAGCTGGGAAGGGCTCGGGCAACTTGCGCTCCCGCGATAGATCTGCATCTCTTGCCGGTTCGGGGGGGGGCCGAGGATGAATCTGTAGCTGGCGACGGCTGATGGGGCTCCCGCCTTGAACAGGCTCCAAGAGAACCCCTCCCCCTTTCACTGCGTGGGTTCGCACGCGCCGGCTGTCCTCCTGACGGCCAGGGGGTAGAACGCCGCGACGAGAGCACGGGCAAACTTGTTGACCACTGCTCCTGCTAGCCCGCATGGACCTGCCGCGGGGTCTTCGGCCAGCGCCAGAGGGGGGGTACCATTGAATGATAAATCGAAGTCGTTCGCCACATGCTCGGGCGAGGAAGGGGGGGGGGGATGCCACCGCAGGTCGCAACTGGGAACCACTGGCGCGACCCCCTCAATGCTGAAGCGATGCATCCAGCGGTTTGCAACTTCAGCAAAAGACTTGAGCGGCTGCCCGTCGATGCCAGCCAGCAGGGGGAGCGGGGGTGCAATGCGCTTCCTGCGCGAGAACGCCCCCATCGCTCGTAGTTTGCTGCGCGCCTCTGTGAAATCCTGCCTGGGCCGCGCAGATGTGATCTGAGCCGCGAGATGTTCTGCGCGCGCATCCATGTCGTGACCGACGAAAGCGGCGCAGGCATCGAGCGCCATTTGCAGGGCAGCAAGACATTCTCCAGATATGCGCATGCAATTGCCCCAGAATGCGGGGTAGCCGTAAGCAGCAGGATGAGCGTCACAGCCAGGATAAGTGGATTACCGATCAACCCCGCGGCACCCTGGAACTTCTCTTGGCCGCCTCGGAAGGACACGGCCCAACTCTTCGAGAGCATCGGGGTCCTGGAAACACTTGCTGTCAGCGAAACTCCCGCAGTCGTGAAAGCCTTCATTGATGCGGACCCATGGCCTGAACAAGGCTATGCCTGAACAAGGCTATGCAGGTTGATGCAGTGATAAAATACATGCAGGAGTTCGTCCTGAAGTAGGCGTAGCTGTCCTAGGTGAGGCTGCTAAGTGTTGTGCTCTGCGTGGCCAACTGCTGCATGAATTGTCGTGCATCTAGCCCGAGATCTTCCCCTGCTGAGCACTTGGGCGCGCCAGGGGACCTCTGCGGGGTTCATCCCAAAGAGCGAATAGCAAACCCAACCTGAGCCTCAAACGCATCGGACCTGCCGCGCGGAGCGCGCGGAGTTGAATCGCGCGAGTATCCATGAGGGCCAGCGACTCGCCCGATGCCCGCGGCCGCCTCGGCGCGCGTCCTCTAACTTGACTCCTGAGCGGGAAGGCCGTCTCGGGCGCGCAGCGCGCGTGCTGATTGATGATGTCGCACTAGACTGAGGGAGGGAATTCAAACGGAATGCTGCGAGCTGCCTGCAATGAAGAATTGAACTGCTGGGCTGCTGCCCCATCCTGAAAAAGTCACGCGTCGCATCTTGGTTTGTGCTCGCCGCTGGCTTGCCGCGGCGATCCTGCCAGAGGCGCCGTAACTTTCGCGGGCGCGAGGTGGTCGGGAATCGAGATTGCGAGATCGAAGTCCGAGACGACCCGTTGCTGCTCGACTCCGCCTCCGAACAAGCGCCCGTTGTAATCGATGCGCCTCCTTGAATTGAGACCCTGCGCGGCTGGCGGGGGCCGCTCGGCAGCTGGGCGTCGACCCGAGTCCACGCAGGCGGCGGGCAGCCACGGGCCCGCGCCCTGGGGGAAGGCGGGAAGTGGCACCCAGGGAAGACGCGGCCGCTCCGACATGTTTAGACGTGGCCGACCCGACTCTGGCGTTGCCGTCGCATAGACATGCATGCTCGACTCATTGTGTCCCACAGCTCAGGACAAGACTGGTCAGATGCTCCCACCACCGCTCCAAAGATGCGCGGAAGTCTTGCCGCGCGGAGCGTGCGCAACGAGCGCATCCAGCGCGAAGCTGCGTACTCGAATACCTGCGCTGAAAAATGCCCAGAGGGTCGCGGACCAATGGAAGTGGATCCACTGTTCAGGTTTCTTCAGTGAGGTTCACGAGATTGTTTTGGATCCGACGGTATGTGTTCAGCTTAGATTTTGAACCGCAAAATGAAAAGTTGTTCCGCTAAGGCTGGCTCAATCGTCAAAACATACATCATCAAGTCAGCATCATCATAACAATAACATAGCAGTCATATCGATATTTGTGAAACAAAATAGTGGGTTGTAGCATATGTAAGTGAGCGCCCAATGTGTAAAACACCATATAAGGCCGGCGCACTCAGCACGGTATATCTGCATGCGTGGATCTTAAAAACCACTATGTGCAAATATGGTTGCTTGTTTTGGATGTTGAAATGGTCTTGCATATATTCTGGGTGCCCCGAATATTGCGCGGAAGTCCCGAGCGAATCGCATGGGGAAGTCTCGAGCGCGAGCGACGTATGCCTGAACGATTTGCTAGGATGCCCTTCAGGCTAGCTCGAAACCGGTGCGCTCGAGGGGGATCGGGGGGACTCGGCTCTGCATTCGCACCGCGCCGCTCTGGCTCGAGCGGGCTGTGCCCTGGCACCAGATCGCCAGCGGCGAGGGCGCGCCGCTGGGGTTTCGCGGCCGACCCATGGTGAGCGTAGGCAGCAGCTACGACGGCGGCATGAGCCCAGAGAGTTGGGAAGCGGCCGCAGGCCGCGGCGCTCGCCCCGAGGATGCGGAGACGCTCGTCGAGAGCGCCGCGCAGAAGGAGCCCGACGCCATCGGCTCGGAGACGGAGGACGACGGAGGCCCTGCTCTTCCAGCGTCCGAGCTTGACTTGACAGCGGCGCGCGAGGAGGGCGCGGCGGCGGCCCAGAACAATATCGCCGAGATGAACGCAGAGCAGCAGCAGGCGGAAACCGTCCCGCATGACGCTGCAGCGGCCGCACGTTCACCTGAAGCAGTCGGGGCTTCGCAGGTCGGCAGCGCGGAGGTCGACATCGAGGAGGTCGACACCTCGCAGCCCGTCGCCTCGCAGGCTGCCGGGTCAGGGGCGCCTCGCGCCCCGGAGCCCGTCGCCTCGAAGGCCGCCGACTCAGGGGCGTCTGGCGCATCGGCGCCCGTCGCCTCGCAGGCCGCCGGGTCAGGGACGCATGGCGCCTCGGCAGGTGCAGAGCCAAGTTGTTCTGGGCAGGCAGGCGGCATCGAGCCCGTGGCAGAGGCCGAGGACTCCTTCGACAAGGGCGGCTACGATGCCATGATGAGCGGGCTCGGGCAGGCCACCGACGACGCTTTCAAGTTGCTGGAGCGCGAGAGGCGCGACAGCAAGAAGCCCTCGAAGAGCGACGCCATGGACTCTGACGACGATGCGATCTTGCAGGTGCACAAGGAGTCGAAGGCGCAGGCGGATCGCGAGCATGCGGCCAGGGTCGAGGCCGAGGACAGGTTCCTGCAGCAGGCGCTAAGGCTTCGCAAGAGCAGCTCAAAGCCGACGCGGCGCGGCGTCGCGGTGACTCTCCGCAGCCTCAGCGCTCCAGCAGCTGCGCGCCAGGGGCGGCGACGAGCTCGGACGACCCGAACGGATCCATCTACGCGAAGCAGGCCGCGGTGACCTCGGCGGACGCGGCAGCTGGTGGTGCAGGCGCGCCGACATTGTCTTTGTTGAGGGAATTGGGACGAACGACGAGATGATAATGCTGCTGATGGTGCTGATGATGATGATGATGATGATGATGGTGGGGATGCCGATGATGCTGCTGATGCTGATGATGCTGATGATGATGATGATGATGGGGATGGTGATGATGATGCTGCTGATGATGATGATGGCGAGAAATATACCACGATCGCGGCGACGCATTGATCAGAAGAGGAACGGAGAAGGCTGGCAAGGATGAGAGAGGAGGGAGGGGGAGAAGGGGCGGGGGAAAATTTGAACAGAGGTAGGTTTATTATACCGCCAACGTCCTCACGCGCCAAATCACACGCGCGTGGTTTGGCGCGTGACTTAGCCTTGCTGCCACATCTGGCGCCTAGAATCCGACGCCCCCACAGGGGGGGGGGGGGGCATTTGAGCGGATAGCGCAAGCAAGATTGAAGGAGGAGAGGCGACGCGGTCGAGGAGGAGGAACAGGAGGGGAATAATGAGGAGAAGGAGGGGGGGGAGGCGTGAAAAAAGCGGCCGTCAGGCTCGACTTTCCAGACGCCGCCGAAGAGCACGCGCAAGAAGACGTGCGAGGATGCGGCCAAGCCCTTCGAGAAGGTTCAGGACCGCTCTTCTACGTTTTGCTTTGCATGGGGGTGCATCCACTTGACGGGGGGGGGGGTCCCAGATGCGCCCGATGTCCCCATACTATCACATCATCTTCTGCACTCTGTCGTGATCTTCCTCACCTGCACTCCCATTTGCAGTTTTCATTTTCGGATCGCCGCCATCGGCTTCTCATCATCCCGCGGGGCCTCCTCCGCATCCAACGTAACAGCCGCAAGCAGCACGACAATTGTCATCATCGGAAGCCTTCGAGGCTCGAGGACCTGGTGGCTCGGATCCTGCAAGGCGCCTTGCAAACATACATGGCCGAAAACGGCGCCGCATTGGCACTGGCTGCTTGCTGGAGTTGCCACATCAAGGAGGCTCGGGATGATATGGTGCGCTCCTCGACGTCCAACCCCAATTCCTCTCGCCCAGCCCCCCCCCCGTCCACGAGATTTCTTCGCCAAGCCGGATTAGCCCTTCACAGGCTGCGGACCTGAACTACTCAGAAGCGTGGGCGCACAAAGCGAAACTGGATGCGCCATTGCTCGCGAGAAACAAATTGCTCATCAGAGCAACCAGGGCCATTCTGTTTTCTCGAGGGGCGAAGCTCACGAAGACCCCTGCCAAGGAGCCTGGGGTGCACCACAAAACTTCGGGGTGAAGGGTTGCGGCCCGCAGAATAAGCGCTTTGTTTTTCTCGCGGCGGCGTCGCGGGAAGCAGCGGCTGCAGTGGCGCGTCGCCAGGGGAGCCCCTGGCATCTGGCCCAAGACGCCCCGAAGTGGGTCGACAAAGCCTCGGGGGTTCTCAGGGACATGATTCGGCACGTGAACCGAGGGCTTCTCAAGACCCAAGGTCCGAGACACGGCCCTCTGCTGGGGGGGGGGGGGGCGGTCGGGCGCGGCGCATGCCGTCCTATGATGTATCGGCGATGCTGAGCACGATGGCGGTCGTCGTCCGAACCTCCCCTCCACTGCGTTTCCATTTGTATTTTTCTGGCTCCGAGGACGCGAAAATTGGCCAAGGCATTCCTCGTCGAGGGTGACGAGCCATGGCAGGACATTCCTCGGGCGTCGTGGCTTCGAAACCTTCTCCATTTCTAACGATCATCATCCCCGACCCCCCCCCCCAAAAAAAAAAGGAAATCGCGCGTTCTTAACCCCCCCATCGAGCCCCCCCCCAAAAAAAAAAACAAATCCACCCTTCTAACCATTGCAGCCCCCCGAAAGGATGGGGCCGAGGATGATGATGACCTCCTGGGTGGTGACCTCCTGGATGATGATGACGACGACTCGCCACCAACGGTTCCAGCACCTGCGAGCAAGCGGCCCGCGGCAGCACCGGCCGCGGCGATGCAGCGGCCAGCGGCGGCGACGGTGGACCAGCTCGGCTTAGAGTACCTCTTCGCGAAGCAGGTCAAGGGGGTCGAGTGGCGCGCCGGCTGGAACGATGCAACGAAGGCAGTGGATGAGGAGAAGGAGAAGGAGAAAGCATCGGAGGGCGGCACGGGGGCAGAGAGGAGGAGGAGGAGGGGGCGGAGGAGGAGTTGGAGGAAGAGGAGGAGGTCGAGGAAAACATGATGATGAGGAGGATGAGCTGGAGGAGGAGGAGGAGGAGGAGGAGAAGGAGGACGGGGGGGGGGGGAGCAGGTGGAGGAGGAGGGGAGGGGGGGGGAGGAGGAGGAGGAGGAGGAGGAGGAGAAGGAGGAGGAGGAGCAGGAGGGGGAGGAGGATGAGCAGGAGGAGGAGGAGGACAACGCAACAATCTTAGAAAACAATGCCCCGACATTAATTCCAAGTTGTCGTCCTCAAACCTCCTTCCTCTCCTCCTTCTCCTTCTCCTCCTCCGTCTCCTCCTCTCTCCTCCTCCTCCCCCCTCCCCTCGTCCTCCTTCGCCACCCTCTCACCCCCTTCTCCTCCACCTCGCCGTTTCTGTGGTTTCAGACCACCTTCCAGGCAGCGCGGCGGATCAGCGACGCCGCCAACGGCCTGCCGGAGTTCACGCGGCCCCAGCCGCTCGAGGGCAGCGATCATCTCGTCGCGGCGTGGCCCGACGGCATGTCCTGGGACGCCCCTGTCGTCGCCCCGCAGGAGATGGTCGAGGGCGCCGCCGCGAAGCCGAACCTCACGTTCGCCAGGATGATCGGCCCAGACGGCAGCAAGGTCAGGCTCGCGGTCAGCCAGAAGAAGGACAAGTCCTGGATCCAGGTGCTGGAGGGCAGCGGCCAACTCATGCAGTTGACGGGCTTCGCGGAGGAGAAGATGGACTTGGCAAAGGCTGCAGTCAAGGAGTGGGTCACCGCGTACTGCGCGAAGAAGATCGACAAGGTCGGGGTCGAGCTGAAGAAGATGGCGCGGCTGGCCGAGCACGCCCCTGGAGCTAGGGCCAAGGGCAAGGCCGAAGGCAAGGCCAAGGGCAAGGCCAAGTCGTCTCCGACGAGCAAGGGCAAGGCCAAGGGCAAGCCCAAGGCCAAGAAGGCGCCAGCCGACGACGACGACGACGAGTCGGAGGAGGACCCCGCCAGGGAGCCCAAGGCCGAGGACGTCGAGAACGGCGAGAGCGAAGGGCAAGATGACCCAGATGACGAGGAGTCGGCCGAGACCGAGAGCGCGCCCCTGGCCTAACCTGCGGCGGCGGCGATCGGCAAGGCGAAAGACACGTTCAAGTCGAAGCCCGCGGCCAAGGCGAAGAAGTCCGAGCACAAGAAGATCGAGGTGACCGAAGAGAAGGCTGCCGAGGTTGCACCACCTCCAGCGGCGGCCGCGGCGCCCGTGGCGCCCATGGAGGCGGAGGCGGCGGCCGTGGCGTCCAAGGCGGAGGCGGCCGCGACGCCCGAGGCGGAGGCCGCCGTGACGCCCGAGGCGGAGGCCGCCGTGGCTCCGCCCACCGCCGTGGTGCAGGGCAGCTCTGCGGCTGCCCCGGCTAGCGCGCCGCTCGCGCCTGTGCAGCGCGCGCCGTCGCAGAGCTCGCTCTTTTCGCTGCCTGTGATGCCAGACGACTCGCTCTGGTGACGTGGTAATGCTCACGTTATTTCGCAGCGGTCGAGATCACGCGCGAAAGCACGCGCGTGTGATTTCGGGCGCCTCCCTGAATCCTCCACCTCCTCATTAGCATCATCAAGCACCCTACCATGCACCATCAACTCCCAACCTTCTCTTCCGCCATATCATGCACCAGAACTCCTCAGCTCAAAATCTCAATCGCCATGACTGCCCATGTGGTCTTGCATCCATGCGATCGCAGCTCTGGCTTGGAAGCGCCTGCAGGCGACTACCATTGCATCCCAAGGCCCACCTGCTTCGACCCCCGTCAATTGGATGTTAAGAATTCCGGCCCCCCACCGAAGTGGAAGATGAGGCGTCGGGGGCGAGGTCAGGGGGGATGAGGAAGGATGAGAGGTTGGGAGGGAGGGGGAGGATGAAGAGGGAAGTACACGAGGGAAAGTAGGAGGGGATCAGAGAATACAGACGAGGATTAGGAGGAGGACGGCGAACATATGGGATAATGAAAACCACAAAGGGTGAGGAAAATCAGCCAGGATGATGAGGGAAATGAGGACAATGAAGCAAGAGAGAGGGGGACGAGCAGAAGGATGAGGTATATTATATAAAGCTGCTCTTCAGGAAAGCATCAGCGGCGCCACTGTGGACGAGCTCCTGATCGAACGGCTCTTCAGGTCGACCTACAAGAACCAGACGTTTTTCGCCCTGATGGGGCAAAAGGGGCACGGCAACATCGACGAGTCCATGAAAAAGCTCAGCGAGGAGATCTCCGAGGACGGCCGCCCGACGAACCCCTTGGCCTGGGGGTTGCCGCTGAGCGAGGAGCAGAAGCAGCGGGCCCAGGCGCAGCAGCAGGAGCTGGGCAAGGGCGCGAGCACCTCGGCGGGCAAGGGGAAGGGGGCCGTCTCGGAGGAGTGCGCCTTCTGGCAGGCGGTGAAGGATGCGAGCTTCATCGTGCCGACGGCGTCCAAGCGCGGCGCCGTGGCAGGGCGCTGGTGCAGGGCGCTCGCCGCCGACGCCAGTCTGAAGGCCGACTACGACGCCATCACGGGCGAGCGCAAGTCGGCGCGCATGGCCCAGTTCAGGAAGGATTGGGCGATGAAGCAGCACAAGACTGCGCAGGACGCCCGGGGTGGAATGTGGAGGAGAAGGAGGGGGCAGGGTAGGATGATCGAGGAGAAAGATCGAGGAGAAAACAACATCGAGAAGGAGGGGGAGTAACGGGAGGAGGAGGAGGAGGCACGGAGAAGAGAGGATGGGGGAGGAGGTGGATGGGGGGAGGAGGACATAGAGGACGAGGAGGAGGAGGGGGGGGAGGAGCTGCCGGGTGAGGACGTGGAGGAGGAGGAGGAAGAGGAGGAGGAGTGGGAGTAGGAGGAGGAGAAGCGAAGGAGCAAAACCTGCAAATGAATCGCCCCACTCAGGAGCTCGCGAGCCACTCGCGAACGGTGAAGCGCACTGAGTGGACGCAGGGCAAGTATTTCCCCTTGGGCCGCTGCGCGCACAAGGAGGGAGGCGGCGTCCTCGGGTGGCGCTAGGCGCGCCTACAGGAGGGAGGATGAGAAGGAAAACGCTGGAGGAACGAGGGAGCCAAGTGGAGGGGCAGGAGGAGGGCGCACGCGGAGAGGAAGAGCATTACGAGAAGGATGGGGATGAGAAAAATTAGAAAAGCAAGGGTTTGAAGAGGAGGGGGAGGAGGAGGATCATCACGATGGGGAGGAGGAGGAGGGGGAGGAGGAGGGGGAGGGGGAGGGCGAGGAGCAGGAAGAGCAGGAGGATACGGGTGGATGGAGAGATAGATGGCGGTGCGGCGGATCAGCCAGAGGCCGCCCGCCTCTTCTCCAAGCGCATGCAGCTCGGCCCGCCGCGGATCATGCACGATCCGATGGCGGGGGCGTTGAGGGCGCTCTACATCGAGATCGCGACGGGCCCACGCGTGCCTCGTCGGGTCGTCGATCCATTTTCTTCGGCCCCCGAGCCACAGGCACCGGTGTACTGTTTAAGAGGTCCCTGTTGGGCCCTAAAGAAAGGATCGCATATCCTGGTATTCAAAGCTGGCTTCAAAGAGTTCGTTTCACGCTCGGAGTTTCAATCCGCCCTAACTGATCTCTCCCATGTTCCCCCCCCCTCCTCACCGCCCCCCACCTCCACTCCTTCTGCCTTCTCGCCCCCTCCTTCTCCACTCCTCCTCGTCTCCTCTCCTCCTCTCCCTCCTCCTCCTGCCCGTCTTCCTCTCTGGACCTTGATCAATCTGAGTCCTCCTCCTTTTTTGTTTTCTCGATCGCGCATCCCACTGAGGGCTGCTCGAAGGTCTTCACAGAGGCGCGGTTGCTGCGCGCGAACTGGAGCAACGATGCCGAGGCGCGCTCTCTTCCCGAGGAGCCGCGGGCACACGTTAAGATCTGGATGAGAAAAGGAAGGGCGGGATGGAGGCGGAGGACGAAGGTGAGAAGGAGGAGAAGGAGGAGAAGGAGGAGGAGAGGGAGGAGGAGGAGGAGGAGGAGGAGGAGGAGGAGGGGGATGGGGGAGGAGGAGGGGGAGGAGAAGGACAACAAGTGAAAACAAGTATGGCGCATTTCTGGCGCCATTTTGCAAGGAGACGGCTGCAGCTGCTGGAGAGCCCAAACGGAGGCGCTTGCACGGCAAGACGTCGGACGACGGCAGCGTCGAGGCGACGACGGCGCCACGGGCGCCAGCAGCACCAGCGGCGCCAGCAGCACCAGCGGCGCCAGCAGCACCAGCACCAGAGGCGGCTGCCGGTGGCACGGCGCCAGCAGGGCGCGGGCCCAAGCGCGGGCGCGGCGGCGGCGACGCGGGCGCGGATCCAACGCCAGAGCCCGCCCAGGCTGTCGCTGCCGAGGACTGATGGATTGAATTCTGGAAGCTTGCCAGTCGGAGTTTGGTGAGACCTCCCCACCTCTGGGCAACTACGTTGCTGCTCCGAAGATGGGGGGCTCGCTGCACGCCGACTGCCCTTGGATCCTTCTTCGGTGAAACCAGCCCCACAGGGCCGAACCCGCGGGCATCCTCGGACTTCGGCCCCTTAGGGCCTTCGCACTGCCTGCCGCGTTCGGCCCCAGAGAAGACGCCCGCGGCGGAGAAGGCCAAGGCGAAGGCCGAGCGGGAGGCGCAGAAGGCCAAGAAGGCCGCCAAGAAGGCGCAGGAGCTGGACGCCAAGAAAAACGACCCCAAGGGAGAGAGAGAGAGAGAGAGAGAGAGAGAGAGAGAGAGAGAGAGAGAGAGAGAGAGGATGGTGGTGGCGAACGCCAAGAGGGCGCTGGGCAGCTACCGCCTCGTCGTGCAGCAGGGGCGCCAGATCATCATGTCCACCGAGTCGATCGATGGCCTCTGGGCGAAGTTCAAGAATGACGACGACCTGCTGGCCCTCAAAACCAAGATGGACAAGCTGAGCGAGAAGGTCATAAAGTGCCCCATGCTCCAGCAGTGCACAGTCAGCGAGTTTGACAAGATCAAGACCGTCGTCGGGCCCTCCGAGTACACCCGCGCGCTGATGGCCATCGGTGGCATGGAGTCGGAGCTGGTCTCCATCCAGTCGAACATCAAGGTGCTCCTTGCCAGCTTCGAGCTCAAGCAGCAGCTGGCCAAGCAGGAGGCAGCCGCGGCGTCTCCTGGGGCCCTCTGATGCCGATGGCACCTGGGAATTTCAAGTCACCCAGTGCTCTCTCTGCAAACAGGTGCCAGCACGAGGGTTGGATTTTCGAGGCTGGCACAGGCTGTTTCAAGCCCTCGAGCCAAAAAAACAAAGACACTGACTTAAAAATACACCCTCGAATCGTGACCTTACCGTGTGAAATACCGTGTGGAATCCCACATCACATGGTATGTATACATACCGTGTGATATGCATTCTACCTGTGTTTTTACCGGGTTTGACCCCTGTGATCTGCCCCACCACGAATTCACATGGTATTTCACACGCAGGTGGCTTACCGTGTAATTTCGGAATCCCCGGTTTCCACAGTGAATCTCTGGAGAAATCGGGGCCGCAGTCGACCCGCGAGCGGGCCGAGGCGCTAGTTCTGTGATGTTTACAATTCTGAAGTGGACTTTGGCTCGAAAGCAGGAGCGCTCGAAGCTGCCCTCGAGAGCGCGCGCCAGTCTTGTCGCCCGAAATGCTTTTGATTTCATTTGCAGACGCAGGCCATGCGCTGGCTGAGGGAGACGAAACCATCAACAGAAAGCAAAGGAAGCTGATGTCCCAGGATGCCATCCCTTAAATTTTCAAGCTCGTATGCGGGGGTAGGGGATGGGGAGACCTTGCACGGGCCGATGAAACCTCAGAGCGCGTTCGCCTGGCAGCGTGGTGCGCTGGTGCCGAGTGGCCGGCCGTGCGTGCTGCTTCTGTTCTTCTCTGCTGCGTGCATTGCCAATTCGTGGTGAATCATGATGGATCGAAGCGCAGTGGCAGGCTGCAGCAAACAGATTCGACGAGGCCAGCATTTCTCTGGCAAAAACACGTGGGCAATTGCTCCTCCGACCTCCTTCCCTCCTCTTCCGACCGCCTCCACAACCTACTTCACTATCCAAGTCTGCGTTTTGAAGCGCGTGGTTAGGCGGAATCGGCTAAAGCCAGACTGATTGCACACAGGCCCCAGGTGAAATCCACGAACAGCATCGTCGCAATGCATCGCCTGTATTCGAGGGAGGGGCGAACGAGAATAGGACCACTTGGGATCACGTCTGCACGCGCGCGCGCTGAAGGTCAGCCGAGCTGCATCGAACATATATGCTGGTTTCTTCCTCTTCTGGCGTTGCCCCTCGTCCAGTCCCTATCATTCTAACTCCATGTACTTTTGGCGTTCTCATTTTCTCTCTCTCTCTCTCTTTCTCTCTCTCTCTCTCTCTCTCTCTCTCTCTCTCTCTCTCTCTCTCTCTCTCTCTCTCTCTCTCTCTCTCTCTCTCTCTCCCCCTCCCTCTCCTGGCACGCGCGCGCACGTGCGATGTTCCCTCTGCCTCGCTATCGCACTCGCCCTTCTCCCCCCTCTCCCTTCCCCTTGTCGTCGCACCCCCCTGTGATCATCATCGTCATCATAATCAGCATCAGCATCAGCATCAGCATCATCATACTCAGCATCGCCACCATCGTAATCAGCATCAGCATTAACATCAGCATCACCATCCAAAAACCTCGGTACAAGCCCGCTGGCCGACGCTGGCCATCTTCCAACCACACGCACGAGAGGTCACGAAGCCCTCATGGCGCCACACGTGGGAGCCGTCAACCTTGGCCCAGAGACAGGCGGGCGCTGCCATGCTCACCCTCCTCTTGCAGATGCACGCATCGCGCAGGATATCAGCAAAGGACTTCGCTACCCACTGCTATCACGGCTCGGAAGCAGGCTTGAAAGGAGGAAATTGGGCTCGCTATGGCGCGAAGCCAGGAGTGAGCCCTGGCAGCTACCAGAAGCACTTGGATCGAGTGATACAACCGCCCGCTGGATTGTTTCAGCGCGTGGACGTGCCAATGTTCGATCAGGCACTTGGCCGCGTGAGCAAGCAGGTAGAGAACAGGATAATCTGGGACTCGTTGGAGACAGAGCTCGGCGACGACCGCAGCATCGGTAAAACGATCGCTGCAGGGGACCGCCCGATCCTTACAGTTCCTGCCTACCGCGAACACCCCGCTGTGACCGATGCGATCGCGCAGGGCCGGCAGTTGCCACTCCCACTGGGATTTTACCTCGACGGCGTGCAGTACATTGCGCAAGCTGCGGGGCGCAGCGATGCAGCCCTAGGCTTCTGGTCTATAAACTTGCTGAGTGGTCGACGCCATTTCATTGCTGCTGTCAAATCTCAAGATGCATGTCAGCGCGGGTGTCGAGGCCACTGCTCCCACTTTCCCCTGATGCACCACATGGCGTGGCAATTTCGGGCCTTGCAGGACGGCGCCGTGCCGAACGTGCTCCCCGACGGGAGAACTCCAGTGCCAAATGATTGGCCCCCAGGCAGAATACTGCCTCTCACAGCAATCCTGCTCTATATCAAAAGAGACTGGGCTGAACGCAATCGCGCGCTCGGCCTTGCGCCGTGGAGCTCTGCGTGGGAACCGTGTCAATTTTGCAGCGCCAGAAAAGAGGATCTCCACGCTTGCGATTGCTCGCTTGGCACGGAACAGCCATCATGGCCTTTGAGGTCACACAATTCTTACTTCTTACAATGCGAGGCGCGTGAGGCCCATGTGGATTTGGCCACGCGCGAAGACGTGGCCAAGCTGAACCGAGCTGTGAAGTGGACCAAGCTGAAGAAAAGGGATCGGCGGGATAGTGGTATTCAAAGAGGCTGCTATCAACGGTGTTACCCTTCAAATTGGTGACAGGTTGAGTCCATCAGAATCTTTGCAAGACATCGGGAAACTCTCTCAACTTCCACTTCCATCGCGAGTGACAATGTGGCGTCCAAGGAAGGACGAGGACGGCACAATCATGGGCCCCATCAACTACAGGCGCCCGCTCTTCAACAAGCAACTTCGCACGTCTCCCGCTGCATCATTGTCTATAGATATACTGCGCACCCTCTACCTCGGGCCAGCTATGCGCCATGCAAGCGCATGCCTGCACAGAGTCATCTTGTCCAACCCGATGAACATTCAAGGCGCGACCGACCAGGTCTACGCAGCAAGCCCACCAATCATCAAATCAGCCATGGACATCCACATGTTCGAACACGCGCCTGTTGAGAGGCGCCTCAACACGCTAGCGCTGAAGATGTCGGGCAAGCGGCGTGGGGCCACGCTGCAGGACCATCGTTTTTTGTTTACAGCCTTGCATCTCATCATCGCCGTCGTCGTCACCTCGCATCTCCCTCGCCACCACCCCTCCCGTCCCGGCCCCACTTGCCCCGCCCTGCCCCACCCCTCCATCCCAGCTCTCCTTCAGGGTCTCCTCCGTGCATTGACCCGTACGGGGCCGAACTGAGACGCCACGTTGCATGTCATTCCGAAGTCGGCATCTGCCCCCCTCCCAGCTGAAGCACCGCGCCCAAAGAGAGACAAAGAGAGGGGGGGGAGGAGGAGGAGGGGGAGGAGGAGGAGGGGGAGGAGGAGGAGGAGGAGGAGGAGGAGGAGGAGGAGGGGGAGGGCAGGAATGCCTCTCGTAGGACGTTGCTTCCCATCCCTCTTCTAGAACGTAGCGCCCCCCGCCCTCGCCCAGCATCGCCCCCTCGCCCGTGGGGCGCCTATCTGCTGAAGGAGGGGTCGCCTGTGTCGCGCGTGGAGCGCCTCTCGAGAACCCGCCAAACCCCTCCAGGGGCACTGGGGAATCAGAGCTGCTGAAGTTGGCATTCACAGCAGCCCCCTCATTCTCAACCCTCTTCCTCATCCTACGTATCCTGTTCTCTAATCCCCAGCTTCACCAACCTCCAGCCCCACCTCTCCTCATCCACTGCATACTGGCTCAAAAACTCAAGCGGTAGCCACGTGCGTGGCCACGCGCCCGGGCTCTCCATGGAGGCGCGGTTAGCACGGCGCTCCATCGGATCGGGCTCGGATCATCGAGTCTGGACGTCGACTATATGCCAGCGCCAGAACTCTACGCGGGTGAGCCGATTCGCGCGTACCCCGACGAGGAGGACGACGAAGCGAACATCGATGACGCCGACGGCGGCGGCATGAACGACGACAGCATGGCCGACGACGGCATCGGCGAGGACGACTCGGACGAGAAGTCGGAATCAGACCCGGACGAGAAGTCGGAATCAGACTCGGACGAGGAGTCGGAATCGGACGTCGAGCATCCAGGATTCTCCTCGGATGCGATTGTGGCTCAGTCAATGAACAGGCCCCATAGCCTAGATACCGCTGGCGCCAATTTTTCAGACACCATCGCGAGACGATGCCCCAGCCCCGATTTCGCCCACCTGGATTGCTGGAGCCGCCAGGCCAGGCGCCGCCAGCGAGGAGTGCCAGGGAGGGGGGACAAGAACAACGCCGACAAGAACAACGCAGCCCGGGGCCAGGTGGGCGCCGAGCGGCGCCGACGCAGAAGGCAGCGCCTCCATCCACGAGGAACGGGCGCACTCCAGCAGCGGCGACGCCGCGCTTCACCCAGGCGACGGGTGGGCAACGCCCGACGGAGTCGTCAAACACGGGCGCTCCGCGGGGATGAGAGCCACCCACGAGCGGCTCTGGAAACATTGCTGAACCAATATCCTCCTCCTCATATTCTCCCTTCCGTTCCTCGCTCTCCCTCGCCATCCCTCTGCTTGTCCCACCTTCAAATCCTCCGCAAACTTTGTCGGCTTTGGCA
>CAUYUJ010015314.1:252783-290891 GCA_963575745.1 Prorocentrum cordatum
GGGAAGTCCAAGAGGCTCTCTCGGGAAGTCCAAGAGGCTCTCTCGGGAAGTCCAAGAGGCTCTGTCGGGAAGTCCAAGAAGCTCCGTCGGGAAGTCCAAGAGGCTCTCTCGGGAAGTCCAAGAGGCTCTGTCGGAAAGTCCAAGAGGCTCTCTCGGGAAGTCCAAGAGGCTCTCTCAGGAAGTCCAAGAGGCTCTCTCGGGAAGTCCAAGAGGCTCTGTCGGGAAGTCCAAGAGGCTCTCTCGGGAAGTCCAAGAGGCTCTGTCGGGAAGTCCAAGAGGCTCTCTCGGGAAGTCCAAGAGGCTCTCTCGGGAAGTCCAAGAAGCTCTGTCGGGAAGTCCAAGAGGCGCTCTCGGGAAGTCCAAGAGGCCCTCTCGGGAAGTCCAAGAGGCGCTCTCGGGAAGTGCAAGAGGCGCGCTGGGACACAGAAACTCCCAACCCAGATCCACTCCAAGACACACATGCACTGGGACACAGAAACACCCTATCTGGACACAGAAACACTCATCGAGGACAGCGAAACCCCCATCTGGACACAAAAACACCTTTTCTCGGCGCGCGGGGGGGGGGGGGGGGGGGGACTATTAGCTGCGCGGCGGGAGGGGGGGAGGGGGTACTAGCGCGGCGCGGGACGGGAGGGGGGGGGGGGGGGGGCTTCGCGCGCATTGTGGACATGGGTGGCGGTGAGGGGGGAGAGGGCTCAGAACGCATTTTGGACGCCGACCGACAACGTTTATTCCGCGCGGGAGCGTTTTCGGGAGCGCGCGTGGGGTATTTCTTGTTCGCGGGACCGTTTTGATTTCCCAGTGAAGAGTGTTTCATTTGCGCGAGAGCGTTAAAATTTCGAGTGGAGCGTTTTTTTGAGCGTTCAAAGAGTGTTTTAATGCTACACCGATACGGGCGATATATATATATATATATATATCACCAAAAAAAACGCTCGACGCCTACAGTTTTTTTTTTCCGTCGCTTCGGCTGGGCGGTCGACGCGATGCGTTTGTTGCGCGCACGCGGCGCGGGATCGCCTAGCCCGATGCGCCCGCGCGGCCGTGGGCCCGCGCGTCTGCGCCGCGGCAGACTGGCGAGCGCCGCGGCAAACCGACTGCCACCGCGGCAGACAGACAAGCAACGCAGCATACCGAAAAGGCACCGCGGCAAGCCGACCCGACAGCCATAACGATTGTCCGAAACAAACGCCATGGCAGACCGACAAGGCCCGTGCCAGACCGACCATCACCACGCCCGACAGACACATGCAGCACGGCTGACCTACACTGCAGAAACGCGGACCGACGAATGCCGCATGCGACCGACGCGCGCTATCACTGACGGGCGCGCGCCACACCGTGCAATCGCAGAAGTGGCTGGCAAGCGCTAGCGGCAAGAAGCACTGCGCCACCAACGCGCGACGAAAAGGGGGCCGCCGCAAACCGAAGCGCGCCACATGATGCCGAATATAGCACCGCAGAAGGCGGGGAATTGTTGCAGAACGTCGTTCGCCCGTTCCTCTCAATCATGTCAAGAGCCCCTGCGCAGGTAGAGCATTTGCTGATGGGCTTGGGGGGCAGCTTTGCTGCGCCCCTCTCTCGATGACATCTCGCAAGGAGATTTGCTGCGCCCGACGAGTGCGGGCGCCCCCTTCCCCTCCACCGCCACCGCCACGCACGCCCCCCCGCCCCCCCCCCCACCCCACCGCTGGCGCGCGGCGGGGGGCGGGGGGCGGGAACGGCCCTTGAGCAGTAAGAGCGCGCGCTGCGGAAGGACACCTTACGCAGCGCGATTTGCCCTTGGGCGTGGGCACGAAGAGCGGCCCAGCACTGCGCAACTGATCATGTCATCAAAGTCGCTGCGCGGATTGCCCCCGTAAGCCTACGGGACATGTGACACAGCCGCTGCTCAATTGGGCGCGGGCGCGCGTGTGCGCGTGCGTGTGCGCGTGGTGGTGGTGGTGGTGGTGGGCGTTGTGGTGGGTGGTGGGTGGTGGTGGGTGGTGGCGGTGATGGCGGCGTTCGCGATCGTGGTGGCGGTCATTGTGGTATTGGTTGTGGTGGGTGGTGGTGGTGATTGTGGTGGTGGTGGTGGTGATGGGTGATGCTGGCGGCGGCGTGCGCGCGTGCGCGCGTGGGGGCGGATGGGGGGTGGTGGGGTGGGGGGGCGGGGGGGGGGGGGGGGGGGCGGGTCCCCGCGGGCGCCAAACTAGCACGGCAGAAGGCCCTGCCATGCACAAGTGGACTTTCGCAAAGACGGCGGAACGAACAACTGAAGTGTCGCATTGAAGTCGAAGCGCGCGAAAGGCGCGCCGAAATACGCGGCGTCGCCATGCGACATGTGGACCGTGCCGAATGCGCCGTCGGTGGAGCTCCTTGCGGGGCCACAGATCGCGCGAATCGTGCGTTGACATGCGCTGCGTCGCTGTGTTGCTCCGTCACTTTTGCAATCACTCCCTTTCCCCCCCCTCCCCCCCGCCCAGCCCTCCCCCCCCCCCCCCCCCCCCCCCCTCCCCCCCACCCCCCCATAGGGCCACGAAGCGCGTGGAGGCGTGCCGAGGGTGCGGTGCCGCCGCGCGGACTGCGCCGCACGGGATCTCAGCGGGACGCAATGTGGGGCCAAACAACGTGTGAGAGGGTGCAAGCGCGGGCGGCGCCGCCATGCGGACTGCGCCGCATGGCCATCGGGCGGAGCCCAATTTGAGATTGCAAAACGTGAGAGGGTGCGTCGGAATGGGCGCGTCGCTGTTATGCTGGCTGTGATGCGGGGGCCGTCGGCGGAGCTGTCCATGGGGCCGCGCTGCGCGCGCGTGCGAGCCCGAATGCGCGCGGCGCCGCCACGCGGACTGCGCCGTGGGCGGGGGGGGGGGGAGAAGGGAGGGGACCATTGGGGTCGGCGGCCCCTTTAGGAGGCCACGGCACGTGCGTGTGTGTGTGTGTGTGTGTGTGTGTGTCTGTGTGTGTGTGCGTGCGTGCGTGCGTGCGTGCGTGTGCGTGTGTGTGCGTGTGCGTGTGCGTGCGTGTGCGCGTTGTGTGGCGGTGGTTGCAATGCAGGATATCACGGAAAGCACAAGTGCACATGGAAACAACGATTTGGGCAGCTTCAACATACAACAAAGCCAGAATACCGCATTGGGAATATCTAAGCCGCCTAATTATGGGGCTTCGCTATAGCTCATTGGGCGCCAGGCTTGTAAACAACCTCAATTGCGCGCTGCTGGGGCGATGATACGTGTGAAGAGTGTGCCGAGATGGGCGCGGTGCCGCCATGCGGACTGCGCCAGGAAAAAAGCCGTCGGCGGAGCTTCTGGCGGGGCCACGCGGATGAATCTGTCGCTGTCCAGGCGGAGGCCCGCGGGCACCCCCAGACGGGCATGCACGTTTAATGTCTGGGCGGTTTGGCGTGTATGTGGCACCGGCCAGTTGCGACATGCACTCCGGCCTTGCGTGTTGCGCCCAGGCGTGCAGCACCCGCGCCCGAAGCCAGGGCAGCGCGTCAGCACTGACAGTACGGATGTTGAGTGCAACTGCTATACGTAATCTGCAAACAAATTCGCAAAGCACGCAACAACTCTTATTGAACTGCATGCAGCAGGTCCCGCAGCCGTGTCAACACAGCAGATTGGTTGGCTACTGTTCGAATGATGATGATGACGATGATGATGCTAATGCTGATGATGGTCATGATGATGGTGATAACGTCAATGGGGTGGTGACGATGGTGCTGATGATGCTGCTCATGCTGATGGTTGTGATTGGGGTGCGGGTCCATTGCGAAACATCTGAAGAGCCTCCTTGGCTGTAATTGTAAACCCACGTTGTGCATCGTCTGGGGTTTCTTGGGCGCCTACTGACAGTATCGGGGTGTCGCACGCTACCCCATTATATTATTCAGCGAAGTTGAGTGTCCGTTATGGTTATGTGTTTCTGCTAGCAGTTAGCTACTTGTTAGATACTAGTTAATCTATACTAACCATAGAGTGTTGCGGGGGAGGGGTGAGGCAGGGGAAGGAGCGTCCGCTGGAAGAGCGCTCGTACCCACCCACCCCCGCCAGGAGAGAGGGCGTTGCGTTGCTGCCCCCCGTTCGTTGTCGTTTTGATGTGTTTGTGTTGCGGGGTGCTGGATATTGGGAGGGGTGGGGGATGACGCCCTGGCCCCTCGCCCTGACGACGTCGGCACCGTGGCCTCAAGCGGCCCGCCAGGGAGGGGGGTTCACACAGCTTGCCAAAACATCAAGGACGGGGGTGCACAACTGATCGGGTTTGGGCGAGCCCCCCCCCCCCCCCCTCTTGGTTATTCATCATAGGTCCTGGCCAGTGGATCGCTTTGGCGATGGCCCACAGGCGGCCCCTCCGCCACGCGCGCTCCCCGTTTAGCTTTCGAGAGCCGAAGGCTTTCGAAACCATGCAAAACGGAAGAGCATGAGCGCCGAGGCTCCGCGCTGCGGGCCCCCGCGCTGCCTAGGAAACGCAAGCGAATGCGTCTGAAACAAACTGGGGTGTGTGTGTGTGTCCTTTTTTCCTATGCCATGTGCCAAGTGCGCAAAGGTTCGATCAGTGCCATTCGTCTGGCCCCTCGCCCTCGCCAGGGCGACGCTCGCGCTCCCTCGCCTCAAGGGCCTCCCAGTCAGCCCCGTACGTCTCTCGGAACGCAAGTCTGGCTATTAGCCGCTCATCTGCTGGAATGCGAACAGACATGTGATCACTCTTCGTACCTTCATCGGCTCTGCCCAACCAGGCAGCAGCCATTCCTGGACATCTACCCTGAGCTGGATTCGACGCATTCCCATGCGAACGGAAAGTCCTGACGCACTTCCCATGGCGTGGATTCCCGCAATGAACCTCGAAGAACGGCCTATCTGTTTGAAACCACGTGATGCGGCACTTCTTCCCCAGATCTGGAAAGCGAACAGCGATGGAATCATCGGCCTTGCGATCGCCGCCGCCGCCGCCGCGACGATCAGGGCGAGGGGCGACAGGCGCAGGTGGAGGTGGAGGTGGAGGCGGACCGCCCTCGGGGCCCCCCTGGAGCCCCTCGAAATCATCGGACCCCACAGCGTCGCCTTCAACGACTTCGTGGCCGCCGCCGCCCGACGAGCCCAAGTCCTGGTCCACCTGGGAGGCATGTCTTCGCAGGGCACCATCTCGCACTGGCCAGCGCGTGCACTGCCGTGTTTCTTTTTTTTGTTTTCGCAGGGGGGGCAGGGTGCAGGGGGGGGGGGGGGGGGGGGGGGGGGGGGAAGGGGGGGGGGGGGGGGCAGGGCGAGGGGCGCGGGGGGGGGGGGGGGGGGGGGGGAGGAGGGGGGGGGAAGGGGGGGGGGGGAGTAACCACCGAGGAGAATGAGAGCCGATGTAGCAACATTAAGAGGACATGCGTTTATACATATATATACATAAAGAGAGAGAGAGAGAGAGAGAGCAGAGAGAGAGAGAGAGGAGAGAGAGAGAGAGAGAAAGAGAGAGAGAGAGAGAGAGAGGGTGACGGCGAATGATATCTTCAAAATGTACATAGAGAAATGTCATGGCAAGTACTCATGTATACATATAGCGATTTATAGGTGTACACGTACATACATGCGTAAAGAGAGATAACGAAATAGAGGGATGTATAATGAGAAAGAGCGATAGAGAGATCGAACGAAAGAGGGAGGGATACACATGTGTATATATATATATATGTATAATGTATATATGCATATATACACTATACGCAGGCATGGGAAGCGAGCAAGAGAGAGAGAGAGAGAGAGAGAGAGAGAGAGAGAGAAAGAGAGAGAGAGAGGGGGAGAGAGAGAGAGATGTACATACGTGCAGAGAGGTAAAGATATACATACATACATATATATATACATATATGGAAAACGGATATAACATGATGGATGGGGCAATTGGGACAAGAGAGGGGCCGCGCGAGGGAAGGGGGCGGGAGGTATGGAAGGGGGGATACAGAGAGCGAGAGAGAGAGAGAGATAGAGAGAAACTGAGACCGAAGGAGGGCGCATATAAAAACGGAGAGAGGGAGAGAGGGAGAGAACGTGATATGAATATATCTTTAAACGCATATACTTTGAGTGACAGAAAGGGGGATATAGACGAACATAGATCCTTCTATATATATATATAGAGAGAGAGAGAGAGAGAGAGAGAGAGAGAGAGAGAGAGAGAGAGAGAGAGAGAGCCACATAAATATAGATACTGCGCGGCTCCTAGACCGCGATATGGAAAGAAAGCGGGGGGGAGGAGGGGTGATTAGAAAGAGATGTGGGGAGCATGTGTATTGATATGAGCACGGTTACATTTGCATGCGCAATCAAGATATTTAGCACGTATATTTAAGGAGAGGTGGGACATATGCATATACAGATACAGAAAGAAATATAAAGAGAGGGAGAGAGAAATGAGTATGGGGATATCGGCGGGAGAGAGAGGAAACATATATATATACTGACAGTCAGACGGAAAGCAAGAGAGAGTGGAGATTGAGAGAAAGCGAGAGGGAGAGAGAGAGAGAGAGCGAGAGGAGAGAAGGCTGATGAAGTTAACTACGCATGCGGCCCCTGGGAACCCGTCGCAAAAACAAAAACAAATCATACCTGCATAGTGCACGCGATGGCCCGTGCGAGTGGTACCCCGAGAAGACATGCCCTGCCTCTCCAGCATCGGCGCAGTCGCCCTCCGAGAAGACGCCGCCGTCGCAGTCGCCCTCGTCGCCCTCGTCGTCGCCGAGCTTCTCCTCGCCCGTGCCGCCGCCCTCGTCCAGGCCCTCGTCGTCGCCGAGCTTCTCCTTGGCCTTCGGCACCTTCGGCGCCCACAGCTTGAACCAATTATCATCAGAAACGCCAGGTGCCAGGACTGCCGACACGCGGGCAGGAGAAATGCCACCAATACGCAGACCGTCCTCAACCAACCTCGGAAACTCGATGGACCATACCTTACCGGGTTCGAAGATTTCTGTCAAGGCTGCGTACTCCGTCTGCCACCACGACGTCGCCTGCAAGGAGGCCTAAAAGACTGCCTCGGAAAAGCCCCCCAAAATTAAAGCCAAGTCGCGTTGCGCCCATGGCAGACCGCAAAATCGAAAATGCGGCCTGCAAGTGCACCCTGCAGCCAAGCTAACATTCGGGGGAAGGAACCCAGCAGGCCATTAGGCAAGACAACCTGCAAATCGTAAATGCCCTCCTCAAGGTTCACGTTTGTAATACCCATTATCTGGAAGGTCGGCCTGTAAGGCTGGAAGTAAACAATAGAGGAATGAAAAATCACAACGGAATACACATCATCTGTCCCTGGTGCATCTCCTCCTTTATACCTGAGTAAAGCGAAATACTCACCATCGGCAAAATTCTGTCGCAAGCCAGACACTTTCGTGAAGAACGCCTTCATGGTACGAAGCAAATTATTTCGGAATTGATACAGCTTCGCGCCTGGACCAGTGCAGATACAACAGCCAGCCTTCCAGCACCTCAGCTTGTTCTTTTCTGCCCTGGTCTCGTCAGCGATTGGTTGACCGTCCTCGTGTCTGACCAGCCGGTGCCTTCGGTGCCAGGAACCGTTGGTGGCCGCATTGGTGGTAGCGCCTTGATCAGTTCGAAACTTAGTTGCTGCTGCGGCAATGAACGCCCCCTTCTGAGCTGCTCTGTTGTGGACGTCCATGTGCACCGCCCCCTGCCTCGAGACGCAAACCAATTCGTCTTTCAGCGTGTCCAACATGCTGTCCTTGGTGAAAAACTCGGTGTCCTCAGGGCCAAACTTCTTCGACATGGCAACCATATTCTTGTCCATCTCCCGCCTCTGCTCGGCCAAATACCGCCCCACCATTACAGACTGTGTTTGCACATCGCGCATTGCTTGCGCAGGAGTGGCAGCGGTATCAATGATTCGATTTGCCAATGT
This sequence comes from Prorocentrum cordatum, assembly GCA_963575745.1. NCBI lineage: Eukaryota > Dinophyceae > Prorocentrales > Prorocentraceae > Prorocentrum > Prorocentrum cordatum. The sequence goes on from CAUYUJ010015314.1 coordinate 260,662, forward strand.
GAACTTCGTATCATCCGTAATAACACCACTCTCGCATTGACCAGCCAATGCCTTGTAGAATTCTACCCTATGGGCTTGTTTTACTGCTCGTGCTTCCGCTTTGGTACTGGTGCCAAAGCTGCTAGATGCTGGATCACGCCGATGGGCCACTGTTGCCTCCTGGCCCGCCTGCTCCACGCGCTGCCTGGACTGATCGTCGAGCTGGTGGTGCGCCAAAGACAACGCATGGCAATCGCGCACGCCAGAGGACATGGCAACGAAAGCCCGCCATGCTCCACCCCCTCCTCGCAACCTTCCTGCGGTCCTGGCCTCGTCGGTCGCGCCGGTCGCGCTTGTAGGTGCTGCTGCGGAAGACGCGCCTGGCATCTGGAAAGGTTCGCCTGTCAAGTTTCTCGCGCCGCAATGGCGCAGACGCTGGCCAATCCACTCAGCCGAGGCTCGGGTCAAGTCTACAGTCTTGACTTGAGTACTGAGAACATTCAATATTCTCCGCGTCGACGCATGGAGCGCCTCCACGTTTGCCATGTCCACTCGTGCTTCCCTGGCAATGGTCATCAGCCGCAGGCGCGTCACTGGGTCGAAGGGGTCATTCTTCTCTCAGAAATCGCGGCTGAAAGAACATAGTCTGCACGGTGTTTTCATGTCATTGGCGATCTCTTCGGCCAAGGGCAGGTGCTTAATAAGCCTGAAGAGCTTGAACGGGTATTTCTGGTGCTCTGATTTGTCCAGCTGCTCGACGAGGGCCCCACGCCGAGCTACCAATCTGAATATGAAAGAATTCGTCTCGTTAGTGCAACGCCCATCGCCAATCGACGCCCACATAATGTCCTCGTCATACAAGTACGACAAGCTGTCTAGACACCCTTGCTCTAGCTTGCACTCTGCGACTTCCACAACTCGAAAGGACCTGCTGGTGTGAGCGATGTCGCCTGGTCCTGAAGCTCCGTGCGATTTCCTCGCCATCGCCTCGGATCGGCGCTGCTTGTCCCCCCAATCGGCGCTGGACATGTCGAGTTGCGCATGCAGCGCGGTCGTCAGCGGGTGGAGCACCAACCTCAGAATGACCAGGTCCGCGGCTGGATTCGATGTCACCCACTGGGTCGCAAAGAGCCTGTCCTTCGCGATCAGCTCGGCCCACGTACTGCTATCGAGGTTGGCGCTCCTGGGATCGTTGGCAGCAGAAGCAGCGCCTGCGGCCTCTGGCTGGCGCGGGGCCTCATCGTCGGCCTCTTGGCCGCCTCCTGGGCCGTCGCCAACGGGATCAGCTTCGATGTCCTCGATGGCTTCATCCACGCGCGGCGGGGCCCCCGCCTGATGTTGCGGGCGCCGGGCGCTGCGAGCACGGGTTCCTTGCGAAACAGCCCACCTCGGGCAAGTAGCGCTCAGGAGGCCGCGGCAGAACTCCAGCCCCCCGATCTCGTCGACCGCATCTCCACTACCAGTCCACCTGTGGCGAGGGAGCACAGTGAACGCCTTGGATGCAAAGCAAAACGCCATGCCTTCCGCTACCCAAGATTTTATCTTGATAATATATGCCTCGGTGGCGTTCTCGGGGCGCATGTCCAAGTGAATCCATCTGCCCTTTCGGGCTCGAGCGGTTCAAGGGGCTCGTTCTTCCAACCCTACTCTCTCCCCCTTCCCCTCCCCGAAAGGGGGGGGGGGGGGGGCAGGCGATCTCCGAGTGCAGGAGTTTCCCTTGTCTCGTGTCTCCACTGCGTGGAAGGGTGCTGCGACAGACGTCGCACTCATGCCGTTCGCATTCGCGGAGCTGGCGCACGAAGAACGGGCATACGCACCATGCAGACAGGAGGCTCCCAGGAGGGCCCCGCGCGCCCCAACGTGGCCCCATTGATGCCCCAAGATGGGCCCAAGCGGCCTCGAACAGCCTCCCACGTCGTCGTCGTCGTCGTCGTCGTCGCCGCCCTCCCCCTCTAGCAGGGGTCCGCGTTGTCAAAACCAAAAAATGTGCATCCCCACCGAGGTGTCCACCGACGTGTTCTGCCAATGCCCCCTTGACCCCTCCCGCTCCCCTAAGGCGGGCCCTCGGGCCGTAGAATCCCCCTGCAACCCATGAGCCCAATAGGTAGCACGCTGGTGGGGAAGCGGTGCATTCCATTGCATGCCCTTACGCCTTTACGCTTCCCTCATCAAGGCAACTCGCCTGGGCATCTCAACATCTTCCTGAAAAAGGCCGACGGGGGTGCGCGAAGCGCCAGCGATTTCAACATGTCTCGTGTTCCTCCAGTCCCCATTTGCAAACTTGCTCAACGCAACGAACTTTCTGATAAGATTTCTGCCGCTCCTGCAAAACAGCGCGAGCACCCTCCGACGATGCACGTCCGCTGCGCGGGGAGGCACGCCAAATTGTACATCGAGCATCTCAATGATGACTTGTTTCAGCGCGCGCCTGAATGACGACATCTGCCCAGACAGCTTCAAAAACAAAGCGCAGCGTATCATTCCAGATATGGTGCTTTCCATCAAACCAAAAGTAGACTTGTGGCACGTAGCCGTCACATGTACACCACAATATAACTGCACTTGTTGCCAACCTTGTCGTTCTGAGCGCTTGATGCCCCTCTCGCACTTCGTATTCGATGACCCCTTGTCGGCGCACACAACCCTGGCGTGCTGCTCGAAAGCTTTGCGTCCAAGAGACATCCCCCAGACGCGCTTGAGCGCTTCCCGCGTCGCCTCCCCAGTGACCCTGTCCAGGGCAAGCAGCGCGTTCACCGACTCCCCAGAAATGGTCGTGTACTTGGTGATGCCGTCGACCGTCTTGGAAACCAACATTGAGTAAGACGATTGTACTTGTAAGAGCTTTGCCGTAGATGTCTCGGTGAACGCATCCAGCATGAATTTGGGGAGCTTATCCTGTAGAACCTTACCGTTGTGAATCGCTGAAGGCTGAAATATTTCCAAGAACTCGAGGAGCAATTGCATGTCACAATCAAGGTGCGAGTCACGAAGGCGAATGGCCATGGGAGCTTCGTCATAGTATTCTCCTTCCACATAGTGTAAACATTGGAACGTTTGATCTGCCGCAAAAGTTTTTTTCCAGCAACCCCCTGCCGAAACAATCTGCCTGAACTGCGCACTCAGCCAATCGCATGGAGTATCGCCGAGCTGTGCGACTGGAGCACCCCACAGATTCACTGACCGATACCAAACTGCATACGTGGTGGCCCTTTGTGTTGAAGGTGAACATGTTTGAGGCTAGCTTGCATAGGCTGCAGTCGTTGTCCAATATACCAGGCACCGCCAAGGCCCACACGCCTTGCAGCGCTGGCCCCAGGGGCGACGGCACGAAAGGGACGATTGAACCGCAAACCACATCATGGAACACGTCGTACTCGATTGCAGTGAGTGTCGGTCGGCGTCGTTTGGCAGGCGGTGGTGCTTCTACCGCCAAGGCACGCACGTCCGTAGCAGGCCCAGGGTGTTTCTTTGGTCGGCCGCGCCGTTTCGGTGCCAATACAGGTCTCGGTGCCAATACTAGCGTTGTCGGTGCCAATACAAGCCTCGGTGCCAATACAGGTTGGAGTGCCAACACAGGTTGAATGCCACCACCGGCGTCATCAGAAGCAAATTCAGCCCATTGGTCTGGCTGTGAGTCTAATGAAAGATGAGCCCATTGATCCATGCAGCCGCGCAAGATAGCGGCGAGAAGATAAAGAGACTTCATCATATGTAGCACATGAGGCGAAACGATGTTCTCGTGAATATGGAAGAAAGCCTTACTTGAGCCAAAACTGGCTACGCAAGGTGCAACTGCCACGTGCTGAAGACGCCAGCGCAACCCCAATTAGCGTCCATTTCGGAAGCATTGCCGACTTGGTATTCGTTTCAAACGTTGTGGGCGGGGTATTGTTCATTATAAACAAAACATCACTGCACATCCTAGGGTTTTAATCAAGAAAACACGGCCGCATGCGCGGAACTGGGAACCATAGTGCGGGCCACTCCTACGGTGGCTGCAAATGCGCTAATGGGCCCAAGGGTTGTCATATACCCCAACTGGTTTCGCCCGCTCGTTGGGTCGGCTATTGGCCATGATTGCTCTAACGTAGCAGGGGCTCGCTCGGCTTCGCAACGATTTGGGGATGTTTGACAATGCTTCGCGCGGCATTGCATTACATTGCGGTTTGTTGGTTTGCGTGTTGTTTCGTGCCGTGTGTTGCGTTGTGCATTCACGTTGTCGATGTACGTGGCGTGCGGTCGGTCTGTCCTTCCGAAGAAGGAAAGCAACGCAACGCAAAAACTAATGCAACGCTGTCCCCAACAATGCCAATGCAATGCTTTGCGACGTAAATGCAATGACAAGCCAAGGCAATGCAACGCAATCGCAACCCAGCGGCCGCAACCACACCGAAAAAGGAGCGCCCAAACAGTGATCTCACACACCGATGTCACGAGTGTTTTTTGAACGTTTTAAATATTCAACCGCTGTAGGGGACACGCCCTACACAAGACGAGCGCCGTAGGCCAGCACGGCGGACCCTGCATGGTCGCGACCCCATCGAGGCCTCCGAGAGGCCCCCAAGAAACCCCGCAACGCCAAGACTGTTCTGCGCTCCAGACCTGCACCCCCTGCACCCCACGATGCTGCTGGGAATCTTCATCTTCATCGCTGCCACCTCGAGCCGTCCCTGCCAAGAGAGAAACCCGCCATCCAGGTGGGCAAAGACACGAAGGGGGATCCTCATCCGCGCCGGGATGTGGCACTGAGGCAGAGGAACAACACATTGCACAAACGTAGTTCGTTTGTCGGAGGCCCACGCTGATTTATTGGATCGGCGCTGGGGCATGGAGCTGCGGCTCCTCTCCGCTCCGATTTCCCTCCCTGGCGCGCGCGCCAGGGGCGCCGCCGGGGGGGGGGGGGCAGTGCCGACCCAAAAGTCTGCGAGGAGCTTAGAAATTATGTACGCCGTTCTTTAGACTTCGAAGCGGGCCGCGAAGCCTCTGGCAAAATGAACTGGAAGAGGCTGGTCAGCCGTGCAGGGGGCGCAGAGGACTGTGGCGGGGTATCCTCCCGATGGGCTCCACCTCGCCAGGAACGACCCCGCCGCCCCACCTCGCCCCCGCATCCCGGCTCTCTGGGACCCTCTGGCAAAAGCAAAAGGGAACCCCGCCAAAGGAGACCGGTCAGCCATGCAGAGGGCGCAAGAGGTCGGGGCGGGGCGTCCTCCTGATGGGCTCCACCTGCGCCTCCAGGTCGCCGAGCTTCGCCTCGACGCCCAAGGGTGGGCCACGGCGACGACGACGAAGACAACGACAACGAACGACGGGCGACGGACGACGGAGGATGGAGGAGGAGGACGGCAACGACAAGGACGACGGGCAACGAACAGACAACGGACGAACGACGTCTTTGGGAATGCCTAGACGTGCTCCCAGGACTGCGCAGGCCCCGTGAGGTGCCGCAGCGGCCGCCGTTCCGGCCACGGCGCGCGCCAAAAAAGTGGGCCCCCGGGCGTCGTCCCGAAGAGGGCCCCGAGGCACCCCCTCCCGGGCACTCCAGATTTCGTAATACAGGGAGGGGGGTCTCATTTCGGGGGGGGTCTCTTCCAGGCTATATCCTGGAGGGCCTGGGGGGTCTGGGGACGATGTTCTGGAGGGTTCTCCCACGGGGGGGGGGGTCTGAAATGACTTGTCTTGGAGGGTCCAGACCCCCCCCTTTTACTACGAGATCTGGAGTAATTGCGTCTGTTCTGGGGCACGTCTGGCCTTCCCTAAACAAAAATCGAGGATGCGGCCGAGGGAGGGGCGCCCAGAGCGTGCCAGGGGCAGGCTGTGCATGCAGGTTAGCGACCGCGGAGTCTAACCGACTGAGATGTCCGTTGGCAGGGGACGATGCGGAAGAGGGGAGAGATCCCTTTTCCCATGCGCCGCGGGCGAACGACGTTAGTCCTGCCAGATAGGACTGTCCAGTACCTGAGCCGAAACGGTAGCAGGATAGGTGGATATAAAGGTGATATGAGCGGACTTCACACACATCGGCGGGCCCAAGGAGTGGAATTCCTTTACTCCACCATCTGGGGGGGGGCGGATGGGGGAAGAGGAGACTCTTTGCTCGGGCAGCTGCGCATGGTTGCACTGTTTATCATCCTACACGTGGCTCGACAACCTGCCTCACCATGCCACTGCTCAGCTGGCCAGACTTTCGCGCTCGCCAGATGGAGTACGGCCACACAGACTGACATCTCTTTCAATCCCACGTCAGGTGTTGCGATTGCTAGGCTAGCCACGCACCCTGCAAAGGCAGCGGATTGATGCCGGAGCGCCAGCAACACTTCAAAAGAAGCTCGCAGAGAGGAACCCTGAACCGTGTGTGCCAGAGGCTGATGAGCGAGAGGCTGCGTCGTTTACTGCGTCGGCCACATCCCTGCTCCCCGCCTCGGTGCCCCTGCCGCAGATTCTGCCAGGCCGTCCGCGCCTCACCCAGGAGCAGCACACCCCCGCTGCCTCCCGCACGCTGCGCCACCGCAGGCTGCGCCAGACACGCCGCGCCCCGCCGGATCGCGACCCCCCCGAGCTCTGCCTGCCTTCCCTCGTGCCCACTCCGTTCTGCGCCATATACGCTGCGCCGTGTTTCGGCCCTCGCCCACAGTTCGAATGTTTGAAGGCGCGGCCCCGCGACAAAGGTGGAGCCGCGGGGCGCGCAGTCGACGCGAAAACAAGGCGCACCTGCGGCGCGAGCACGAGCACCTCCGCTCCCCCGGCCGCGAGCCCGTCGAGGCTCTGCCCAATCCGCGAGGCACGCGTCGAGACCGCCAGCATCTTCGTCCTGGCGCTGCTTGTCCTCGTCGGCTTCGGTGCCGTCCTTGCAGTAGGCCCCGTTACCGAGCTCCGTGTTTCCGTCACCGCCGTCCTCCCGAGCGCTCGTCGGGCAACGTCCTGCGACAAGCTTGACGTGTGTCAGCTTGGCGACTCATCGCCTGACACTTGGTCCGCGGCGCGTACTCGATGACCGAAGTCGGCCAGCTGCTGCCGCGTGCTAACACCGCTGTATGCCTCTTCGTGCTGATGCCCCAGAAATGCCAGGGCTGCTTGAAGGCCATCGTTGACTGAAGTGCTGTCGCTGATGCCATCGCTTGCGCCGTCGTGCCGCATGGTTTGCTATCGCCTCGCTTCTGTCTCACCACGCAATGTGTCCACACAGCGCCGTGTCGACACTACCCTGCGCGTTCGCCTTTCGCCTCTCCAGATGACTTCGCATTCGCTCGATTCTGGCTTTGCCATCTTCGTCCGATGTCAGCACGCCGACATAGTAAACAGTATGTGCAACTACGTACCCATGGCCACGAAAATCTGGGCGAAGATGTATCGTAACCGTTTTCCTGTATGACTGATATGAGCGTCCGTAGTGGCTGTGGAGGTCCAACCATCCGCTATTCGTCCTCAATGAAATTGTATCGCTTGCCATAATACCACTGGGTATTCGACCTGAACAACTCGAAAAATAGATTCTTGGTGAGGAGCGCAAGCAGGATAAATGCTGTAGCGACGACAACGCGGTCGGCGGAGAATGAATATTCAACGACCGTCGCATCGGCAGATTATAGAGGTGGGCGCTCGTTTCACCCCAGTGGCTAGAAGGGGAAGCGACGGTATAACGCGTCAACATACACTTGTGAAACCCCGCGCGGGCTTCTTGGATAGGCGTCAGACACCCCTCCCTGGCGCGCGGAGCGCGCCAGGGGCGGCGCCAGGGGCGGCGCCAGGGGCGGCGCCAGGGGCGGCGCCAGGGGCGGCGCCAGGGGCGGCGCCAGGGGCGCCCAACGCCGATTCAAGAAATCCGCGCGGCGCTTCGAAAAGCTCTGCAGCGGCTCCCCACATGGGGTCCGAACAGATGGGGTCGGAGGAGGATCGCGCCGCATCCCCGATGCATCGCCGATGCCGTCGGCGACGCCTCGGCGGCGTCGGCGTGGAGGAAACAAGGCTCCACATCGAGCCGCATCGCCGCTGCATCCGCGATGCGGCGCGACCCTCCGGCCCCGTCTGCTCGGGCCCGATACGGCAGGCCTGGACTGCAGTCGCCTCATTTTGGCACCAAACAAGCCTAGGCGGAAAACAAACCTACCTCGCGTTTGACCACCCTCGCTTCCAAGAGATACCAAGCGACGCCAAACTACGGCCTGTACTGGCCAGGTCGCTTGACGAGGAGGCGCGTGGTATGACTTGTTTTTTTCCTGGAAGCGAAAGCGGGGTAGGTAATTCACGCTCTGAAAGCCTGGGTGCATGAGGGAGGCTGGAGGACCAACCACGGAATGACCCGAGGAACAGCGAGCCCCTTCCGAGCGCAGAGCGGTCTCTGCTTCCGCGTCCTGGCTGTGTGTCTCGAGGCCGCCCAGACGGGGTCGGCGTAGAGAGGGCCGAACGACCGCGCAGAGCCGCCGCTGCAACGGCGACACAGCGGCGGCGATGCAGCGGCGATGTATCGGCGACGTCGGCGATGCATCGGAGACCAGAGACGTCGACGCGAAGCAGCCCGGGCTGCACATCGAGACGCATCGGCGATGCATCGGCGACAGGCGCGATCCTCCGACCCCATCCACTCCGACCCCATCTGGGAGGCCTAGACTTGGACAAGCGCGTCCCACTACTCGCAGAGTGGCTACTGGCAAGTGGCCTGGATCCGCCGCGAGGCATGCACCATGCATTCCACAAGGAGGGAGCCATGTTTTTTGTTCGGACGCTTGCGAGCAGGCACTCTGCGAGCAGCGGCACGCGCTCGGTGATCAGAATGTCTCCGTCGCTGCTTCTCTGAGGGGAGGGGAGGGGGAGGTTCGGCTCAGGTGGCAGCGGCGTCAGCAGGAGCCACAAGGGCAGCAGCGTCGGCTGCCACGAGGTGGAGCTGGGGCTCGGGATGGTGGCCCTACCGAGCGGCTGGCGGGCCCCCGCCAGCCGATGTGGGGCTGCCCACCCAGACCCCCGACGTAATGATTTTTTCATTACGTCGACCCCCAGAGGTCCCGACCCCTTCCCCATGACTGGCGTTGCATCCCGAGTCGTTTTGTTGACGCTCCCGAGGCCCGGTGAGGGCCCCCAAAGGCCGAACATCAGGAACAACCTCCCGTCATGATTTTTTCATTACTCGAGGGGGGCTGCCCGTGCGGGGTGGCCGACAGCTGGGCATGCCGCGCGGCCTGCCGGGGTTGCGGCCGCCGCGCGCCCCGCTCGGCAGACGCGCCGCCCGCGCGGGTGGCGCAGCCAGGCCGGGCGCCCCGGTCCGAGACGAGGGCGCCGTGGGCTCCATAGGCGGCGGGGCACCGAGGCGACGCAGCGGCTCCGCGCCCAACCACGGAGGCTGCGCCTGCGGCTGCGGGCGGCCCAGCGGCGGCTGCGGAGGCCGCCGACGCCACGGTGGCCGAGCCGGCGCCTGCGGAGCGCCTTGCAGCCGTGCGCGCCCGCCTGGCGGCGAACCGGGGCTTCCCGGATCTTGCCGCTGAGGTGGCGCAGTGGGAGGCGGAGGAGGCGGCGCTGGTGGAGGCGGAGCGCGCGGCCCGGCCTCTCGAGCGCCCTCTCGAGCGCCGGCTGCAGTCGGCAACGGATGCGTTGCGGCACCGCGTCGAGGCGGCCCTGCAGGCGCGGCAGGCAGCTGCCGACGCTCGGGCGGCGGCCGCGCGGGCGGCGCAGGTGCCCGCGGCCAAGCAGGAAGAAGCGGAGCGTGCGGCTGCCGAGGAGGCCGCCGCGCAGCGGACGTTGGCGTCCGTGCAGGCCGAGGTGGCCGCTGGTGGCGCCGCAGGGCCGGCGCCTGGCCCTGCAGGTGCCCCCGTGGGAGGGCTCGACGGGGCCTTCGCGGCGCTTGCTGCCGCCGCCGCCCCTGGGGTGCAGACCGTCGTGGCCGGCCTGCTGCAGCAGCTCCACGGAGCGCTCGCGCAGGCACCAGGAGGCGGCGGCGGGGCGGCCCCTGCAGGAGGTGCAGTGGTGGCAGCGGGCAGCCCCGTCGCCTCAGTGCCTGCCGCCGCCGCCGCCGACGGTGGCGGTTCCCGCTCTCCTGCCGCCGCTGCTGCGCTGGCGCTGCCGGAGGGCCCTGGTCCCACGGCTGTCGCCGCGCTGGCCGAGCGGGGCGCGGGGGGCTGCGCCTGATGGACGGCTCGCGGCTCGCGCCTGCTCACGGCGGGCTCGTCGCACCAGCTGCCGAGGCGGGCGCCCTGACCAGGCGGCCGGCGGTGGCGAGGCTGCTCTCAGAGCGCCGTGCAGGGCGGCGGTTCGTGAGTGGTGGCACGCGGCTCGCGCCTGCTGAGGGCTGAAAGAAGCCCGGCCGCGCCGGCGGCTGTGGTGGGGGTCTCTGAAAGTGCCCTGCCCTGGCCGAGGTTTTTCGAAATCCTTGGCCGTCGAAGCCGCGGCTGGACGCAGCTTGGGAAACCGCCGCGTCTTGCACTCGTGCACTGTGACGGGCAGCTCGCCCCCGAGGTGCGCTGGAGCGGATGGCCGCGGCGAGGCGCCCGCGCGAGCGAGGCCTCGCGCCCGGGGCCCGCCCTCGCAGCCGCGCCGCGCGAAGCCACGGTGCTCGTCGCCAACGTCACGCGCTGGAGTGCGAGTTGGTGGGGCTTGCTCGCAGCTGGCGCCGACGCGTGGTGCCTGCCTGCAGGAGGCCCGGATCCCCGAGGCAGAGGCGGCCTCGGCGGTGGCCACTGCCAGGGCGCGAGGCCTGCAGCTGCATCCTGGGCCGCTCGGCACGGGGGAGCACCTGTTGGCGGCAGCTCACCGGCTGGGGCGCGCCCAGGCTCGCGCGGACCCGCCCCTAGGACTCTCGGGGCGGCACCCCGGCCGCCTGCAGCACGTGGTGCTGCACTTCGGCGGAGGCCGCGCGGTTCACTTCATGAACTGCTACGGCTACGCTGGGGGCCCAGCGGACGTCGAGCGGAATGCCGACCTCATCCTGGAGGGCGTGGGATGGCTGCGGGGGCTGGGGGATGCCCCAGGATTCCTCGTCGGCGACTTGAATTGCAAGCTTGCCAACTCGGGCCTGGACGGGCTGCTGGCGATGGCTGGGTGGCGCGACTTGCTCGCCGCAGCCGGGCCGACGTGCCTACCGTCGCAGGGAGAGCCATCGCGGATTTATTGTGCGTTGGCGTGCCCAGCGGCCCTCGGGCTTGCGCGCGCCATCGGCCTTCGCTGGGACCTGGGGCTCGCCACCCATGCGGCCCTGGCGGTGACCCTGCGCGTGGGGGCCCCTGAGATGGCCTTGATCCGCGAGACCGTGCCCCGGCTGGATGGGCCTGCTGCGGACGGCTGGGCCCTGGGGGCTGCGCGGGGCGCCACGGCGGCAATCCAGGCCAGCTGCGAGGGGCCTTATCAGAGCGCGCTGCGGCAGCACGACCTCGAGGCCGCGTGGCAAACACTGCACCTTGCGATGCGCACGTGGCTGTCCGCCCGGCTTGGCAGGACGACCGTGGCTGAGCTGCAGCACGCCGCCGCCTCTATGAAGGCAGAGCGGCCTGGCGCGCGAGGCGCAGGCGGCGAGGCTGCCGATGCTGCTGCTGACGCGTCGCTGCTACGGCTGCGGCGTCTGCGAAGCCTCTTGCACGCGCAGCGCCATGGTACCGCTGCCGCACGCCAGGCAGCATATGGCACGCTGCAGGCCTTGCGTGCCTCTGATGCTGGGAACGCTGGTTGGGCATCCGCGTTCGTCCGCCTGACGGTGACCTCAGAGATCCCCCGCGCACTCTTGCGACGCGCCGAGGGCGAGTGGAAGGACGCGCAGGCTGCCAGCCGGCAGCGGCGCCAGGAGGAGCGGCACATGCAAGACTCGTTGGCCAAGTGCCAAGGTCGGCTCTATCGCTGGATCCGCGGCGGGGGAACCGTGGAAGCCGAGCTGGTGCCCGCGCCGCTGGCGGCTGCTGCGGCGGCCACGGCTGCGCCCGACCTGGCGGTTGGTCACCGGCCGCGGTTGCTGGCGCTGCAGGGTGGCCCAGCAGCGCGGTTCCGACTCGAGGGGCCCTGGCGCGCGTTGTGGCAGCAGCCAGCGGCGGCCCCTGTCCCAGACGCCTGGCAGCGTGAGCTGGACGGGCTGCCGCCATTCCCCCACACGCCAGCATGGACTGCGGACTTTGTGGGCGCTCTGCTGAAGGCGATGCCGAAGCGCAAAAAGCCGGGCCTGGACGCGTGGATCGTGAGCGAGCTCCGGCCGCTGCCGGCAGAGCTGCACGAGTGGATTGCTCAACTCTTCGACGAAGTGGAGTCACAAGGGGCGTGGCCGCTGGAGCTCGTGGAACCAGAGGGGCTCCTGCTGCCGAAACCAGGTGGCGGAGACGGTCTTTTGGAGCGTCGGCCTATCTGGCTGCTCCCGGTTCTGTACCGTCTGTGGGCGGCGGGCCGCGCTCGCTCGTTCGCCCAGTGGAATGGCAGCTGGGAGGGCGCAGAGCGGCGGCAAGGCGCGGAAAAACTCGCGTGGGAGCTGGCCCTGGAATTGGAGGCGGCCGACGCCTTGTCGGAAGAGGTCGTCGGCGCGGCGCTGGATTGGCGCAAGGCTTATAACCGGGTCGACCTCTGGACCCTCCCGACGCTCCTTGCGCGTGCTGGGGTCCCGGACCGAGTGTCGAAACCAGCGATGGCTGCCTGCGCCGCCCGCAGGCGTGTTCGGGTGGGCAAGGCCATCGGCGAACCGTGGCGACCTTTCCGGGGCCTCCTTCCAGGCTGCCCGTTAGCGGTGTTCTTCCTGGCGGTGTTGACCTGGCCATGGACGAAGGCCACTGGCCGGCTGGACGACCGGCTGCGCCAGCGCGTCTATGTGGATGATTTCACGCTTTGGGCGCGGACGGCGGCAGAGGACAGCGCGGGCGCCGCCGAGGCGGTGCGAGACGCGCTGCGCCTCACTACCTCGTTCGAGGCAGCGATGGGGCGGACACTTCATCGCGCCAAGAGCCGGCAGTTCGCGGGCAGCAGGGACTTGCGGCGTTGGCTCGCGGAGCAGGTCCCAGACATCCAGGCTAGCCCTGAGTTTCGGGACCTGGGCGTCGCCGCCACAGCTGGCCGGGCCAGGCGCTGCGCGGTCGCGGCGGCGCGGGTGCATGCGGCGCCCACGCGTTTCGCCCGACTCGGCCGCTTGCCGCTCCGCTTCAGCAGCCGCTGCCTGCTTGGCGCTGCAGCTGGCACGGCGGCGGGCACGCACGGCGCAGCTTGTGAGCGGCCTCCGGTTAACGACTTGGCCGGCCTGCGTGCCGCGGCGAAAGGGTCGGTTTGCCGCGGCGGTCTGCGCGCCTCGGCGGAAATCGTTTTCGGCGCCCTGGCGCCGAGCTGGCGCCTCGACCCGCTGGCGGTGACAGTTCTCGCGCCGCCGTGGCAGGCTGCGGCGATCTCTGGAGGGAGGCCGCGGGCGCCATAGCTGCCGGGCACGGCTGGCGCTTCGGCCCGATCGCCGCCGCGATCCGCAGCATGGCTGAGCTGCACCTGTGCGCGAATGTCGAAGCCTGGATGGGCATCCTCGCCGCCCCAGACGGCTGGCGCCCAGTAGCCCGCGCCCTTCCTGATACGCGCGCGGCGTTGTTTGGAGCCTGGGGGTGGCGAGAGGCCCACGAGGTCGCGCGGCGCCGAGCCGATTTCCAAAGTCTGGCGGGGCGGATCGACCGCTGGGCGACGCGCCAACCCCTGGAGTCCGGGCAGCTGGCACCTGACGCCGCCGGCGCGCTACGGACGGTGATCCCCGGCAATGTGATCACGGAGTCCGCGGCGGCAATATGGGGAGAGCCGCCATCGCGCCCTCATTGCGGCGTCGGGGTGGAGGACCTCGAGCACCGACTGTGGCCCTGCCCGCGGTGGGAGACCACCCGCGCCGCGGCGTTGGCGCGCAGCGGCTTCGCCCTGGCGGCCGCCCGCGCCTGCAAGCCAACCGAGGTCGCGCGCGCCGCGGTGCTGCCTCTGGACACCCGCCTGGAGGCCCTAGCGAGCGACGCCCAGCAAGCGCTCCAGCTGCCGCCGCTGCAAGACCCCGCCGCGCCAGAGCTGCCGCAAGGGAGGGTCCGCGCTTGGACTGGCGGTTCTTGCCTGAGCCCAGCCGACCCGCTGCTCGCTCGGGCGGGCTGGGGCGCGTGCCTCGAAGGCCTCCCCGTCGGGCGCCTCGACAACTACGGCCCTGTGAACGGCCGCCAGACGGCGCAGCGCGATGGGGGGCTTTGGGCTGCCACGCGCGCGCGCAGCCTGGCTGGGGCGCCAGTGGACGTCGTCACGGACTCGCGATTCGTCGCGCGCGGGGTGGCCGCGCTGCGCGGCGGCGCGAACCCGATGAATTGGCACCATTCTGATTTGCGGGTGGCGATCGAGGCGCTCTGCCGCTCCGGGCTGCTGCGGGCTCGCTGGGCGAAAACTCGCTCAATCCAAGTGGGGGCCGCCGATCGGGGCATCTCGGCGGAGGACTGGGCCGGGAACGACGCGGCGAACACTTTGGCTGGCGCTGGCGCAAAGGCCCGGCCCCCACCGCTGGCGCCCCCTCCAGCAGCGCACGCGCCAATCGGAGGCGCTCGCGGCGGTCCAGCGCGCGGCGGCCGCCGTGGAGCTGGCAGCCCTGAAGGCGAACCATGGCCGCGCCGGCCCAGCTGGGCCCAGGATCCAGCGCCGCTGGGCGGCGCCAGGCCACCGCCGCTGACGGGCGCCGCGAGAGGGGGATGCTGCAGCAGTCGCCGCCGCCGCAGCGCCGCGGGCTCGGGCGCGGCCTGGGCCGCCAGCGGTTGCCGCGCCCCCCGAGCACCCCCGCCCTGGGCAGGCGGCCGCGGCGAAGGCGTTGTTTGAGGGCAACAGCTGGCAACCGCGCGCGGGGGTGCAGGGCCCGGCGCGGGCCGCTTACCTCAAATGCGGGCGCCGGGCGCCGTGCTGGCGGCGGCTCGCGAGCCAGCCGCGCGGCTGCTGGGCTCCCGCGTTGCCGCCGCGGGCCGCCATGCTGCTCCTGATGCCTGCGGCCGCGAGGGCGGCGGCGCGGCCGCTGTTGCCCCCCCTCCGCCCCCCGCCCCTCCTCCCCTTTTTTTTGTCGCCGCCTTGCCACTGGGCCCCTGCGCGCCGGCAAAGCGGGGGGGGGGGGGGCGCGCGCGCAGCGCTCGACGCGGGGCGCGGCGCGCGGCGGCGCCCTCGGCGGCGCGCGGCCGTCGGCGGACGCCCATGGCCCAGCGGGCTCCGCCAGCCGTGCGGATGCCCAGGGAAGGGCAGGAGAGCCCAGAATCGATAAGTCGAATCGGGCGGAAATCGGCAGCCAAGTCGGGAGGAGTCGAATCGGCTGAGATCGGCAGAGCAATACGGCCCCATCGAGAAAATCTGAATGCAAATCGGAGTCCGAAGGGCGGCCGGAGGCAGGGATGCGCCCCCCGCCGATCGGCGAAAAAATACGCGCCCAAACAGAGTTGCACGAACGTAGCATCGAGGAGGAAGAGGAGGAGGGGTCTTTTGCCTGACTATTCATATTCCCTGCAAGATGTTCTGTTGGTATATCATGGTCATTGGGCTTTGCCGATGACATAGGGGGAAACAAGAAAATGCCGGTAAGCATGCAATGGGGCAACCCTGAAAGGATGAGGCCGGCCCGCCGGCCGACGCGCGCGCGCGCCGCAGGCTCGCTCCTTTTCTGGTTACCTAGAGCCAAACAGCTCCAGGTAAAACATCCAAGCAAAGAAGAAAGGCAGACAGCGTAAGCAAGGCTACAGAGCAGGACGGGTAGCAGGGCGGAAGTGCGGATGGAGTGCATTGACTCCCCCCGTGGCGGGATACGTAGAATCGCCCCGACCCCCAACCCACCTGGCCTTTACAGATGCACAGCCACCGGAACGAACCCCAAAAACATGTTACTGCTCGACGGCGGTTGCCAGGGGGCGGAAGACCGAAGAAACCCGACGAACCCCGCCTGAGCATATATTTTGGCAGCTCAGGCCACAATGCCCACGCACACCTGGTGCGCCCGCTTCATGATGAACTTTGGACTGGTATCGACGAAATCGTACTGGTCCTTCTTGTACTGTATTATATCTGCCAATCATTCCTCCAATCTCGAGAGTCATCCCAGGGGTCGCTGCTGCGCCAGTTCCACTGGTGCTGATCTCTTGAATAATTGTCATATGTCCCTTCTTCTGCTCGGATTCCAGCTGTCTGACTGGTCCTTGCCCTGGTCTTTTTCGGCGTAGGTGGTGGCGGAGGCTCAGGCAAGGTACTTGGCGTCCAGGGGTCACGATAAAATCTGTCGTCGTACTCGATCAAACTAAACCATTGCCAAGTTTTGGTATGACCTGCGACATTCTGATCGCGAGGCACATGAACATAATGATCCTTGTGCTTCCCCATTCTCGTTCTTGTCCTCGTGGTCCACCGTCGCGCCCCGGCCGCCATCGCTCGCGCGGCCGCCCGTTTCTACGACGGGCTCATCTGCCCACGACCGGCTGGGGCGGCGGGCACGGGAGTAGAAGGAGCGGTCCTATGGGATTGCCTCTCCGCCCAATCTGATCTCGGTCTCGATGCTGCACGAGTGCCGCTGGGCTCTCGGCCCCGAGGCGGCAGGGCCGCTCGGGGCTTCGGGTTCAGCTAGCGCGACTGCGGTATCTGCGGCAGGCTGTAGAGGTTCTGTGGGAGAGTCAGCTGGGCCGCTCTCCTCCTTTTGCTTCGTGAAACAATTAAGAAAGACCAATGGCACTGTCTGTGCTGAAGAATCCAGAACGGCCATTTGTCACACAAGCCCTGGCAGTGAACGGGGAGTCCGTAAACGCATGCATAACAAATCATAACATCTTGAATACTGTTGCAATTTTCGTCTGGCAATTTCCGGAACTTCATGTCCGAATCCTTTGGTCCATTCGTGGAGTCGGTCGAACGCATCAATTGCGGACCTACTTCGGCAATCCAAGGCATATGCATCACGCGTTGCTTCACGAACGACATCTGCATTGTTGGTGTTGCGCTGTACTTCGTATCCCGGAAATGCCACACAGAGTCCTGCAGGCATGATAAAAATATCACTTCTCGCGCGGCCAACAGCATCCGCCCCCATCGCCCACGAGTGGGGAGTCGGTCAAATGGTTCGGCCCAAATTCTATCCACGAGCTCGGGCAAGTCAAGCGGCACGTCATGAATAGCGTCAGTGTCCAATGGCGCCGAGACCGCGGATGTGGACACATTTTCAAATATGAATTGTGTTGCAACTTTGATAATTCCCGGCAGATCAGATCCTTCAACATTACGCTTTGCAATGGACATGCCGCCAGATATAGAAAACAGAGCAAGCCAACAGGGCAGCGTTCGCGTCGGGATGCTCAGCTTGCGCCGCTGGACCATAGTGTCATCGTATACGCCTTTCGACATTTCGGCTTTTTCTTCACGGGATACGACTGATCATCAGGACGGCTGGGCCGTTGATGGAGTTCAGCAATGTCCCCGAAATCTATGCCCATTATTCGATGTAGAGACTTTGCTGGATTCGGTCAAGTTGTCCGTTAACACTTGGACTGATGAATAATTGCTCCCATTTCCCCCTGTTGTCGCCCCCATTGGTCCCAACCTTCTTCTGGGCATATCTGCTCAGCACTAACGCGTGACCCATCGAAAACAGCAAGGGCAGAACATCTGAGCGGGCGAGCGCACTGATCTACTTCAGGCGTCCAAATCAACGGCCGCCATTGAGCAGTTCTCGGGGCATCTTCCCCGTACTTATACTTCAACCAATCTGTGAATCGAAGCTTTAGTGGTTCCAAATACTGGAAGTATGGCTCATGACGCACCGGCGGCTGCGCCGCGGCGCTGTCAGGTTTCCAGGGCGGGGCAGTCCCCGGCTGCAAATTTGAAAATATCTGGCCCGCCAAAGCAGCCCAGAGACGTGCCTCTTCAACATTGACCCACTTCCGCTGGCGCTGCTCCGCTTTTTTTTCGAATTTTCCAGCGCGTCGACAGAACCTTCATTCATTGCTTTCAGCCTTTTTGAAATAATCTTGGAGCCGCTCTCCCCTCTAGTGGGTTTACGTAGGTATGGACTCAGTTCCAGGCTCGCCCATGCAGCAGCCAATGCATCTTTGCCAGGTGACGCTAAGTAGTCCTTTCGGACGTTGTATTTGCACTGAACTGGGGTGAGGCATGGTAGACAATACCCAAAACCAGCCTTCACAGCATGGAAATTCTGGCAGATGAACCTCCCATCGTCAGTCCACAGCTTCCGCATGATAATGGCCATCTTCTCGTCTGACAATAGGCCATGACCTACAACGTCTAGCTCTTCATCAGAAGATATCCATTCTTGAGAAAATATAACCGCCCAACCGATATCCCGAGTGTGTTGCGCAGATTCTTCATTCGACGACAATTGCGCAATGCGAGACATGTCATTAAAACGTGCATGTCCTGATCTCACGAGAGTGCCGCCGCGACAGATGCGATATCGTTGGCGCGTCGCTACACACCCGTTAAAGACAATAACGCGCTGCCAGTTCGCATTATGCGTCGCGGCAGCTTCCCAAAAAGATGGGGCAACTCCATGAGGCCAAGTTCCCTGAATCGGAGGTCCGCTCCCGGAAGGGGTAGAAAACCGGGGCCTGATCAGTCTTTGCGGACGGAGCATCTCCACCCCTCCTCTGGCGAAGCCAGTGAGGGATGTGCCCGGCATGTTCAGCAGGGAAATCACGCCTCGTAGGTATTAATCTAAGTCAATCATCAAGTGCTTTGCAAAATCCACTGAGCTTATCAGGGCATCGAATCATCCCTGAGTCTAACATTGGCTCTTTGATGGCCTCCAAACTTGTGATGTGCAATAAGTGCCCATGACATTGTGCCATTGCAACTCAATATGGGACATACATCTGTTCTACACTATGGGCAAAGCAAGCGCGTCCCTGACATGCACTTAAGAAGACTGGCATGGGCCTGCAAGCCCGATCAACTCGATCAATAGAAACAAATATGTTTCCATTTTCCTCATCAGCGACTGTGTCGCGCGAGGCGTCTGGGTTTAGAAAATGCCCCCAGCACTCCATCAACGTTGCCTGGTCAAGAAGCATAATGTCATCAGCCTTCATTCCAAGAGTGTCAACCACGCCAGAAGATAACATGGTTAGACCGTGCACGGCAAGGGCAGTCGCGGCATGCGAAATCTTCGCCGAAAGGCCGGGCTTCCCAACATTATGGACTTGTTGCCTTGCCTAGTAATCTCCGCCTCCGCTTCCTCGGCTACGCCGGCAGCGTCATTTGGCGAAATTAGAGGAGAGAGGGCTGGGTAAACCTCCCGAGGAAAACAATTTGGCCGATCATCTGAATCAAATTCTGCTCTGAGAAATCGAACGGCTTGTCCAAACCCATCTACGCTTATCTCTTCGAGCAACGTGAATGCTGGGTCGTGTGCCATGTAAGAATTTTCCTTACTTGCATTGAAGGTGCGCCCGCGAATCGCTGCGACGTGAGGCGGCGCAGGGCCTGCCCTGTGGGCTTCAATGACTGGTTGCCGAATTTCATCATCCGCCTCATTGCGGATATCCACTCGTTCTTGATGTCCCAAATACAGGTGTGCCCCGGTAATGGAAAATGTCGCATGGCGTACATTCTTAATTCGCCATGGAGGGTCTTGCCCCTCTGGGCGGGGCTGTTCGTGGTCTGGCGATGGCGGCAGTGTCAGGCGCAAGAACAAATTCGCGACTCCTGGGCTAACTTCGGCGTCAACTTCCTCCGCGAACGACAGATGGGACTTCTCCCCGGCGCAGGGGGCCCTCAGTCTGTTATCTGTCTCTGACGGCGAAACCGCAGGACGCGAGTCCTCTTCTCCTTCTGTCTGCGCGGTGGCCGCCTCACAATTGACCCTGGCTGCGCCGGTCCAAGTCGCAGAATTAGTAACCCTCCGGGCATTAGGAGAATCACCCGACGCAACAAAATCCGCGTAACGAACTTCGATAAAGGAACGGAACTAATACGCCAATTTCTTAGAAGGCAATGAACAATCAACGGGTCCGTTCTCCTTATCCGATGCTTGCGTCAAATAACGCACGGCCCAGGTGGCCACGTCTTCTTTTAAGATCTGGGCCTCTTCATCCGAGAGTGCCCTGATGACTTCAGGCGAAGCCCCGCCAGGGCGTGCATTCCAGAGCCATTTCAATTCATTTCCAAGTGGCATTTGAGCTTGGCTCGATTCTGGCCCAAAGAACACATCCAAAAGATCTCTAAGAATCTTGACAACAATCGACACGGAATCATCGCCTCCGATGTTCGTTGGAGGCATAGACAAATGGAAATAGTGCTTCTCTCTCGCTTCACCCTCTTCGCGCCTCACCGGCTGCGGGCCATTCAAAACAGGGTCCGCAGTAGGGGGGTCTGGCAAGTCGAGCACGAAAATGTTATGCCCCCTTGGGGTGTCTATCGCAATGGTTATCCTGCAAGCCCTGGCTAGGCCAGGCCGCTCAGTTTGGCCATCTGCTGGAGCACCGGATGCTCCTTTTATAAGCTCCGACACCCACCTCGGGGGGTCTCTCGGGGGGGGCATCGGAGGCGTGGGCGTGGTCTCCGGACGTTCGACGCCCGACGCTCCTGTCGGCGCCGGCAAAGGAGGATCTCTCAAAGAAGGCCCCCACATATCATGGATGTCTAGCGGGGGCGCCTTCGCCCCCCCCCATAGGCATCTGATCGCAATCATTTGGCCTAGCCAATGACTTCGGAGCAGGCCGAGAGGGAGGTGGCATTGGCTTCGCCATATTATCTGATAGAGGCCCCCAATGATTTCGGTCTCCGGGCGGCGGCGCCGCGGGAGACAGGCCCCCTTCTTGCGAGTCGTTACCCGATGCAGCGGCCGCCATGCCTACCCTGCCTTCAGGCACAGGCGGAACAGGAGGTCTAGCTGGCCTGGGCGGCGGCGGCTTCGGCGGCCTTAGATTAGCAGAAGGCGGGGGGGGCTCGGCTGAGCCTTCCTGTTGCCCGGCGCCAGTACTACCCGGAAGGACCAACGGCACCTGCGCGTCGACAACAGAAGTCACGCCTGAAGCGGACCCGCCCGCCGGCTGTGCCAGCGGCTTGGCCTTGGCCTCATCGTAGGCTTGTCTATCAGCCAACCGATTATCCCCTTCAGTTGCCCCATCCAAAAGCGAGTGCCCAAATTTGAAGTGGCATCCTTTGCTCCTCAAATATCCAAATATTATCCACCGAAGGCTGATAATCGAGGCAAGGCGGGGCATGATCCTGCCTTCTATTGGTCGGAGTCCAGGAACCCACTGACAATGCTGGTTTATTACTTCGTTTGCCGTGCCACCTCTCTGCTGATTCCTCGTCCTTTCAACATTGAAATATTTATATATAGCTTCGCCTTCTTGCAATCGGTTCCTCATCAGCGTCCAAATGACGCTCCCGTTCGCAAAGAATGCGGCGGGGCCCAATGGTAAATGCGCATCTCGGCCATTGCGATATGATCGGGGTTTTCCGCGCATCGCTGCGTGGGACCACCATCGCCGGCAACGGCTTTCGGGTGGCCGCAGAGCACAATCTCCGCAATGTTTCAATATCCGTCGTTGAACGTCTCCTCCGCCATCGCGTATCTCGCGCGGGTCGAGGGGTCGCCGTCGGCATATGAGAACGCATATTTTGCAACAGTTGGTTTCTTCACATTGCCCCCGTATTCGGGGCCCGAAGGAAACATCTGGCATCCTTCCAAAAATGCGCGAAGCGCCCCTGCGGATGTTCCGTGGGACTGCCTTGCCCAGTGCTTGCCTGAAATCAGTCCTTCCAGGTCATCCTCGTTAACCTTGGGAGGGGGCGTCAATTCAACGCAGCGTTCCTTTTCTGCATGCTCATGAATTGCCCCTTCTCACACGTGGCGCGGTCAACAATGCTTCTCGGCCCCCCCGCCACCGAGCGGCCACGTCGTGCAGCCCAGAATGTTGCCCAATTCGGGATCACAGCGCGGCGCGCGGCCTCGCATGGGCAGCGCGCGCGCCGCGGGCCTCGCGAGCCCCCCCTCCCCAGAAAGGCAAACCCACAGCGCGCGCAACCACGAGCGCGGACGGGCCCCTCGAGGTCGCCCCAGCGCCGCCCGCATCGCGGCGCGGTGGCCCAGCGCAGCGGGACAAGTGCCCGCCAACTTCGCAACGTCGGCCAACGGGCCAGCGGCCGCGCATGGGCGGACCGCGGACAAGAGAATGCAGGAGCGCAGACGCGACGCTCGGGGCGCGGGGCAAAACGCGGCACGCGGCCTCGCATGGGCGGCGCGCACGCCACGGGCCTCGCGGGGCCCCCTCCCCAGAGAGGCGAACCCACAGCGCGCGCAACCACGAGCGCGGACGGGCCCCTCGAGGCCGCCCCAACGCCACCCGCACCACGGCGCGGCGGCCCAGCGAAGCGGGACAAGTGCCCGCCAGCTTCACAACATCGGCCAACAGGCCAGCGGCCGCACTTGGGCGGACCGCGGACTAGAGAATGCAGGGGCGCAGAAGCGGCAGCCGCACAGGCAGAGCAGCACCAGCATCCCTCCCCCGCCCACGGCCCTGCACCCCGACCCCCCCCCCCCCCCCGCCCCGAGAACGAGGAGATGGCGGGGGGGCGCGGCAGACGCAGGAGCGGCATTCGTGCAGGCCCACAAACGCGGCGGCAGCGCGAGCACTGCCCCCGAGTCAGCGGGCCCATCGCAAATGCTGGCCCCACGCGCCGAGGGAGGGCAGAGGGGCACCGAGGCCCGCTCCGCGGCCCGAGGGAACGCCGCCCCCCAGACATGGGGCGCGGCGCCCCGAGCGTCGCCCCGACGCGCGTCGCAGCGACGCCCGAGACGCCAGGGGCGCGAAGAACCCGACGACAGATCGTGGCCCTGGTGGCTCGGGCGGCGCCTGCCCCAGAGGCGCACCACCCCCCGCTGCGCGCGCCTGCGGGGGCGGGGCAAGGCACGAAACCACGTTGCGTTGACCTCCCAAGCGGAGGGCGCCCCAGCGCGCGGCGGCTCGATGCACCGCCAGGGCATATGAATCGGACGAGGAGTCGCTGCTGGAAGACTCGCCCAAATTCGCCTGCGAGCGGCGAGCGCATTACGGACCGCCTAGATGCGGAACGCAACGCGCCTCGAGCACAGCGCCGGATTCGAAGTCCTGAATATTATGCATTGCAGGAGCGCAGGCGAACGCCACTGCCCAGCCTTGAAAATCGCCCCCGGGCGACTGCCACCTTCGAGCATGTCCTGTGCGCCCCCGCGGTCGCAGCGCGCGAAAGGGCTCGGGGCCCGAGCCCGCGCGCGGCCGTGGCGCAGGTCATGAGACCGATGCAACTGCGCCTCGGAGACAGACAACATGGTCAGTATCCTCCGCAGGAACCGCAGCGCCCTGCCAGGCGTCAAGCTCGGGAATAATTTCTGCCCCCGGGCGCGCGTCGCTGCAATCTTGCCGAGCACGTGCGCAAGGCAAGTTTCTGGATGCGTTGCGCGCCAGCAACCGCGGACCAGCTCGGTGCCCGACGGCGCATTCTTTCTGCTGGCCAAACGCAGTCGCAGCTTGTCCCCGGAAGCGCACAGGCAGGACTGCACTCCGCCCGCGGGCTCGGTCACGCCCCGCGCGCATGGGATTGCCTCCGATGGGGCGCGCATCTAGAAACTATACGCCAATAGGCACATTACTTGCGTCTCTCTCAGTTCGGCGTCGCGCAAAGCCAATTTCAACATGCGCGCGACCATGCTGTGCCTGATATACATCTTCTTGCGCGGGACAAGCAACCGTCGCTTCCTGCGCGCGCCGACTGACCGCGGGGCCTGGGCGCGACCGCCCTGCACGCCCCGCGACAACCTGATAGCAATGCGAGCTCGCGCTAGTTCGGGCGCTTTGCACGCTGCCGTGTCCGCGCGGCAGAGCACGCGCACGGCGCGCACGAAACTCAGACAATTCGCGAACGTTCCGCTGCGCCGAAAGAGGGACGCCCATGCCAATCAAGAATCGAGGGCGGGCGGGACCTGGGCGCCGCCAAAGCCCAGGGCGCCATCGCAGAACCAATTCGAACATCGCATTCCGCTTCGCAAGCTTGCAACGGACCGGGGGCATGAGCCCAGCAACGACCGCGCGCGCTCCATTTCGACCCAATTGACGCGAGCCGCTGGCGCGCGCAGTTGGCTCTGCAGCGATGCTGTAGCGGCGCGCGGACCTTTGCCTGAGCACAACGCCGCTGGAGCATGAATCCCAAATTGCGCTGCCTGTCCAGCGCCACAGCTACCTTGATCGATCGTTTCTCTGGGTATTCGTTCCAACAGGTTCTCCATCTCATGGTCTAAAGCAATCGATGGTTAGGAACTCGGGTGTGCCGGCGCCGGATTCGACGGCCCCCCGGCGGGCGTTTGGGCTGCGCCACACCTCCCGCCCGGGGTTTGCTCCCGTACTACTGTCATCGAGTCGACTGAAGCTTCTCCTTCTGTTATATCGAATGCAGTTTTCGACGCTTGCCTGTCTGGGAGGCGGAGAGAACTAGGCCGCCTCATAGAGGCGCCTGCATCATGATCATGTTCGGAACGGTAACTTTCTTCTGTTCTTCCGAGCGCTCCTTCCTGTGATCCCATGCTCTGCGAAACTAGCGGTTGTGCCGCCGTGTCGGCTGATAACTAGTTGTTTGCATGAGTAGTCATAATCCCTGCAAGATGTTATGTTGGTATATCATGGTCGGTGGGTTTCGCCGATGACATGGGGGAGGAAATATAATACCGATAAGCATGCAGTAGGGTAGCCCTGAAGGAAGCCGGCCCGCCGGCCGACGCACGCGCGCGCGCGCCGCAGGCTCGCTGATATTTTGTGTCCCTAGAACCAAACAACTTCAGGTAAAACATCCGAATAAAACAGAGAGGCAGACAGTGCAAGCAACGCTAGAGGGCAGGACGGGCAGCAGGGCGGCGGTGCGGAAAAAATAAATTGACTGGAGGAAGGGGAGGAGGAAGAGGAGGAGGACAGGAGAGGGGAGGGGAGGGGGGGTAGGCTGGAGGCAATGATGCTTTCTCCGCCGAGCAACAAAATGGCGTCCAAACAACTTGGTACAATCGCGGCAAAAGCCCTGTGGCACGGAGGAGGAGGGGGAAAAGGAGGAGGAGGGGATGGGCTGGAGGGGATGATGCTTTCCCCACCGAACAGAAAGATCACGCCCATACGCGCTTCTACATGCGCGGCAGAAGCCCTGTGGCACGGAGGAGGGAGGAGAGGAGGAGGAGGAGGAGGAGGAGGAGGAGGAGGAGGAGGAGGAGGAGGAGGGGAGGGGAGGGAGGAAGGGGGGGCTGGAGGCAGTGATGCTCCCTCCGCCGAACAGAAAGGTGACGCCCACATAATTTCCTACAAATCCGAAGGAAGCCATGTGGGACGGAGGAGGGGGGGGGGGAGGAAGGGCGGGAGGGGCGAAACACGGCGCAGCTGCTCTGCCTAAGGTTGCCGGCGTTGGCCTCAAAATCCTCTGACCCGGCCAACGACGCGAACCGCCGGCGCAACTTGGCGCGCCAGTGCGCTTCGACGCCCATCAACGACGTAGCGTTAGGTCGGGCATGTCCTCCTACAGGCGGATTTTGGAAGGAAAATGGAAACAATGAAACAAATTTCAAAAGTAGCATTCAAAACAAACAGGAAACATCGTCACCTGACTATTTTCTAGCTACTCCTGCAGCTGACGCAGGCGGGGGCTTCGCAGGTTGGCGCCGTAGCACCGGGCAGGTGCGAGACTGGACCACCAACGGCACACGTATACGTTCTAGCAATATGAGAAGCACAACTACTCGCTTCTTGCAAACAAGTTGATCCAACCGCTTCAGTGATATTCCAATAAATCGCCGTGGCCTTCAAGATTCAATCGCCCTCTTGGTGCCATCACTGCGAAACCCTCTGGCACGATGTCGTGACACTTTGCGAGAGTCTGCAGACACAGAACGGCCCCCTGACCTCTTGGACGCGGCCGCCTGGGTTCTGGCTCCCTCCGCTCTGCACGCCCCGCTCCGCGAGCTCCCGGCTGTGGCGCACCTGCTGCTGGTCCTGCGGTGGCTGTGTGCGCGACGGTGTCCTGGGCAAAAAGCGCGAGCAAGCACATCGACAAGGGCAAGGACCCCTGGGACCATGGCGGCGGTGATCCGTGGCCGCCCACGTGCGCAAGGTGGCTACGCTCCTGCTGCTCGCCCTCCGCCCGCTCCTCCGAAACGCGGAGGACGCCGGCGTCGGCGGCCGGGCTCGAAAAACGGCGCCGTCCAAGGCCACCGGCACCGCCAAGGCATGCCAGGCTTGCGCGAGGGGCAGCCGGTTCGGCACGCGCGCATGGCAGGTGCGCAGTGAGAACGCCGCGTGGGGTAACAAAACGATACGGATACCGCTGCTACCCTGGCCTCACCCCGGGGTGCGTTCTGACCCGGATTTCGGAGCGAATCCAGCCGTGGCGACGAGGGGTGGGGGGCAACGGGTCCTCCTCTGACAGCCGTGGCCGCGAGGGAAGTGCGCGTGGCAACACCGCCTTCTCGACAGCGGTTTGCCATCTAGGTCGGTCTCAGTCGGCCTCGGCCTCTTCGAGCCGTCAGCTGGTGCTCGCCTTCGGCCCCCTCGGCCAGTCAGTCGTCGGAGTTGCACTGATCACCCGCTCTGATCGTCCTGCGGCCGCCTTCGGACGACCCCAGGCAAGCTCCCCCAACCCCCCGAAGGATCGAGAAACATAAACCAGGAAGGAGCAAGAATATGTGGAGAATGCAGAATGGAAACACGCAGGGCGGAGGGATCAGGATGAGGCAGAAAAGTGGGGGCAGCTCCAGTGCAGGAGGCGGGGAGAGCCGAGGAGGACGCCGACGACGACGACGAGGACGCCGACGACGAAGATGCGTCTGGAATACAGTCAACCCGTATCATTCGCGGTAAGGATGCAGGGGCCTTGGAAGGCCATGTCGACACTCTGCGAGCGGGGCGCGGCCAGCGAAAGTTGCTAAGGGTGGGCCGAATGGGGCAAGGATGCAAGGGTACCCTTGGGAAGGCTGGCCATCCTTCCGGTGCGGATCGACTGTACACCCACCCGTCTCGTGTCCAAACTCAGGAATCCGCACTGATATATTTCTCTTCGCTGCGGGAATTGAGTAATGACCGACCGTCACAGCATTCCTTCACTATAGGCCTACCACGAAATGGTCTTGGAACCCCAACCTGTTCTGATAACAACAACAGCGTCATTAGAACATGAACCCGATGTGCAAAAACCAGACAGCCCCAGTCAGAAATGTTCTAACATTTCGTGCAGACCACGAAATAGGGAAACGAGCTCTATACACCGACGCTTTCTTCCGACCCTGCGCTGGAAATCGCACAGGAACGCGGATCCTGGTGTATACGGGATCCTGGTGTATACATGCTTCGTTGCCTCCCTTGGAAGACGGGGGAGAAGTATACACCACACCGCCAAGAATTCCTGGGATGGAGACAAAACCCGCCACTGGTAATGAATACAGTCGGGCTGCTGAAAGAACGAAAGATAAACAAGGATCGAAACCCCTTTTTTGGCCCCACGAGCGCCTGCGTGCACGAGGAAGGCCAGGGGAAAAGCCACAGAAGGACCCAAGGAACATCGAGCCCCTTTCTTACCCAAACTGTTCCTTATTTCAGCGACTTGGCTGTATTCGGGGATCTTCTGACCCGGGTCAATCCAGACCCGGGTCAGCTGGAAACCAGAAAACTGCAATGCGGGGAAAAAACAACTGCAGCGCAGGTCTTCGCAAACCTGGGTCAACCAATACGCGCGGCCGCCTCGCGGCCACGGGCGGCTCGCTAACCCGGGTCAGCCAGAGGGGGTCTTCGCAGGATCCTGCAGGATCCGGCGCCCTGGCGCTGACCCCCGTTTGCATTGACCCCCGTCTCGAGGCTCCCGATGTGTGTTCCAGCTCCCGACGAAAGGTTCTCACAGGGCAGTTTTTAATACATAGGATTTTTTAAAAATATGACTTTAATACATGATTGATGTATGAATAACTTCATGCATGAATTCATCGTTGCTTTTGTACTAAACCCTGAAATTGTTATACCTGATCCGCACGCGGAACATGTATTACACACGGCGCTGTATGTTCCAATTCCCGACGAAAGGTGCCCTGGCGCTGACCCCCGTTTGCACTGACCCCCGTCTCGAGGCTCCCGATGTGTGTTCCAGCTCCCGACGAAAGGTGCTCGGAACATCCTCCGGTGGGCCCGCCGGCAGGGCGGGACGCTCCGCCGCGGCTCGAGGCCAAAAGGCGCCCACCTCGGGCGACGAGCGCCCGGCGGGCCTGCCGGTGCAGTCGGGCCCGTCCCTCTGCAGGGGGGATCTTCAAAGATGGTCGAAAAATAATCAGAAAATTATCCCAGTGCGACCCTACCTAGGAGTTGGAGTATCTAGGAAAGCAGCATCTAACACGTATATGAAGCTGAGCTAAGCTAAGATGAAGCTAAGCTAAGATGAAATAAGCTAAGCTAAGATGAGATAAGCAACGCGAAGCTAAGGGAACGTCACTGGGGGAACCGCGGAGCGGCTGCCGGGGGAACCGCCCGGGGCGTGCTCCACTGCCCGGGCCTTCACGCAAACAGAGTAAGAACCCTTCTAGGCAGAGCCTAAGGAATAACAGAAAAACAAAAAATAGTCTACAGGGGGGGTATTCGAAAATAGGCAAAAATAGTCTGGGCACGATGTTTGGAGTATATTTGGGCATGGTTTGGGCATTCTATTTTCATGTTTCGTCCCAACATCCCCCTGCAGGGGGACAGGCCGACCTAAAACCAGGGCGACAAACGCATCACACAAACATCAAACGAGAACACCGTCGTGCAAGCGCTGCGCAATCGCGAGGTTCAGGGCAGAGCACTCGCGGCAATCCTGGGCGCGAGCACCACGGCTCGCGGAAGGACTCTGAAGCAGACTCTGCGCGGCGTCGAGGCGGTTTCCTCCTCCTCCTCCTCCTCCTCCTCCTCCTCCTCCTCCTCCTCCTCCTCCCTCTCCTCCTCCTCCCTCCTCCTCCTCCTCCTCCTCCTCCTCCTCCTCCTCCTCCTCCTCCTCCTCCATCCTCCTCCTCCTCCTCCTCCTCCTCCTCCTCCTCCTCCTCCTCCTCCTCCTCTCTCCTCCTCCTCCCTCTCCTCCTCCTCCTCCTCCCCTCCTCCTCCTCCTCCTCCTCCTCACCTCTCCTCCGCCTCCTCCTCCTCCTCCTCCCCTCCTCCTCCTCCTCCTCCTCCTCCTCCTCCCTCCTCTCCTCTTCCTCCTCCTCCTCCTTTCCTCCTCCTCTCCTCTTCTCCTCCTCCTCCTCCTCCTCCTCCTCCTCCTCCTCTCCTCCTCCTCCTCCTCCTCTTCCTCCTCCTCCTCCTCCTCTTCTTATTCTTCTTATTCTTCTTATTATTCTTCTTATTCTTATTATTATTATTCTTCTTATTCTTCTTCTTATTATTATTCTTATTATTATTAGTATTATTCTTCTTATTGTTATTCTTCTTATTTTTATTATTATTATTCGTCTTCTTCTTATTATTATTCTTCTTGTTCTAGTTATTATTAGTATTCTTATTCTTCTTATTTTTCGTATTCTTCTTTTTATGTTTATTATTCTTCTTTCCTCCGCCTCCTCCTCCTCCTCCTCCGTCCTCCTCCTCACTCCTCCTCCTCCTCCTCCCTCCCTCCTCCCCTCCTCCTCCTCCTCCTCCTCCTCCTCCTGCCTCCTCCTCCTCCTCCTCCTCCTCTCCTCCTCCTCCTCCTCCTCCTCCTCCTCCTCCTCCTCCTCTTCCTTCTCCTCCTCGTCCCTCTCGTCCTCCTCTCTCCTCCTCCTCCTCCTCCTCCTCCTCCTCCTCCTCCTCCTCCTCCTCCCCCTCCTCCTCCTCCTCTCCTCCTCCTCCCCTCCTCCTCCTCCTCCTCCTCCTCGATGTCCTCCTCCTCTTCCTCCTCCTCCTCCTCCTCTTCTTCTTATTATTATTCTTCTTATTATTCTTCTTCTTCTTCTTATTATTATTCGTATTCTTCTTCTTCTTATTCTTATTATTAATCTTCTTCTTATTATTCTTGTTCTTCTTCTTATTCTTCTTCTTATTCTTCTTATTCATCTTATTCTTCTTATTCTTCTTCTTATTATTCTTCTTCTTATTCGGCTTCGGCTTCGTCTTCTTCTTATTCTTCTTCTTCTTCTTCGTATTCTTCTTATTCTTATTCTTATTATTATTCGTCGTCTTCTTCTTCTTCTTACTCTTCTTCTTATTCTTCTTCTTCTTCTTATTATTCTTCTTCTTCTTCTTCTTCTTCTTCTTATTCTTCTTCTTCCTCTTCCTCTTCCTCCTCCTCCTCCTCCTCCTCCTCCTCCTCCTCCTCCTCCTCCTCCTCCTTCCTCATCC
>CAUYUJ010015314.1:290991-315501 GCA_963575745.1 Prorocentrum cordatum
GGTCCACGTAGCTTTGGGCCCGCCTTGCACGTGGTAAAAGCACCACACTTCAAGCAATAAACAACAGGCAGCCCAGAGCTCTCGACCCAAGCCACGTGGAGGTTGTGGCGATTCCTGGGACCGCTCAGAAAAGCAGCAAGGGACGGGTTCAGGCCATTACAGTCCCGACTTAAGATAACCTTGCGGCCCAGATATCTAAAACAGAGGTTGCATCTCCTCTTTCCTTCATGGAAAACTGGCTCGTGCGGGGTCCGTGGCTTGGGAGTGGCCTTGGGACCCAACCGCGCCCTCCCCAGCTCACCCAACTCCCCGAACGTGGGCCACTCCCCAAGCACTTTACCCATTCCGTGAATTAGGGTAGTGTACAGTTTGGGAATGGTCGTGCACTCGTCGGAGACCCTATTGCTGAAAGCATGCGCGCGGGCTGCAAGCCCTGCGCGGTGGTCTGCAAGCTTGTTCCCTCGCACAAAGAAAACTTGGTCACTGGCAACTTCCTCCTCGGATCTATGGGCCTTGACCTTAGTGAGGCGGGGCGGGTCCCCAGGGGGCCATCGAGCCACTTCCCGCCAAACGTGGGCCATCGGGTTGGCCCCCGACAGGGCCCATTGGTGGGCCCTCACAGCTTTGAGGAGAGTCGCATAGTCAACAAAAATCTCGCCTGACTGGCACTGATCAGCTGAGTATGTAGTGGCGAGCATGATGGCACAGTGCTCAGCAGACCCACTGGTCTGCTCCATCGTGCCTGGGACAGGGGACCTTATGCCTCTGACCAGCTCGCCATCTTCGTTCACTTGGATGACTGCACATCCAGCTCTGGAACAGGGCTTGAGCTGGGGAAACAAGCACGAGCCATCAGTAAACAACAGTGCCCCAGGTGGGAATTCAAACGGCGCCGTCTCCACACCCCCAGGGCCAAAAAATTTTAAATCTTGCGCCCAGTCCTGGGCAGGGGGCTCCGTGGACAGGTCGGGCCTGGCAACCCAGGCACGGCTGAACAGGAGAGACCCTGGGCCAGCTTCCAGGGCTTGTTGAATGAGAGCCTCAGGGAAAACCTCGCTTCGGACAGCTGACGCACGCGGGCACGGGCAAGACCAAACGCGGTGCCACGCAGTGTCGAGACTGCCACATCTATTACACGCTGAGTTATATTTGAAACCCCACCTCGCGAGGGCCTCGCCCGTCGGGAGGGTTCCACAAAACAACTGCTTCACTCTAAGCTTTTCTACGAGCGTGAGCCCAAGCTTGGTGGAGTTCATCCTCTGCTTGATGAGTTCCCACCACAGTCCTCGGGTCTCAAGGTCCTGTGTGTCACAATTGTTCTTCTCACATACTCCCCGAACGTATTTCTGGATGTAAGTATCTTTCAGCTGGGTGGCAAATCTTCTGGACACCAGCGCAGGGCTGACCTCGGTGAAATTGAGGGTGTCCCCGACGGAGTCCTGGAACACCCCTGCGCTTAACATCTTCCAACCAGCCTCCTCACACCAGAGTAGGGCATCAGTTATTGGTCCTCTGGACCGAAAGAACCAATTTTTCCCCTTTGTCTCCTCAAGGTGGCGGGCGGCTGAGTGCAGGGCTTTGCTGAGCAGGGCGGGCTTCAGCACATCCTTGTGGACGTGCTCGTGCTTGTGGAAGGCCGTCGTCATCCACCATTCTGCTGCGATCCTGGCTATACTCCTGCTCGCTATGTCGATCGGGTCCAGATACGACGATAGAGCCCACCCGAGGTCCACTTGTGCCCCCTTGAAGAGGACCCCAGAGTCTTTCCCAGCAGAGGCCCTGATCTCCTTGATCTGGTGTGGGCTAAACGCATGAACTTCAGCTCCGTACGTGAGTGTGGCCTTCAAGTTGGTCTGAAACAACCTGTTCCTGTGCCCTGATTTGATCTTGAGCCTGGTCATCCTACACCTTCGAGCCCCGTATTTGATCCATCTCTTGGTTCGAGTCCTTCTGGTGCCCCTCCTGAGTCTATGTTGGCCTCCCGAGAAGTCCACGCCTAAGTTCGTGACGTCCCCATCATCAGGAGCTCCAGCGAGGTCCCCGAGAGCCACGCGACCCAGCCTGAGTAGTGGCCCCGACGACGCAGCGATGCCAAACTTGTGGTAGGCGAGCGGGAGCTGCAGATCATTTACTAAATATGAACGGACCGATTCAGCCAACTCTTTGAGTGCTCCCACCACCCACCCCATGCAATCTCCCCACTGTTGGAGAGTGAGGTCGTCAACGTGGAGGGAGAGGGATGCACTATCAGACATATTGGTGGTGAATCGGTCCACGCCTGGCTTGAGGAAGACCTTTGCCTCATAGGTGGCCGTCGTGGATCCTGCTACAATCCCGCGGCCTGGGTACAGTGCTGCATCCATTAGACCTTCCAGCATAAGATGCCTTGGCCATTGGTAGGTCCCTATGGCGAACTGCAGCAGATAGAGAGGGTACTTGCAATACTGGGCAGATCGAACCAAAATATCATAGGTCACATGTTCGTAAAACTGCTTAATATCCCACAGGACCTGCAGAGAGAAACCTCCTGAGTTCCCTTGGTGCTCAGCAATGACAGCCTGCCTCCAGACGGTGTCCGAGGGGGACCTCCTTGGAGCCATAGAGAACCCAACACCCATCCCATATTTGGTTTCCCAGTCCTTGGCAGCTTGTTTCTGAATCTTCCCAAACACACGAACAAAGCCTCCGAAGTGCCCAAGAGGTCGCCTGGCCGTCGGGTCAGGCTTGGGTGCAAGCAATACCACCAGCCTTTGAACCTGGGCTGGGGCAGCGCACGTCACCTGCATCAATTGGAAAATGAGCGACACCACGAGCAGGCCGTCATCGCAGAGGAGCGAGAGGTGCTTCGGGTGCCAGCCATCTGGCGTGCATGTAGAGTCCTTGAAACATCGTGCACTCCCACGAATGGTGTCCACCTGAGCGCGCTTCCCTACTGGTATTCCGCCTTGGACAAACTCGAAACGGGCACACGGTTGATCTGATGCCGACCAGACTTTCTTCCATAGCACTCTTTGGTTCTCAAGGCGGGCCCGAATAGAGATACTGTGGAGGAGCTCCTTGACCTCGGTCTTCGTGGGCTCCCCTGGTGGTCTCGTGTGAGCCTTGGGGACTTCAACGCCCTTGAGGAACCTGTGAGCCTCACGAGCCCCATGCTCCTCGACCGCCTGTTGGCACCATTCCTTCCATCCTGCCCAATCGAGCTGGTCCCCAGACAAGAACACGCAGTTTTTGAAATCCTTGACAAACTGGATCATATCAGTGAGGATGTTGTTGGCCCCCTCTGGGTCCACCATGAGGATAACTCCCAAGCTGCGCAAAATTGGGTGCCAAAAAACACCCCCATCTTTCCAAGCAGATCTAAAGGGGCCTCCATGGGATGAAATATTGACAAGCTGCATGATCAGGGTCCCCAGGTACGCGTCTGTTCCTGGTGTTTTGCCCTGGTTCCGAAGGCTGCGGATCTCGGTTAGCCTGCCCAATACCCATCCTATGGCACGAGGTGGCTGGGGGAAGGAGCGCGTCCTGGTGGCCAAGACTGCAGATAGCGGCTTCTCCTCCCACTCCATGGGGTGGCCACCATGCACTCCTGTCGGGCTGGCACCTGTGACTTGCTTGAGCTCCTGCCAAGCCAATTCGTTCCACATTGCGTATGTTTGGTTGAGAGTCTGTATTCCTTTGGCCCTGAGGTCCCCTTCAATAGTAACATGTTCAGCATCCACCCCTCCAAGATGTACGTAGAAATCTTCAAGGACTCCTAAGACCACGTTGTAGTTCGGGTGCTGCTGTTGAGGGCCTATGAGGGGCTTTGTAGGGATCTTCTGGCATGCCTTGGGGACCTGGATGGTGATGTCCTGGGTGTCTGTGCCAATCTGGAGGACCACGGGCCTGTGGGGCTTGAGGGTGGTGTCCAGGTCTGTGTCTACAGTCAACACTGCCGCATCCAGATGTCGATACAGCAAGAAAAAATCCACGGTCGACTCGCAATTCTTGCCGTCAATCGTCATGACGCAGGACGGGGCTGTGGGGTCGGCCCGCACCACCCCCTTGATCACGTGAAGTGGGAAACTTAAGGTCATCGTGTGTGGGCAGACGTTAAAATCACCAGCCAGAACATAGGGAAAACCCATTTTTGCAGCCGCAGTTCCAAATGCCTCCAGGATGCCTATGTTTCTTGGTGATAGCCCCTCACTGTCATGGAGGTATGCACAGAAAACATTCAGGATCCCCAGTGCCCCATGTTGGACAAAGCAATGGCATAGGCGGCCAGGGACCAGTTCAGGGTTGGGGCTCCAGGCCTCCAGATGGCCCTTGACCAAGATCATGACGCCTCCCGAGACCTTCTTGGACGGTAGTCGGAGTCCCTTGGTACCGAAAACTTTCCAACCTTGTTTCTGGAGCCTATCTGAAACATCTTGGAACTTTTGGATCAGCCTGTGCTCCTGGATACATACGATGTCCCCGAGTGTTGACAAGTGGGCGAGCAGCTGCTTCGCCGTCCTCCAGGAGTTGGCGTTGCAGCTCACAATCCCAAACTTGTTCGGGGTGACATGGCGTGCTGGCTGGTCACGGCTCAAGCCAACTCGGGGTGGCTCACATGCACACTCTGGCCGCCGAGTACGAAATTGTCCCTCTGGGTGGAGTCGCATTGCCAGGTCTTGACCTCCTTGGAGCTTTTCACGCAACTGGGCCCAACACTGTTTGATCCCAGGCACTGCTTCACCAGAGTTTGTCCTCATCATCTTCTCCCAAGCAGATAGACAGCATACTAAGTCCTCCGACGACGGGGTCTTGTCACCTTTGATGTCTAATCTGTAGTCGCCATTCCGTACACGTTTCGATCCAGCAAAACCTGACCCGCCCACCGCCACATGAGGTGGGCCAGGGCGATCGTGGTCCAACCCTGGCCCCCTGGACGGTGGGTCACGCCAGTGGCGACGTTGTCCCCCATAGGGGTTTGCGTTCTGACCTTTCCCAGATCCAGCAAAATGTTTGGACGGGGTGCTCGTCCCAATCCGTTGAGACGAGCCTTCATGATGACCATGTGCTGCCAGGTTCGAGGAGCACCTGGCAGCTGCGTTCTGACTTGACTCAAATCCAGCAAAGGGTTTGGACGGGAGGCCCACCAGGAGTTGAGGCGGGCCATCGCATGTACCCGATGGGGCAGGCGCACTCCTTGTCGTCGGCCCTGTAGATGTAGAGGTCGAGAGCCCAGTCGATCCACATGTGGTAATTGGCGACGACGATCGTGGCGGCCGAGTCCCCTCCAGCGGAAAGCCCAGCCGAGGACGCGCTCCGACGTAGTCGGGGTCACTCTGGGTCTGGGCTTGCTTCGCCTTCGTCGGGTTTCTCGGCCTGGTCCTCGGCCATGACGAGGTCCCTGGCGTAGGTGGAGTTGCTCCCGTCGTACTCCATGTGGGCTGGGTGCTGTGACGACCAGGGGCTGAATCCCTGCGCACCCAGCCCTGAACATCCTCACTTCGGCTAAAGGCCCTGTCGTGTGGCCTGTGACTCAGCAGCATGTCGTAGTCCTCGATCTCCAGCAATCTTCTCGCGGATGTTCTTGATGGGGTTGGTGGAAGAGCCCGACTTCGCAGTGGCAGGCATTTGTTCATCACATTGTTCAGGTTGCGCTGGTGGGCGGGCCCCTCCATGGCCACCAGCTGCTGATGTACCTTCGTCCACCTTGCGCTTCTTCCCTTCCAACCTCTTGACATGCTCGCGATGTGCGTCTTTGGCCTTGGTGGCCTGCTCCAGAGCTCCCTTGAAAATGTTGGCAAGGTGGGTCTGGATACTGTCTGAGGCCTCCGCCTTGCGACGCTCCAGCTCTTTGATGTCTTGTTCATCCAATTCATAAGAGGCCACCACGTCTGAGATTCCCAGGAAGTCGCCCATGGTGAAGACGTCTTTGAGGTCCACCCTTCCTTCAACCACTTCCCTGATGCTGACTTGGGCAGGGCGCAGTGGTCCGTCTGGCTGCCTGCCCACCGAGGTCTGGATCTCAGCCAGCGCTTTGGTGACCTCCTCATCAGCCTCATGAAGTTGCTTTGCCATGTTGGCGATGTGATTCTCCAGGTCCAGTGTGGCGACTCTCCAACGCTCGAGCTTCTCGTACTCGCTGTGGAGTTTCTTCTCGAGCTGTGCTTGGAGAGCCTCTGCTTTCTGCCACCTTTGCCTCGCAGTAGGTGCCGATGGAGCAGGCGGTCCACGGGTAGCCAAGGCATGGTAACGTTTGGCCCCCTCCACATCACCTGCTTCCTCCGCCAGCTGCGCCAGGTTCCGTGCCTTATCCATGTCCATGTTCGGGAGGGGGCCTGGAGGTAGTGCGCCATCTGGCCGTTCATCTCGACCTTTGCCTTTCCCTTTCTTGCCCTTGCCTGCGTTGTCTTGTTGGCCAGCCCCGTTTGTGCCCGCACCAAACCGTACTGGGGTGGTCTTCTTGGTGAGGCTTGATCCACAATGCTTACAGCATAGGGAGCCCCAGGTATTCTTACTGCAACCACAGGACAGGCAGGTGACCATCTTGAGCTTGTTGCCACTTGAGGTGTACCAATCACCTTCGTCTTTGCCACTGGGTACGGACTGTTGATGTTCCCGCCACGGATAGGACCCACCCCAACGCCTTGCACGACGGCTCCAGCGAGCAGGAGGCCAACCCACATCAGGCGACGCGCGGCCGCCCTCCTGGGCCATGAGCTGCCCTCGCGGGCGCGGGAAGCTGGGCTCTGAGGTGGCCCCTGCCCGAGTGGATCAAAAAACGCGAAGAATGACCTCGTCTGGCCAGGCAAACGAGGGGCGAAATTGTGGGGGCCGCTGCTCCCCCTTGCCAGTAAGGCCAGGTCCTGTGCCAAAACGGCTCCGGACTTGAGCCAAAATGGCTACGGACCTCCTCCTCCTCCTCCTCCTCCTCCTCCTCCTCCTCCTCCTCCTCCCCTCCTCCTCCCTCCTCCTCCTCCTCCTCCTCCTCCTCCCTCCCTCCTCTCCTCATCCTTCCTCCTCCTCCTCCTCCTCCTCCTCCTCCTCCTCGTCCTCGTCCTCGTCCTCGTCCTCGTCTTCGTCCTCGTCCTCGTCCTCCTCCTTCTCCTCCTCCTCCTCCTCCTCCGTCTGCGCGGCGCCGGGGCGAGAGCCGGATCTTGGAAGCGCAGCGGCAGCCATCCCTTCAGCCGCTGGAGCTTACCGGCGGATGCGCGCGGGGCCAAAGCGATCTCTATGCCAGTTTTATGTCGGGCGTGTCCCCCTACAGGGGGATTTTCGACGAAAAATAAAAAATACCCCACAAATGCCCCAAAAAGGCAAACAATACCAACAAAAACAGTCCCCAGACTATCTTTGGACAATTGTTTGGCTATTTTGTGGGTACCTTTTATTTTTCGTCGAAAATCCCCCTGTAGAGGGACAGGCCCGACTGAAAGCCAGTGCTGGTACTTGGGGGTTCTGACTCGGTCTAGAGGAGGGATCTGGGCCGGGACGTCGCTCTGGCCAATTCTGTGCCGCCGTCGCCGTCCGTCGCCGCCGTCCGTCGCCGCCCTCCGTCGCCGCTGCTTCTGGATCCGGGCGTCGGTCGCCGCGCTTCTTGTCGCCGTCGCCACCCGTCGCCGCCATCCGTCGCCGCTCCATTGCGCCTGGGTGTCGGTAGCCGCGCTTGTTGTCGCCGTCGCCACACGTAAAATTGCACCACATAGACTGCACCACATAGCTTACACCACACATAGTGCACTACATAGCTTTCACCACACAGGTTGGATTGCATAGAATGCGCCCCTCAGATTGCGCACCAGACGTATATATATATATATATATACTATACGCCCACCCTTCGGGTGATAAGGAGGTTCGGGGGGGGAGGAACCAACGTCTCACTCGATCGGTCCCACTATCGGTCTCACTATCGATCTCACTATCGGTCTCGCTCGATCGATCTCACTCGATCGATCTCACAATCGATCTCACTATCGATCTCAGTATCGATCTCACAATCGATCTCACATTCGGTGTCACTGTCGATCTCACGATCGATATCACAATCGCTCTCACAATCAACGTCATCATCATCAACATCATCGTCATCAACTTCAACAGCATCATCATTATCATCACCGGGGCACCATCATCATCATCATCATCATCATCATCATCATCATCATCATCATCATCATCATCATCATCATCATCATCATCATCATCATCATCGGGACACCATCATTGTCACATCATCATCATCGGGACACCATCATCATCATCATCATCATCATCATCATCATCATCATCATCATCATCATCATCATCATCATCGGCATCGGAACACCATCATCATCATCTAAATCATCATCATCATCATCATCATCAACATCATCATCTCATCACCATCATGAACAGCATCATCAACATCATCATCATCATCATCGGGACGCCATCATCCTCATCATCATCATCAGCACAATCAGCATCATCAACATCATGATCATCGGGACACCATCATCATCACCATCATAATCACGCTCATCATCATCGGGACACCATCATCATCATCATCAACACCAGCATCATCATCGGGCCACCATCATCAAATCAAAATCATCATCATCACCTCATCATCATCCTCATCATCAACATCATCATCATCGGGACACCATCATCATCATCATCAACATCATCATCATCATCGGGACACACTCATCATCATAATCACCATCATCATCAACCTCATCATCACCATCATCATCGGGACACCATCATCATCATGATCTTCATCATGATCAGCAGCATCAGCGTCATCATCTCATCATCA
Organism: Prorocentrum cordatum; assembly: GCA_963575745.1. Taxonomy (NCBI): domain Eukaryota; class Dinophyceae; order Prorocentrales; family Prorocentraceae; genus Prorocentrum; species Prorocentrum cordatum. The sequence continues at coordinate 299,777 of CAUYUJ010015314.1, forward strand.
TCAACATCATCATGATCATCAACATCATCATCATCGGGACACACTCATCATCATCATCATCACCATCATCATCATCATCAGCAACATCAGCATCATCAACATCATCATCATCATCGGGACACCATCATCATCACCACCATGGCCATCATCATCACCATCATCATCAACATCTTCATCATCATCATCATCATCATCATCATCATCATCATCATCGGGGCACCATCATCATCACCACCATCACCATCATCATCATCAACATCATCGACAGCATCATCATCATCATCATCATCATCATCATCATCATCATCATCATCATCATCATCATCATCATCGGGACACCGACGGGACACCGGCGGGACACCGCGCCCCACCGGCCCGCGGAAAAGAAACATTTAGTCTGGCCGCGCCTCAGCCGGAGGCGGGACACCTGCGGGACACCGCGCCCCACCAGCCCTCGTAAAGGAAACATTTGGTCCAGTCGCGCCTCAGCTGGAGGAGACTTTCTTCTCGCCCGCCCACGCAACTTCGCCTCGCCCGCACGCACGGCACGCACGAACACGAAACCGAAACCGATTTCCCAGTAGGCGGGCTCTCCGTTCCACTTCGATCCCTCACCTCCGATATATGTATACAAATGTTGTGCTACATTGTATGCTGGAACACACACTGTTTGGACTCCACGCTGGCTAACATGAAAACCTTCCCTGCGTCGCGATAGCAAAAATTAACAAGTCTCAGGCGAAACGCCAAGCCGGGCCTACGGACACGCCTGGTGGTGCGACAAGGCGACTTCTCCTTAAGGAGGGATGGGCGAGGAGGGGGAAGGATGCCGACGACGAGACAATTCCTCCTGGAGGAGGTCTCGAGCGCGGCCCCGCCTGCAAGACGCTCGCGTTCGCCGCCGCCGCCTCCTGCCCCCGCGCCCCGCGGGCGTTGCCGGGAAGCGGTCCAAGCCCAAGGTGGCCCCAGCTCTTTCGGCGAGGCCCTGGCGGCTTCCAGAAAGCCCCGCCACGAGGCCCAGGCGGGCCCGCAAGGGGGGGGGGCTCCGAGGCGGCTGCGAAGGCCTAGGGGACACCGTGGACCAAGACTCCGCGGCAAGCGAGGGGGGGAAGTGAGAAGGAGCAGGCCTCCTGAGAAGGCGGCGGGACTTCTCAGAAGCCCTCGCGCTGTCTGAAAGGTTGCCTGTGTCTTGGGGGAAGGCTTAGAAAGCCTCTCAGCAGACCGGGGGACTGCCGAGCCTTCTGAGAAGGCCCGCCCCTTCTTCCCCCCCCCTCCAGGCTCGCCGCCGAGGGACCCTCTGTCAGCGCCCGCCCCCCCCCTTGTGCTAGGCGGCGGGTTTCTGAGCGAAGGTCTATAAGAGAGTGCAGCTTGCCCCAGGAGCGATGGAATCCTGGCGCAGGCTCGCCCCCTCAGCCAGGGCCCTCGTGGCAAGAAGTGCTATCCCATGACCAAAGCCTTGAAGCAAAAAGAACGCTATGACAACTCTCTGTCCGTGCTCCAACTGGGAGGAGGAGGAGGAAGAAGAGGAGGGACAGGACGGGGAAGGCGTGGGAGGAAGAGGAGGAGGAGGAGGAGCAATAACGAAAGAGGCGGAAAGGAGGAAGATGAGGCGAATGGGCAAAGCCGATTGAAGATTGCTGTTGGACGGCGAGGGACGAGGCTAACGCCAGCTGGCGAAGTGTGAGAGTTGAAGCGGTGCCCGCAAGCGTCATGCGATCAGCGCTGCTGTTGCCTAGCCTACAACTCTCACCCTGCCACGACTGGACTCGTTTCTGGACCTTGAGGCTGGCACAGAGAAAGTAGCAGGTGCAGTACCCAAGGCAGATCTCCACTTGTAGTTGGCGGGCAGCCCACGCTGTGCCCGAGCCCGCGTCGCTGGCGCACCACGTGCCAGGAACACCAGGGGGCCACTGCCAAGGGCTTCGCCGGGGCTCCTGAACAACTCGAGCCTAACAGCTCCTGGCCGCCCACCCCGACGCCCACGACAGGAGGCCACCCGGTCGGAACATAATCCAGAATGGTTTGAGTGTGCGTGCCCTCCGCACTCAGATATGTCGTCCCGCTTGTTGGCCACCCATGTATCCCAATAGCCTTCTCAGGGTGCCCGCGAGAGGCGGGGGGGGGGGAAGGGGGGATAGCACGGGTTTGCCAGCCGAGCGCGGCAAGTGAACCCCTCGAACATACCTCCTGCGACGGGCAGTCGCGAGGCATGAAGCACAGCTCGCGGTGGGCACCCAACGACGCCACCACCACCACCACAACAGAAAACCTTGACACACTCTGCGCGCCGACACGGACAACCGCGACGCTGCGCCACGTCCGACTGAAACGTCGGGCACAACGCGGACCAGCACAAAGGGGCGCACCGGCAAACACACCGGACGCAGCGTAAGCCTTTGGCTCGCGAATTTTCTGCTGCCCGCTTCACTGGCGATGACGGCAAGCACCTGTTGTCCGCTTTGCTGGATAGCGTGAAAGGCAGTGCGTTGCCGAGCTGTTAGCGGAGGCGGTTCTTGCGTCCCTTAGCGATCCCACCTCGGACGCTTCTTGGGTGAACAGCGAACAGAAACATTGCGTTTGAACCTCATGCGACTGCCAACGGCGACACAAGCCTCTACTGGACGGGTGTTGCACGCGCGGACGGAGTGTCCATGTTAGCTTCCCTGCACGACGCCATCACGGCAGCTGCCTCGGCGCATACTGCAACTTTGCAAGACACATTTGCATCGCCAGTGCCAGTCTCCAACGACAACTAGCTACAAAACGCTCTGAATGAGTGGAAGGCGAAGCTATACGGGCTCCTTGTTGCGGACTCTGGACCGTCCAAGCACATCAGTTGTTACGGTGTTTGCGTCAGCTTGAAGCAAGTCAGATGTCTTGCGAGTGCCACTTGAAACGATGGCGATGATCTCCCCAGACAACCTGGGCGCCATCTTCAGAATAGCAGGGGCAAAAGCAGTGCTCAGGGCTGGAGAGAAACGGCCTCTTGGCGAACGCAATGCGCGCAGGTAGGACGGAGAGGATCATAAGAAGAGGGGTGGAGAGGGTGATGAGAGCAAAGGATTGAGAGGAGTAGGAGGAAGACAAGGACGGAACTTGGAAGGAAACGAAGGGGGGGGATAAATGGAGGAGGCGAGAAGTGGGATGAGGTGGGGAAGAGTACGAGCCCCTCGAATCCGTTCAGTACCCCACGCGTTCGCCTAAAGCAAGGAGAACGCACGAATCAAGCACCTCTGGGCTGGCTTCGAGGAAACTGCCACCTTCAACTTCAAATCCCACCGTGTGCAAAAAGGCGTCGGAGGCATGCTTCTCAGCAGAATTTATTCCTGGACTGTGACATAGCCAATTACGAGTCTTGAGCGCGACGAAGGGTAGGCTGAAGCCTCCCAGAACCAACGAGCCTGTGCGAACGTGTCCAAGTTCAGCAGTCTCGGCGACTACGCCCGCGCTCTTGGGAAGCGCAATACATGTCATCCACCTGCCATTCCTCTCCGTCTCATCTTGTTCCTCCTCCTCCTCCTCCTCCTTCTCCTCCTCCTCCTTCTATCCCCCTACACATGTATTTCTCGCCCATTATGCGTCGTAAAATGGTGTTCCATGTCCCTGCCAGATGTGTCCAAAACTGGCTTGCAATACCAATATGGGCAATTGGCTGCGCATGCACACAATGCGAACCACACAGCGGAATTGTGGAGGATACATGGCATATCCAGGTTGAGGTCCTCCTCATACAGCCAATCCTCCATCGCAGTCAAGTTCGCGACAACGCCGTCTCGCTCCGCCTGGTAATGCGGTAGCCGAGGGAGCATACAACAGTACAGCACCAGAGAGCAACATTGACGGGGAGCAAGCACTCATGTGAAAAGCTACCCAATCAATGCAACTCAGCGCCCAGCTTCAACAATGACTCTTTGTACGACTGATGCATGTGGAACAAGAAACACGGCGTATAATCTGACGCTCCGCGCGGATTTCTTGGATCTGCGCGCTGGACCGCCCTCCCTGGCGCGCGGAGCGCGCCAAAGACGGCGCGGGAAGCGCTGCCGGGGGGCCCGACGCGGATCCAAGAAGTCCGCGCGGAGCGCCAACAGTTCATGCGTATGCCGTGTTTTTCCTACTCGAGCATTCCTCTCCTGCCTGCCTCCTCCCATCATTCTTCTTGCCGCGCCCTTGTTCGGCTGGGCCCGTGTGACTCCATGTTGCCTTGTCTCTGTACAGTCGGGGGGGTTGACCTGGGGCGCCGACCGCGCCGCCCACGGACGAAAGAAGGGGCACCGCGCAGGCAAGCTGCAGACGAGATGTGAAGGCCCCGCTCAACCTGCCTGTGACCGCGCCCGGGGTTGGGAAACTATGAAACTGACTACCTACCAGACCACCCCAACCCAACCCGAAGACCCGAATTTGACCCGAATTTCGGGTTGGGGGGGGTACGGATTCCCATGTGTTTTCTCAACGTTCCCCGACCCCCCCCCACTGGAAATCGAGGATAAATTGAGGCCTTCGGGTTGGGTTGGGATGGTTTGGTGGGTGGTGAGAAACTACAGATGACACGTACCACCCTTCGGTGCAAAACTGGTGCCGCCGCCGTGCAAGCCCGAAGAGAAAGCTTCACAACGCAGCCGGCCAGGGTCGCACCAGTAGTGGCACTGCAGCGGTGCGAATTTGGAGGACAGGCCAAAGAGAAAGCGCAGAGCGCCGAGCAAGCCGAATGCCAGGGTTACCCAAAGCACTCTCCACGATAATTCTAATCGCTTCGATATCGGAAGCATGTCGCCAGACGCGCCAGCGGGCATGAACCTATGTATGGTAATATTCCAGATGATCGAACAAGTAGACAACATCATTACCAGCGGCTTGAACACGTTCAATACGATTGGGGAACGTATTGAGGCCACGTCCCCAAAGCCCTCCCAGCAAAAACGGTAAAGATCAGAACGCTCTGGAGCGATTTGTCCTCGTCTCAGGCCTCCTGAAATGCAGCCCTAGTCTGGTCACCCTTCCAGGACCTGGCTTGGGGCTCGCCCGGACCCTCCGTGCGGAGGCGGACTAGGCAGGAAGGGCAGATCGGGGAGAGGGAAGGGAACGGAAGAGCGAAAAACATAAGCGTTTGAATCAAAGGCAAGGAGGAACGAGGGGGGATGCCGTCCGCCTTCTCCTCCTCCTCCTCCTCCTCCTCCTCCTCCTCCTCCTCCTCCTCCGCTTCCTCCTCCTCCAACACAGGGCTCGATGCTGAAGGCAGGTCCGTTAGTGATGGCTGGTGTCTATGTCCTCATCCTCCTCTTCCTCGGCCTTCTCCGACTGGAAAGCAATAGCTGCAAGCACAAAATAACCACGAGGCAAGAGCTGCGGCCTTGCCTCGGTGCTGACCTCCAGCCAACCCTGGTCCTCCCGGAGCTTCTCCCTGCCCTCGTACCTGCAGATATCCACTCCAGTTCGGCTGACTCCTTTCGCTCAGAGAGCGCACCCGCTCAGCGTTTCTGCCAACTGACGCTGGTTCCCTTCTTCTTTGCTATGCCTGCCCATACCTCATTAGTTTTGCCGCCCCCGATGGGGACCCTCGCCCGTAGGCGACTTCCTCCCGTCCATCCTCCCTGCGTCCGAAAATCCCCTGCTGCTCCCACTCGTATTCAAGATCGCAGCTGCCATCATACGCCGGCTGCCACCGCCAGGACATCCGACCGTCAGGGTGGGGTAACACCATCCCCAAGGTGCGCGCCATGAAGCACACGGCCAACTCGATTGGATTCAAGGGGGCCTCTGCGGCTGTTGCTGACTGGGGTACATGATGCTCTGTATGTTGTCAGGTCAACCGTGTTTGTGTGTGTGTTGTGTGTTGTGTGTGTTGTGTGTGTGTGTGTGTGTTGTGTGTGTTGTGTGTTGTGTGTGTGTTGTGTGTTGTGTGTTGTGTGTTGTGTGTTGTGTGTTGTTTGTGTGTGTGAGAGTATGAGTGTGAGTGAGTGAGTGTGTGTGTGTTTGTGTGCGTGCGTGCGTGCGTGCGTGTGTGCGTGCGTGCGTGCGTGTGTGTGTGTGTGTGTGCTTGATCGCCAGCAATTCTGCCCGAGTCGAATCGAAATCGCATTTCCACGCCTAACCCCACCTGGCCCTTCCCGAGGCCAGTCAATCGAACCGAATCGAGCCGAGTCGGCATCGCGGCCCCGACCGGCGAACCGAACACTGTCGGATCGGATCGGAGGCAGCCATGCCCCGTCGCGCAGGCCGCCCCAACTTGCAGGCGCTTGCGACTGAACGGGACGGCGGGGCCGAAAGCGCGGTCTGGCCGAGCAGAACTCGATGGGCGAGAGTTGCACTTGGAAAGGGGGGCGAAGCGGACGACACTCGGCGGCGGGCCCGGGGGGGAAGTGAGGAGGAGAAGGCCTCCTTCGCAGAAGTCTCGGAAGCCCCTCTGCCTTCTTAGAAGTCTTCTAAGCCTTCCATGAAAACGCAGAGACCTGCTCAGAAGGCGCGAGGGCTTCTGACAAGTCCCGCAGCCTTCTGAGAAGGCCTTTTTCTTCTTCGTCTTCTAAGTATTTATCCCAACCCTCCTTTGGGTATTCGTTTTGAATAGAGCACTGTGGTCGCGTCCCTCCTTCTCCTCCCGCCTCCCGCCTCCTCCTGCCCTCTCTTCGCCGACGATGGGGGCTGCGATCTGCGAAACTGTCGCCACTTTCGAGGGCTGCTGGTGGGTCCTGCGGAGTGAGGCACCGCGCAGACCTGAGCGCGACCTCGCCGTCCCTGGGGGGCTGCGATCTGCGAAACTGTCGCCACTGTCGAGGGCTGCTGGTGGGTCCAGCGGAGTGAGGCACCGCGCGGATCAGAGCGGGACCTCGCCGTCCCTGGGGGGCTGCGATCTGCGAAACTGTCGCCACTTTCGAGGGCTGCTGGTGGGTCCTGCGGAGTGAGGCACCGCGCGGATATAAGCGGGACCTCGCCGTCCCTGGGGGGCTGCGATCTGCGAAACTGTCGCCACTTTCGAAGGCTGCTGGTGGGTCCAGCGGAGTGAGGCGCCGCGCGGATCAGAGTGGGACCTCGCCGTCCCTGGGGGGCTGCGATCTGCAAAACTGCCGCCACTTTCGAGGGCTGCTGGTGGGCCCAGCGGAGTGAGGCACCGCGCGGATCAGAGCGGGACCTCGCCGTCCCGGGGGGGCTGCCTGCGATCTGCGAAACTGTCGCCACTTTCGAAGGCTGCTGGTGGGTCCAGCGGAGTGAGGCACCGCGCAGATCTGAGAGGGACCTCGCCGTCCCTGGGGGGCTGCGATCTGCGAAACTGTCGCCACTTTCGAGGGCTGCTGGTGGGTCCAACGGAGTGAGGCACCGCGCAGATCAGAGCGGACCTCGCCGTCCCTGGGGTGCTGCGATCTGCGAAACTGTCGCCACTTTCGAAGGCTGCTGGTGGGTCAAGCGGAGTGAGGCACCGCGCAAATCTGAGCGGGACCTCGCCGTCCCTGGGGGGCTGCGATCTGCGAAACTGTCGCCACGTTCGAGGGCTGCCGGTGGGTCCATCGGAGTGAGGTACCGCGCAGATCAGAGCGGGACCTCGCCGTCCCTGGGGAGCTGCGATCTGCGAAACTGTCGCCACTGTTCGAGAGCTGCTGTTGCGATCTGCGAAACTGTCGCCACTTTCAGGGCGGCTGGTGGGTCCTGCGGAGTGAAGGCATGAGGCACCGCGCAACCTCAGCGCGACCCTCGCCTCTTTGGGGGGCTGCGATCTGCGAAACTGTCGCCACTTTCGAGGGCTGCTGGTGGGTCCAGCGGAGTGAGGCACCGCGCAGACCTGAGCGCGACCTCGCCGTCTTTGGGGGGCTGCGACATGCGAAACTGTCGCCACTGTCGAGGGCTGCTGGTGGGTCCAGCGGAGAGAGGCAGTGAGGCACCACACAGATCTGAGCGGGACCTCGCCGTCCCTGGGGGCTGCGATCTGCGAAACTGTCTCCACTTTCGACGGCTGCTGGTGGGTCCAGCGGAGTGAGGCACCGCGCAGATCTGAACGGGACCTCACCGTCCCTGGGGGGCTGCGATCTGCGAAAGTGTTGCCACTTTCGAAGGCTGCTGGTGGGTCCAGCGGAGTGAGGCACCGCGCAAATATAAGCGGGACATCGCCGTCCCTGGGGGGCTGCGATCTGCGAAACTGTCGCCACTGTCGAGGGCTGCCTGGGGGGCCAGCATGGCAATCTGCGAAACTGTCACCACTTTCGAGAGCTGCTGGTGGGTCCAGCGGGGTGAGGCACCGCGCAGATCTGAGCGGGACCTCGTCCCTGGGGGGCTGCGATCTGCGAAACTGTCACCACTGTCGAGGGCTGCTGGTGGGGTGGGTCCAGCGGAGTGAGGCACCACGCAGATCTGAGCGGGACCTCGCCGTCCCTGGGGGGCTGCGATCTGTCGCCACTTTCGAGGGCTGCTTGGGGGGCCAGCCTGGCGATCTGCGAAACTGTCACCACTTTCGAGGGCGTCCAGCGGAGTGAGGCACCGCGCAGATCAGAGCGGGACCTCGCCGTCCCGGGGGCGCTGCGATCTGCGAAACTGTCGCCACTTTCGAGGGCTGCTGGTGGGTCCAGCGGAGTGAGGCACCGCGCAGATCTGAGAGGGACCTCGCCGTCCCTGCGAGGCTGCGATCTGCGAAACTGCCGCTATTTTCAAAGGCTGGTGTCGGGTCCAGCGGAGTGAGGCACCACGCAGATCTGAGCGGGACCTCGCAATCCTTGAAGAGCTGCGAGCCTCACGAATGCCGCTCGCAGGAACATATGAGCCCATGTCACGTCATCACTTCCGTATAACGTCTCCCAAGCAACTCATGCCCCGCATTGCGCAGGGGTTGGGTACGTCGCCAGGGTAATTCTTCTTCTCACTGACCCCCCTCGCTCGCCGCCGAGATGTAACGATCCGTCGAGTCGAAGCGATTGGGGCAGTCAAAGCTAAAGCAGTCGAGTCAGCTGTGGCCGCTTCTGTTGACGTTCTTGGGGCCGCGGGGGACCGACAACGGCGAAAATCCTCGGGATTCAGGACGCCATCTCCTCCACCTCCACATCCACCTCCACCTCCACCCCCACCCCCACCCCCACCCCCACCCCCTCCTCCTCCTCCTCCTCCTCCTCCTCCTCCTCTCTTCTTCTTCTCTTCTTCTTCCTCCTCACTCCTCCTTCTCCTCCTCCCCTCCTCCTCCCCCTCCTCCTCCTCCTCCTCTCCCTCCTCCTCCTCCTCCTCCTCTTCCTCCTCCTCCTCCTCCCCTCCGCACTCCTCCCTCCTCCTCCTCCTCCTCCGCCTCTGCCTCCTCCTCCTCCTCCCCGCCTCCTCCTCTCCTCCTCCTCCTCCTCCCCCCCTCTTCTTCCTCCTCCTCCTCCTCCTCCTCCTCCTCCTCCTCCTCCTCCTCCTCCTCCTCTTCCTCTTCTTCTTATTCTTCTTCTGCTGCTTCTTCTTCTTCTCTTCTTCTTCTTATTCTTATTATTCTTCTTCTTCTCTTCTTTCCTCCTCCTCCTCCTCCTCCCCCCTCCTCCCCTCCTCCTCCTCCTCCTCCCCTCCTCCTCCTCTTCCTCCTCCTCCTCCTCCTCCTCCTCCTCCTCCTCCTCCTCCTCCTCCCCTCCTCTCCTCCTCCTCCTCCTCCTCCTCCTCCTCCTCCTCCTCCTCCTACTCCTCCTCCTCCTCGCTCCTCCTCCTCCTCCTCATCCTCCTCCTCCTCCTCCTCCTCCTCCTCCTCCTCCGCCTCCTCCTCCTCCTCCTCCTCCTCCTCTCCTCCTCCTCCTCCTCCTCCTCCTCCTCCCCTCCTCCTCCTCCTCCTCCCTCCTCTCCTCCTCCTCCTCCTCCTCCTCCTCCTCCTCCTCACTCCTCCTCCCCTCCCCCCCCCTCTTCTTCCTCCTCCTCCTCCTCCTCCTCCTCCTCCTCCTCCTCCTCTCCTCCTCCTCTTCCTCTTCTTATTATTCTTCTTCTTTTTCTTCTTCTTCTTCTTCTTATTCTTATTCTTATTATTATTCTTATTCTTCTTCTTCTTCTTCTTCTTCCCTCTCCTCCTCCTCCTCCTCCTCCTCCTCCTCCTCCTCCTCCTCCTCCTCCTCCTCCTACTCTCTGCGGTCAGAACGCTCCAGCGTCCGGCCGCCCTCGGTCGACGCGGCAGGGGGGGAGGAGGGACGAGCGGAGCTCTCGTCCTCGGGGAGGGGTGGGGCTGCGACGGCGCAAGAGTGCGTCAGGCCGGAGTGGGCCGAACAGCGAGACCCGAACTGGACGCAGCCGTCCTCCATTCCCGCCACCGTGCCAAGGAGGAGGAGGAGGAGGAGGAGGCGGAGGCGTCCTGTGTAGTCCTCAGTCATCAGGATTAAATGAATAAACGGCTCGGACTCCAGATTCCGACACCTCACGGGGCTCCCGGCGTGCCTCCAGGGCGCAGGCGCGCCTTCTCGCGTGGCGTTCTCGAGCCCAAGAGGGCCCCGGGGTAATAAACGCTGGTGTCCATAGACGTAGGCACGGTGGCGGCATGGGCCAGAGGCCATGAGGACAGATACCTTCCCTGCCACTCCGATGCTGTGAGCGATAAGAGCTCGGGTGAGTGGGAAGAGCCCTGGGTCACTCCCCCAACGCAAACACAGCCGTGCAAGCACGCAGTCACACACACACACACACACACACACACGCACACACACACACCACACACACACACACACACGTGACCACCCCCTCGTGGCGCTGCGGCCGCGCGCGCGGCAACGCGGCGTGGGCAGTCGAGCAGGGGAACGCGCGCGGCCGGGCCAGGTCACGCAGCGCAGGGGCCAGGGATCCGCCCGTAGGGGATCGACAGGGTCACTCGCGGGGGGCCGCGAGGGGGGGGGAGAGAAGGGCAGACGGGGGAGAGTGGCGGCAAGTGGAGCTGTGGAGTTCTAGGGCGGGGCACGCCTAGATCAACTGCTGCCGGATCTTGGCTGGTGGATGGTCAGGGCGTGGTTGACGCGTGAAATGCGGACCAGAGCCAATTTCACGAGGAACATGACATGCAGCGGAGTACGGACGCATCGCCAACATCGGGGAGACTTAAGACTCGGGTCCGGGGGATTCGGGTTGGCCTGACAGGGCCATCATGAAAATGACAATGGCACAATTGGACCGTCAACATCCAGAACGCGCTCGTCGAAAAGCGTCGCTAAACCCGAATTATGGTGTACTCAAGTCTTACGTCTCCCCAGCAAAAAAATGCAAGAACGACCCAGCGACGCCAACGTCCGCGACTCACGAAAGAGTTACACACACGCACACACACACACACACACACGCACACACACACACACACACACGCACATTCGCACACGCACAGACACACACACACCACACACACACACACACACACACACACACACACACGCGCACCCTCGCACACGCACGCACCCTCGCACACGCACGCGCACACGCATACGCACACGCACACGCACACTCACACGCGCACACACACACACACACACACACGCGCACACACACGCGCACACACACACACACTCTCACTCTCACACGCGCAACCACACACACAAGCCCCTCCGCGTCGGCGTCACACGAAGCTCTCGAGCGCGTTCTTCAGGCTTGTGACCTTCTTAACCTCTGCGGGTTGGCGCGGTGGACGGCGAGCGACGAGCAATAGCTTTTGAGAACCGAAGGATCAAACCCAGCATAAGATTCGCCCCTGGAGCGCGCTCCGCCCTGGAATTCGCGAAGCATTCCAAGCAATCGCTCGCAATCGGGCCCCCGCTTCGACAACCCGTCGGTAAGTACCGTACCCCGTCCTCTCGCCATCGCTCGGACGTCCATCCACTGTGCTTTCTTCGGCTTCGTGCGCGACTTTTCGCCCAATGATCAAGGATGCTCCTCGATGGTCCTCGCCGAAGTAAGAATGCACACGTCCGAGCGGTGCCAAGTCCTCCTCCTCCTCCGCGGCGCGGGGGCAGGAGGGGGGGAGGAGGAGGCGTGGCGAGGGGAGGGGGAGGAGGCGCGGAGCAGGCACACGGGTGCGGCGAGCGACGGGCCGCGGGCGGGAAGCGGGGGAGGAGGGAGGAGCGGGGCGTGCCGTCGCTCGGGCGTCCATTTCCCGTGCATGTTTCGGTTTCGGTTTCGCGCGTGTTAATTGTTTCCTGGACGGTCCAGGATGGTCCGCGTGGTTTCCCGCCGAGAAAAAAAATGCACACGTCCAAGCGATGCCAGCGGGGGGGCAGGGGGGGGAGGCGGAGAGACTGGGGCCAAGCGGAGGATCGGGAGGCGGAGCGGGGGGGTGCAGGGCGGGGCAGCGGAGGGGGGGGGGAGGGGGCGGCGCCGGGAGCGGGGCGCTCCCCAGACGTCGGGCCCCCCCGCCCCCGCCTCCTCTGGCGGCCCCCGCCGCCCCCCCCCCGACGGCGGCAGGGGCCCCGACCGGCCCGGCATCCTCTTGTGCAGGCCTGCCACGGCAGGCCCTCGGAATGCCGGGAGCGGGCCGAGCGCAGAAGCCGTGCTCCTGGGGCAGCACGGCGGCGATGCACTGGAGCAGGGCTGCCTCGGCCAGGCGTGTCCCGAGGAGCATGTGGCGCAGGCCACATCCATCTTCTCAGACACGTATGCGGTGGGCATGTAGGCAGGTCGGAGCGCTTCGCCCCGAAACGGGTCCCGAGACGGCCCACGCGGGTCTCAAGGGGGGGGTCGAAGAGGGGCCCACGTGGCGGGACATGAAAAGCCATCAGGGAACCTGCAGACAACCGGTATAGCAAGGACGCGCGAGAAGGGTAGGCCATGTCGACATTTTGCGAGCGGCGAAGAATGAGCCGAAGAAGAAGGATGCAAGGGCAACCTTGGAAAGATGGCTCATCCTTACTTTGCGGGGTGACTGTGCCGCCACCCGCACACGCGGAAAAAAATTCGCGATGGAGTAGTTTGGGCAGGCGGAGGGAGCGAATTGGGCGTCGCGTAGTGGAGAGGGCGATACATGCGGGGGCAGCGAAGGCTGCCAAGAAGAGAAGAGGCCCTCTCGAGCCCCGAAAGGGGCCCTTGAGGGCCCCCAGAAGGGGGCCTTCAGGACCCGATATGTGTCTAATGTTTTCCCCCACATGATGGGCCGATGTTCCATCACCACTGCAATAGGTAGGAGAAGGAGGACAAAGAGGAGGAGAGGGAAGACAAGGAGGAGGAGGAGGAGGAGGACCTCCCCATCCGCCCCTTCTCCCCCGTGCCACTTCTGGCAGCGGTGGTGGAACAGTCACCCGCCACCACTCGTGGATCGCCCCACCCAGCAGGCAGCGCCCGAGCGAACCGATCGGCTACACGTAAGAGTGACCCTGGGTAAGAGTGACCTTTGGTGCGCGGCTTTCTGGGGGGCCGCGGGGGGACCAAACCCGGGCGCGCAAGCAATTCCTACTACTGCTTCGTGTTCGGCCACCTGGGGACCCATCTGTGCCCGCACCAGAGGTCACTCCGGCGAAAGGTCACTCTTACGTCTAGTCGACGCTCGTGGATCGCCCCACCCAGCAGGCGGCGCCCACGCGAAGCGAAGCGAGGAGGAGGCTCTCCCGGCATGGCGCCGCCCCGCTGGCCGAGGCAGGCCCTGCGCCTCCCTCGCACCGCGGCCGCCCGCGCTCCCGAGCCCCGCGCTGGGCAGAAGTCGTCGTCGTCGTCGTCGTCGTCGTCGTCGTCGTCGTCGTCGTCGTCCTCGTCCTCGTCCTCGTCGTCGTCGTCGACGACGTCGACGTCGACGTCATCGTCGTCTGGGCCGGCCCGGCGGACTGAGCGAAGCGATTCCATCGCTTGGTGGGCCGGTCCAGGGGGGAAGTGCGAAGGGGCGGGCCTTCTCAGAAGTCTCGGAAGCTTCCTGGCCTCCTCTGAAGTCCCACCAGCCCTCTGGGCGCAGGTGGTTTAACGAGCTGCCAAAACACCTCCTTCCCCTGCTCGGGGGAAAGAAATATCACTGCTCCTTATTAGTATACACCCCCTCCCCCACCTGGCCGGCGGCCAACCCGGAACCATGCCGACTCCATGCGGGACAGCCCCCCACCATCCCTGTAAAAAACAATACAAGCCGCACTCTGCCTCCACATTTGGAGCATGCGCGGCCAACCCGATGCGGCCCCCCTCACCATCCCTATCAAAAAGCAATGCAAGGTACACTTTGGGACAAAATCCGCCGACCCCTTGGGGTCATCGGCGTGTGAGACGCTTCCCCCTCCCCAAACCCCTCCCCCTGGGGCCCGGCCTTCCCAGTAGCTGCTCATCCAAAGACGACCGCTGAACATGCTCAGGATCGGGTGTTACTTATGTGTTGGGAGGGCGGGTGGGAGTGAGCTAGACGGCTTGCGGGCGGGTGGGTAGCCTGACCCGTCCCCCTACCCCTTCCCTGGGCCTGGGATGGGGGGTGGGACGGAGGGGTTAGAGCGTCCACGATGGCCCAAGATGACTCCAAGAGGGTCTCAGAGAGCCCACGATGGTCTCCAAGATTGCTCAAGATACCTCAAGATGGCTCAATATAGCTTCCGACAAACATCGACAGACGGTTTCAAGTGCCCTCCGAGCCCTCCAAGAACCCCCCTAAGAGGCCAATATGGCTCCCAAACCGGAGGAAAATCGATGCTTGTTGCGTTCTCGCCTTTTCGCTTCTGATGGGCTCTTGAGGCCTTACGATACCCCCAAGACGGCCCAAGAGAGTCCCAAGGGGGCTCCAAGACGGCCCCAAGTCGGCCCCAAGAGCGCCCTACAGCACCCCAAGAACGCCACAGAGGACCGCAATAAGCCGTTGTTTAGCCTCCCAGGGCGGGGCTGACTTTATTACCCCCCCCTCTTTTTGAGTCATGGGGGCCAAGATGGCCCCAATAGGCCTCCCAGATCCCCCCGACGAGCCCAAAGAGGGCCCCAAGAAGGCCCCAAGAGAGCCCCGACGCTACCTCGGGAGTGCCCCAAGCCAAGAGGCTCCGCGAGGACCCCAAGATAGCCCAAGATGGCTCAAAGAGACCTCCGAGAAACGCTTCCAAGGCGCGTGTCACACACTGCACTCTTCCGCACTTCCCTGATCAAGACAATTCGCATGGCGATCTGCTTCTGGATGGGTTGGTGGGGATACGTTTTTTTTTGTGTCGCGGCCGCCAGCGAAAGCGCAGGAGGCGTCCAAAGGCTGGTGGGGACACGCGAAACGTCAATCATTTCCTAAGCTTAAGTCGGGCGTGTTCTCCTACAGACGAATTTTGGCTTAAAAATTAAAACTACAAAACAAACTCGAACAAGATTCGAAACATACTCAAACAAATCGTCCACAACATATGTTTTGACTATTTTTGGATACTCATCCTGTAGAGGGGCAGGCCCGATTTAATCCAAACCCTCCCCCGAAGACGCCGAACACTGCTCGAAGGCCGAAAGACTTCTGCGACCCCCACCGTCTTCCGAGACGGCCTTCTCGTTCTCTGCGCCTCGAGTCCGTGCACGGACACCCTCCCTCCCTCCCTACCTCCTCCGCCTCCGCCACCTCCTCCTGCTCCTGCTCCTGCTCCTCCCATTCCTCCTCCTCCTCCTCATCCTCCTCCTCCTCCTCCTCCTCCTCCGACGACGACGACGACGACGACGACGACGACAACGAACTTCGCATGTACCCTCAGGGATGGCGGCGATGTGTGGTCGCTTGCTCCCCGGTGGCGATTTATACACCGCCACCGCCCCTCTGAGGCCCAGGAACAATTTATTGTTAGACGTTGATCAATCGCCATAAACATAAATGTCTGGCGCTCCGCGCGGATTTTTTGGATCCGCGTTGG
>CAUYUJ010015314.1:315601-341532 GCA_963575745.1 Prorocentrum cordatum
GTCACGACGGGTCTTCCTGCGGGCGGCGCTTGCAAGACCCGCGCGCGCCAGCGAGGACTGGCAAAGCCCACAAGCGCAGGTCCTGCGTGCCACGCGACGGGACACGCACCCACGTGGCCAGAACCAAAAGGAGCACATGCTCCGGTGCGCGAAACAAGGCACGCAAGGAGACCGTGCTCCGCGCGCCCTGCTCGGGGCAGGGGGCGCCAAAGGCCGTGCTCCGACGCCCAACCTACCCGCCACCCACTCCATGGGTGGCCGCTGGCGACGAGGAGCAATTTTCTCTCCCATTGGCCCCCTACGGGCAAGCAAGGGTGACGATCGGGCTGCTACCCGCCTGTTTTTCTGGAAGGGGCCCCAGTGGCACAGGTGCCAGGACGAGGATCAGGAGGAGGAGGAGGAGGAGGAGGAGGAAGATCAGGAGGAGAAGGAGAAGAGGGTGGACGCGACCCTGCTCGCGCGTGTCACGTAGCCTCGTCTCTATTCGGCGGAGTGGTGGCCGAAGCTGTGTCCGAAAACGTTTGGTTCGAGGCCACTGCGATGTTCAATATCGGCCACGATTTCGGTCGCACTGCGTTTCGGTCACAGTTCCGGGCGCGTGTTCGATCACGTGTTTGTTTCGGCCGCGCACCCCTTCGGCTGACAGGGTCCCTGCTCGCTCGTGCGCTGCGCGGTGTCCTGCGGCCTCCTGCTCGGCCCCGCTGCTGTGTACATGTGTTCGCGCGGTGTTGTTCGCGCCCGCCGGCCTCCCAGCGACAAGGCCAGCCCGCGTCTTGCATGCCCGCCCCCCTTTCCCCCGACACACCCATGCCCCCAAGCACCCCCCGCCCTCGCCCCCTGCTCCGCCTGTTATTGTTGCGCCCCCCCCGCCTCCCCCCCCGAATGGTCTCGCGCGCTCCCCCCCATTTTCTTTCGCGCCCCCCCCCAGCGTCTTGCATGCCGCCCGCGAACCTTGATCCGCCCCCCCTACCGTTTGTCTTGAGTGCCCCCTCAAACACTTGGCGCGCACCCCTTTCCCCCTCACCACCCCATACCCCCCGCGAGTTCGGCCCCCTGGGCGCGGCGTTCGCGCGCCTCCCCTCCTTAGTGCCCCAGCGTCCTTGCATGCCCGCCGCCCCCCCTGCAATATCTCGCCCCCCCCCCCCCCCCCGTACCCACGCGCCTCGCGGGCTCCCCCCCCGTGTCTCGCGCTCGCCCCCCTCCCGCGAGCGCGTTGCTTCCACCATTGTCTCGCACCCCCCCCCCCGAGCGTTCGCCGCACGCCCCCCTCACCCCAATCGTCCGGTTGTTACACTCCACGCCCCCCCCAGGTCTCTCATTTTCCCCAGCGCCCTGCGTGCGTCCGCAGCATTTTGCGGGGCCCCCCGATGTGATGCACGCCCCCGCCAATGTCTTGCGCCCCCCGCTCCCCGCCCCCCAGCGTCTTGCACACGCCCCACCCGTGCATTGCAGCCTACTGGGTATTTTGCATGACGCCCCCCTGGCGCCTCGCGCGCACGCCCTCCCCCCAATGTCTCGCATGTCCTCATCCAGCGTCCTGCATCATGTCCCCCTCCCCCCGATGTCTTGCATGCCCCCCCAGTGTCATGCATGGCCCGACCCATCAATGTCTTGCGCGACCCCCCAATGTCTTGCATGCCCTCCCCTCAGTGAGTCTCGCATGCCCCCCCAGTGTCTTTCATGCCCCCGTCCTCCCCAGGTGTCTCGTATGTCCCCGCGCCAGTGTCTCGTATGCCCCCCCAGCGCATTGCACGCCCCCCCCCCTTTGTCTTGCATGCCCCCCCCCACTGTCTTGTTCCCCCCTGGCATCTTGGATGCCCCCCCACAATGTCTTGCACACGTTCTGCTTTGTGTTTTTACGCTGTACCTTTGAAGAAGCACCAGCGACAGCAGACTTGGTCGAATGATTATGGTATTCCTGGACGTCGGGCCGTACTCACCAACCGGATCGCTTTAACTGGGGTCCTGGCTATAGACGTTGCCCAGGCTAGGAGCGCCGATTAACGATTGGCCCGCGAGGCTCACAACAATGGCCGGAATCATGTAACCAAACCTGGCGTACCTGGTCTCAACCGGTGGCGACACTTCCGGTCCGTACCATGGGGCACGGGCGCGCCCCCTGGCACACATCACTATACCAAGACCCACTAAACCCAATTTCGCAACCTGTTTCGTCAGCGGCGAACCGGCGAACTCCGCTCCAGCGAGAAGCCAGAAAGGGGCACGAACTAGCAGACCCAATCTCGCCACAGGCTGCCCAAACAAAAACTGGGGCTGCTAATATAAAACAGGGCTAGGATCGGGATAAATCGCTCCAGAGCGTTCCGGAGCGCTCTCAGAGCGTTCCGGAACGCTCTGGAGCGGCCGCGGCGCCCAATACATCCTCCAAACCCGCCGATTCTCAGAGATTTCGAGTTCTCCCGATCCGATCTTGTCCCGATCTTCGCGTCGTTTTATAATAACCCCCCGTGCCCTCTGCTGCGCACGACCAGGAGGAAAAGGAGGAGGAGGAGGAGGAGGAGGAGGAGGAGGGGGAGCAGGAGGAGGAGCAGGAGGAGGAGGAGGAGGGGTGGAGGAGGAGGACGGCCCGGCTCTCCGCCCGAGGCCCGCCGCCATCGCGCGCGCGCCGCGCGGCGGCGCCTCCAGCTTCTCCTCGGCCAGCAGCGGCCTCGGGCGCCCCGCGGACCGCGGCCGCGGCGTCCCCGTCCGCCCGGACTCCTCCTCCTTCTCCTCCTCCTCCTCCTCCTCCTGCTCCTCTTCTTCCTCCTCCTCCTCCTCCTCCTCCTCTCCTCCTCCTCCTCCTCTCCTAATCCCTCCCCATCCTCCTCGATCCTCCTCCTCCTCCTCCTCCTTCCTCCTCCTCCTCCTCCTCCTCGGTGCTCCTGCTCCTGCTTCCTGATCCTGCTCCTCCTCCTCCCCTCCTCCTCCTCCTCCTCTCCTCCTCCCTCTCTCCTCGTTTTGCTCGTATATCGTATCCTCCTCTTCCTCCTCCTCCTCCTCCTCCTCCTCCTCCTCCTCCTCCTCCTGCTCCTCCTCCTCCTTCGCCTCCTCCTTCTTCGTCTCCATTCCTTTTCCTTGTGCATAACTCCTCCGTGTCGCACCCCTAGGCCTGTCGAAAGAGCGGACCGGGCGTTTCGCCAAAGAGTGCCTCACCTCTTAGTGGAAGCTGGCAATAATTTCACTGATGGAGAGCGGGCCGCGTCCAAAATGTGGTTCTCGCTTCAACGCCGCGCACATTCGTTGCACGAATTTGCAAAAAGCTTCACGGACTGAGGACGGGTGGTTTTCACAATGTGGTTGTCGCCTCAACGCCGCGCACATGTTTTAAGATGTGCTAAACCGAGTAGGGGATTGACAACATAATGATTCCTGCCGAATATACAATTATAGTGTCCCGTAATCCTACGAAAACTCGACGCGCTTCTTGCATATACGGCCAGGGAAACCAATTTTGGAGCAAATCAATGATGTTGTCCATCCTCTATTCGGCTAACGCTCCACGGGTTGAGGGCGGCTCGTTTTCAAAATGTGGCTCGCCTGAGCGCCGCGCACATTCGTTGCAAAACTCTGCAAGAGCTTCACGGATTGATGGGCGGGTGGTTTTCCAAGTGTGGTTGTCGCGTTAGCGCCGCGCACAATCGTACTAAACATTTGAAAGAACTTCACGGGTTGAGTGGCTCGTTTCAAAATATTGTTCTCGCCTTAGCGCCGCGCACATTCAGTTTATAGATTTGCACGAGTTGTTCGGATTCTCATAGTCAACGTGCCAGCTCTATCTTTAAAGGACTCAGGATTGTGAGGGCACAACAATTACGTTGACTCGTGGTGTGGAGTCCCAGGAATGGTGGTCTGGCAAGATTCTGAATCGTCAAGACGCAAACTGCTCTCCCAGCGAGGCAGTTCCTGAGTGGAAATGAACCCTTGTAGGGGTATCTGAAGAGGGAGCTTGTAGGGAGGGTTGATTCCAACATCGTTGATGAGTCTTGGGTTTCCACTGGTCCTCCTCCTCCTCCTCCTTCTCCACCTCCTCCTCCTGTTCCTCCTCTTCCTCCTCCATTTATTTTCTTCATGCATCCCTCATCCGTGTCGCACCCCGAGGCCAGTCGGAAGGGCGTGCCGGGCGTTTCGCCTGAAACTTCCTTACCATCTACGAGCTTGAAGCTTATCACCTGGCAGCAGCTTCACAACTGAAGGGCGACTCGCGTCCACAATGTGGCTCTCGCCTCAGCGCCGCGCGCATTCGTTGCACGAACATTGCGAGAGCTTCACGGATTGATCACAGGTGGTTTTCAACATGTGGCTCTCGCCTTAGCAGAGCGCGCATTCGTTTTAAACAATAAATTAGTGCCACGGATTGAGGGCGGATCGTTTTGAAAAATGCAGTAGCACCGGATTGAGGGCGGCTCGATTTTCAACATGTAGATCTCGTCGCAGCACCGCCCACATAATCATTCGTTTCAAACATGTTGCAAAATCTTCACGCATTGAGGGCGGTTCCCTGTCGAACCCCAGGGCAGGTCGAAAGAGCGGACGGGGCGTTTCGCCTGAGGGCTCCTCCCCTTTCATGAGCCTGAAGTGAAGCTTAGAAGCTGGCAATCGTTTCACTGATGGAGAGCGGGCCGCATCCAAAATGTGGCTATCGCCTGAGCGCAGCGCACATTCTCTGTACAAATTTGCAAGAGCACGGGCTGAATACGGGTGGTTGTCACAATGTTGCTCTCGCCTCAAAGCCGCAAACATTCGTTGTCAAATCGTGCAAAAGCTACACTGATTATGGGCAGGTGGTTTTCAAGATGTGGCTGTCGCGTTAGCGCCGCGCACATCCGTCTCAGAATAATACAAGAGTATCGTTGATTCTCCAGGTAAGCATTTCAGAAGCGGTGTTCTGAAGCACTCAAGATTGTGTGACGCAACGGTCACGTTGATTCGATGTTGAAGTCCCAAGAACGGCGTTCTGGTACAATTGAGGATCACCAAGACGCAAAAATAAGGTTGACTCGAGGCGTTGAAATCCTGAGAACCGTGTTTTGACACGCGACAAGATTTTCACACAGTTGCCCCCAATGGTGCATTTCCCCCAATGGAAATGAATCCTTGCAGGGGCTTCTAAAGAGAGAGCTTGGAGAGAGGGTGTATTCCAGCATCGCTGATGAGTCTTGGGTTAGCACTGGTCCTCCTCCTCCTCCTCCTCGAATATTCCTCGTCAGCATGTCCTCCTCCGCCTCAACAACTTCTCCTCCACCTCTTCCTCCTACTTCTCATGATCCTCCTCCACCACCTGCTCGTCCTCCACCCTGCTCCCCCCCCGCTTGAATCAACACCTCGGGATGAGCCTCGAAGGTGTTGATCCAGCTCGGGGATTCCGGGCCGGACGTTTCGGCATGCTTCTGAAGGTGCCTGCGAATTTGTTTTGGGGGGGGGAGGGGGGCCTCCATCGCCCCCCGGAGACCCGTGGGGTGTTTGGGAAGCAGGGGTCGTCGGCAGCCGACTCGACCTGTCACCGCAGCGAGCGTGCCACCACCGGGAGCGCTGAGCGAGGAGCGAAGGCGCTTCTCCGGTCACGCCATGCCCGTGGCCTCGAGCGGGCTCCTCGACACGCATCGGAGGAAGGGCCCGAGAATCGGAGCCCCTCCTGAAATCCAAAGCTTTGGGTGCAGGAGGTAGGGGGCCACATGCGAAGCCTACGTACCCCTACCGCCCACGACTTCTGAGAGGGAGGGCGGGGTAGGGTTCGCATGTGGTCCCCTAGGAGGGGCTCCTGAACCCAAAGCTTCCTTGGAGGCCTGGAAATGGGCACCAACACCAACACAGGGGGTTGTCACCACAGGGGGGAGATGATCCTAGATTTCGATGTTGGTGGTAATATTTCGGCCACCTTGGAAGCCAGAATATTACCACCATCACCGAGATCGGGATCTTTCTTCCCTCGGTGGAGGCACGTCGCCGACATTGGTGTTGAAGTCGACCTCTAGGCCTGCGACGTTGGGTTCACAAAGTGGTGCTCACTTCAAGGAGGCGGAGGAGGAGGAGGAGGAGGAGGAGGAGGAGGAGGAGAGGAGACTGAGGGGGGGAAGGAGAGGAGGAGGAGGATGAGAAGAGGGAGGAGGAGAGGAGGAGGAGGAGGAGGTGGAGAGGAGGAGAGGAGGAGGATGACGGGGAGGAGGAGGAGGAGGATGAGGAGGAGAGGGGGGAGGGGGAGGAGGGGGGGGAAAGGAGGAGGAAGAGGGAGGAGAGGAAGGAGGGAGGAGGAGAAGAGGAGGAGAGGAGGGAGGCGGAGGGGGGAGGAGGAGGAGGAGGGAGAAGGAGGAGGAGAGGAGGAGGAGGAGGAGGATGAGGATGATGGAGGAAGGAGGAGGAGGAGGGGAGGAGGAGGAGGGGAGGAGGAGGCGGAGAGGAGGAGGAGTAAGTGGTGGGAAGGGGGGAGGAGGGAGGAAGGGGGGGGGGAGGAGGATGGGAGGAGGAGGCGGCGGTCGAGGCTGCGGAGTCTTGCCTTACGGAGGAGGCTGCTTCGGAGGCTGAGTCGAGGAGGGCTGAGGAGGGCGGAGGGGGGAGGCGGAGGCTGCTTTACGAGGATGCTGAGGAGAGTAGGAGGAGGAGGAGAGGGGGGGAGGACTGCTCCTCTCCTCCTCCCCTCACCTCCTCCTCCTCCTCACCTTCCCCTCCTTCCCTCCCCCCCTGCGCCTCCTCCTCCGCCTCCTACTCCCCCTCCTCCTCCTCCTCCTCCTCCGGTGCCTCACCTCCTCCTCCTCCTCCTGACCTCCCTCGGTTAGATCTTCGGCATAATGGCAACAAGTACCCGTTAACAAGCTTAACGCCGTGTCTTGGGTAACCACTTGGTCCAGATCTCCCGCGTTGAGGAGACGTGGGAGGGACCATTTGGGGTGAAGTGTTTTTGAATTGTGGTTGCGTTCCCGTGTCCTCGGCACTTTGCATCCTGATGTGTTTGCCCTGCAGGGTCGTTGACTTGAAGGCCGCTTGCGCCAGAAATACGTTCGCAGCGCACCGGCCAGTCGGGAGGGAAACGCAGCCACGATTGTAGATTCTCCCTCGTAGGATATCTTCATACGTGCCTGGATGATTTAGAGTGGCAATCGTTCTGGCCGTCTGTCCCAGTTGAAACAAATGTATTGAAGAGGCCCAGAGACACACGAATGCATACACACAAAAACAGCAGGATTCCCCCTAGTATTGTTACACATGTTCTGGATGCCCGTCTTCCCCCCGCTTCCAATATTTTCCCCTGGTTTCCTGAGAATCGACGACTATGTGTACCTGTCTGTGCTTCCCCTACTGATTTATGCTGGACATACAGTCGGGGCGTTAACCTAAGGAACTCCAAATAAGGAACGAGGCCCCTTCTCCGATGTCCCATGAAGAACCTCAGGAACATCCGAGGCAAACTGTCAAACAGTCAAAGAACACCGAGCCACTCTCCAACGAAAAGGGTTCCTTCTTCAGCGCCCCGACTGTATGCAGGCTGACAGGGCAGAGAAGCACGCTCGACGCCCCCTCTGCGTGACAGCTATAAAGGGGAAGGGGCAAAGAGCAAAGACCCCTTTGAAAGACACAGCGGTTAGGACAAACGGACATGATAATCTTCTACACCCTTGCCCTAAGCGACAGCCTCGAAGGTCCTCCTCACTCTCCTCCTCCTCCTCCTCCTCCTCCTCCTCCTCCTCCTCCTTCTCCGCCCCCCTCCCTTCTCCTCCTCCTCCGCCCCCCCCCCTCCTCCTCCGAGGATCGCGGTTCCAGGATCGAGGTTTCTGGAGGCTTTCCAGACCGTTGGTCTACTTTGGGCTTCTAGGGACCTCCAGAGACATCCACAGACCTCCTCATTTCCATCCTTCTCCTCACCCCTGCCCTTTCCGCCGCCCGAGCCGACACTGCCTCCTCGCCCTCTCCTTCCTCTTCTTCCGCCTCCTAGTCAGCCCTCGCCGCTTTCTCCCGCCGCTGCAACTGTCCCGCTGATCCACCGATAGAAAATTCCAGCTGGGATGGCCAATCCGCTGGCCCGCCAACTCAGACTGCGGTCATCAGTCCGAAGCGGCCTGGAGAGGCGGAGCTGGCCGCGAGAGGCACAAGAGGTGGAGGAGGCGAAACAGAGCATTCGAACTCGCGCCTAGCTCGCGGCCTCCCGCACAGGAGGCATCAAAGGCAGGACACGTGTTAGCGTCCACATCGAGCAGGAGGTAAGAAAAAGCGTCCTCCACACGTCGCGCCTTCGCCGCAAGCACGGCCACAGAGCACCGACGCTTCGGCCGCCGCTAGGCCCGCACCGAGCACTCGGGGGAAACACCAAGCTTCCGCCGCAAATTCTCCTGGCATGCCAAGGACTTCATGTTGAAAGTCCGGTAGACCAAGAGCTCCTGCAGCGCCGGAAGTCCCTTCCCTCGGAGCCCCTTCTCGATCCCCTCCAGGCCGTCTGGGGTCGTGAGGAACCTGTTTCTGCTCAAGCTCAGCGTGGTCAGGGTTCTGCAGTGGCGTGCGAACAGCGTCCCGAGGCTCTCAGCCGCGGAAGGCTGGATGTTGAGCACCCCCACGTCCCAGGTCGACCCCGCTGGACAGACAGGCATGCTGTGTCTGGTGTTCGAATATAGGTCTCGTTTACAATCGAAAGGTGGCAACGAAACGTGGTCAGCGCCCCTCAAACGGGGACTCCACTAACGGGTACTTTGGCCAGTGACCCAGCGAACCCAACCCTTCCCAATGTGGGCAAAGCTGCAATGCAAGAGAAAGGCCCCAAAGTGGCAACTTTCGGCAAACATTCAAAGTACCCGTTAGTAAGTACCCGTTACGGTGCCGTTGACGTGGGTCAAGAACGCAGGCTCCGTCGAGAAAGGCCCAGGGCCCCATGGAGACACCCCCAGCGACAAGCTCTCCAGAGCGGAGAGCCCGACCACGCAGAACGCCAGGGTACCCCTGGATGGCTAGCGCTGTTTTTTTAACCTCTCGTGGCAGCTGTATTGGGGGTTGCCTCCTGGCGCTCAGGAGGAAGACGGTGGAGGAAAGGAGAAAAAAGGGGGGGCGAAGCTCGGGGAGAAAGGGAGGGGAAGAAAGGGAGCGAGGAGGGGGACACATATATATATATATGTATATATATATATATATATCGGAGGTGAGGGGGTGAGATCGAAATGGAACGGAGAGCCCCCCTACCGGAAAATCGGTTTCGGTTCCGTGTTCGTGCGTGCCGTGCGTGCGGGCGAGGCGAAGCTGCGTGGGCGAAAACTGTCACGCCTCTGGCTGAGGCGCGGCCGGACCAAAGTCTCCGTTCCGGCAACCGGTGCCCCGCGGTGTCCCGCCGGTGTCCCGCCAGTGTCCCGTCGGTGTCCCGACGATGATGATGATGATGATGATGATGATGATGATGATGATGATGATGATGATGATGATGATGATGATGATGATGGCCATGGTGGTGATGATGATGGTGTCCCGATGATGATGATGATGATGCTGCTGTTGCTGATGATGATGGTGTCCCGACGATGATGACGAAGAGGTTGATGATCCTGATAATGTCGATGATGATGAGATGATGAGATGATGATGATGATGATGATGTCCCAATGATGGTGATGAGGTTGATGATCATGCTGATGATGATGATGGTGGTGATAATGATGATGATGGTGTCCCGATGATGATGCTGATGTTGATGATGATGATGATGACGATGATGGTGTCCCGATGATGATGATGTTGATGATGATGAGGACGATGATGTGATGATGCTGATGTTGATGGTGGTGGTCCGATGACGATGATGATGCTGATAATGATGATAATGATGGTGTCCCGATGATGATGATGATGATGATGATGATGATGATGATGATGATGATGATGCTGATGGTGACGATGATAATGATGTCCCGTTGATGATGTTGATGATGATGGTGATGTTGCTGATGATGATGGTGTCCCGATGATGATGGTGTCCCGATGATGATGTTCATGATGAGGATGAGCTGATAATGGTAGTGTTGTTCCGCTGATGATGATGGTGTCCCAATGATGATGATGTTGATGATCATGATAATGATGGTGACGATGATGGTGTCCCGATGATGGTGATGATAGTGATGATGATGATGGCCATGGTGGTGATGATGATGGTGTCCCGATGATGATGATGATGATGATGATGATGATGATGATGATGATGATGATGATGTTGATGATGCTGATGGTGATGATGATGATGGTGTCCCGATGATGATGTTGCTGATGATGATGTTGATGATCCTGATGGTGATGATGAGTTCATGAGATGATGAAGAAGATGATGATGATGATGGTCCAGATGGTGATGATGATGATGAGGTTGATGATGATGCTGTTGACGATGATGATGATTGTCCCGATGATGATGTTAATGATGATAACGATGATGGTGCTCGATGAAGATGATGATGGTGATGATGATGTTGATGATGAGGATGATGATGTGGTCATGATTTTGATGATGGTGGCCCGATGATGGTGATGATGCTGATGTTGACGGTGATGGTGTCCTGCTGATGATGATGGTGATGATGATGGTAACGATCATGATGGTGCCCCGATGGTGATGATGTTGATGATGATGCTGATGTTGCTGATGATGATGATGATGGTGCCCCGATGATGATGATGATGATGATGATGATAATGTTGACGATGTTGTTCATGATGGTGATATGATGATGATGGTGTTCCAGTGATGATGATGATGATGATGGTGTCCAGATGGTGATGATGTTGATGATGATGGTTACGATGATGGTGTCCCGATGATGATGATGGTGATGATGATGTTGATGATGATGGTGATGAGGTGATGATGATGATGATGCTGATGATAATGATGATGATGATGGTGTCCCGATGATGATGATGATGATGATGCTGATGATGATGTTGATGACGTTGATGACGATGATGTCGATGATGATGATGATGCTGATGATGATGATGATGATGATGATGATGATGATGATGATAACGTTGATGATGATAACGTTGATTGCGAGATCGATTGTGATATCGATAGTAACATCGACAGGGAGACCGAATGTGAGATAGATTGTGAGATCGATAGTGAGATCGATAGTGAGATCGATTGTGAAATCGATTGTCATATCGATTGTGAGATCCATCGAATGAAATAGGTCGAGTGATTTCGATTGTGAGATCGATCGAGTGAGATCGATCGAGCGAGACCGATAGTGAGATCGATAGTAAGATCGATAATGAGACCGATCGAGTGAGACGTTGGTTCCTCCCCCCCCCGAACCTCCTTATCACCCGAAGTGTGGTTGTATAGGTATTCATATCTATGTATATAAACAAATATAAACGTACTATGTGCGACGGAGAGCGCTACCGGTCGAAGAAATACCCCAGCCAACCCTCCCGCCAACCCGGGCCAACCCTGAGGCCAGCCCTGGTTACTCCAGATTTCGTAATAAAAGGGAGGGGGTCTGGACCCCCCAAGACAAGCCATTTCAGACACCCCCCCGTGGGAGAACCCTCCAAAACATCGTCCCCAGACCCCCCCAGGCCCTCCAAGATAGCCTGGAACAGACCCCCCCCCGAAATGAGACCCCCCTCCCTTTATTACGAAATCTGGAGTACTTCTCCTGGCCAACCCCTCTGGCCAGCCCTGATTGCGGCAATTCATTCCTGAAGAGGGTTGAGCGGGGGCGCCAAGGGTGGCCCAATGGTCCATGCACCCCAAGAAAGTCGCAACACTGCGCCCATTCCCCCTCGGGCGCCGTCGACTTTGCATGGAAAGGTGTCGTGAGGCGAAAGGCGGAGGAACAGGAGGACAATGAGAGGGATGATGAGGATGGGGAGGAGGAGGTCGAGGCTCGAGGAGGACGAGGGAGTCCGATGGCAGGGCAAAGCTGAAGGCGAATGCAAGAGAGGAGGCGGAGGAGGAAGGAGGGGGGAAAGGGAGAAGGGGAGGGAGAAGTGGAGAGAGGAGGGATGGGGAACCGCCACGGGGGCAGGGGGGCGCAGGCGGCAGGCGGAGGACGTCGAGGACGCAGACGAGTGAGGAGGGACGCGGGTTCCGCCATGCGAGGTCGGGGATCTTCCGACCCGGGTCAATCCAGACCCGGGTCAGCAGGAGATCAAAAACTGCAATGCAGGAACAACAAAACTGCAACGCGGGTCTTCGCCAACCCGGGTCAGCCAATATGCGCGGCCGCCTCGCGGCCACGAGCGGCTCGCTGACCCGGCTCAGCCAGAGGGGGTCTTCGCAGGATCCTGCAGGATCCGGTGCCCTGGCTGACCCCCCCGCTTGCGTTGACCCCCGTCTCAAGGCTCCCATGCGAGGCGGAGGAATTCACTTTCCGGGGGCGCACCGACACGGGTCGGCGCAGGCCCTGGTCGGCCAGGCCCCGCGGGACCCTGCCGGAGATCCCGCGCGCCTGCCCGGGGCCAGAGCGGCCCCGGCCCTGCAGCATCCTGCAGGATCCCGGCGCCCTGGCTGGCCCCCCGCCTGCGGTGGCCCCCGTCCCTGAAGGGGCCCCAGGACAAACAAATAAATACACACACAAATAAAAACAGATTCCCAATATTTTCCCATACGCTCTGGGTTTTGTCTTCCCCCCCACTTCCCATACTTTCCCCTATTTTCTGGGGAATCGACGATGAATTGTCTGTGTGTGTGTGTTTGTTCCCTTCCTGAGTCCCCTCGAGCCCCGAGCTCTCCTCTGCTACCAGCCGGCGGCGGCCCCGGGGAGGAGCGCGGCGCCAACGTCAAGAGTCTGCCCGGGGGGGGGGGGGCCGCGCCTCCGAGCTCCGCACAGATAGGTCGCCTCCTCCTCCTCCTCCTCCTCCTCCTCCTCCTCCTCCTCTCCTCAACTCCAACGCCTCCTCCTCCTCCTCCTCCTCCTCCTCCTCCTCCTCCTCCTCCTCCAACTCCAACTCGCTCCTCCTCCTCCTCCTCCTCCTCCTCCTCCTCCTCCTTCTGCTCTCTCGCTCCTTTGCTCCTTGCTCCTCCTCCTCCTCCTGCTCTCTCGCTCCTTCCTTGCTTCATTGTCGTCCTCCCTTCTCCTTCTCTACCTCAAACATCCTCCTCATCCTCCTCATCAACTTCTCGGTCCTCCTAAAATGCCTCCTCCTCCTCCTTCGCCTTCTCTCCTTCGCTTCCTCACGCATCCGCTCCTTTTTCCCGTCGGCATGATGCAAGCGACGGACATCAAGCAAACACGGTGTTGCTACAACCGCAGATGTCCTAATCGCAGGTCGCGAGGTTGGGTGTGTCAGCCTGGATTGACGCGCGAGCCGCTGTTCTTGAGCGGCTCATTCATGTGTCCAACGCGTAGGCCTCTTGCGGCCATTTTCAAGACAGCAGCTTCTGCAGACCCTCCCTCCCCCTCAGAGCTCAGGAGCTGCGGACATTCTGTCCCCGTCGCAGGTGCTGCCCGCGCGCCCCCCTCGGGGGGCGCCAGCTGAGCAGCTCGCCAGTCCTGGCCCGGCCGATGCCTGGCCCAGCATGGGCCCAGTCGTGATCGGGGAGGCGGTCGGTTGACGTTCCCCGAAGAGCGGACCACTCGGGCCGCAGAGAACCCCCCCCCTCCGGACGTCCAGGAATCGCCCCGCCGCGTCCCCCCTCGGCAGCAGGGCGCCCAGAACTCCGAACTCGCCCCCCTCCTCCTCCTCCTCCTCCTCCTCCTCCTCCTTCTCCTCCCTTCCACCCACCCTCCCTCCCTCCCTCCCTCCCTCCTCCCTCCTCCCTCCTCCTCCTCCTCGCCCTCGCCCTAGCCCTGGCTCTAGCCCTCCTGGTCGTCCTCTCCTCCTCAGCGCGAGTGTCGTGCGGTAGGCGGGGGAGAGGCGTGCGCGTGAACGTGGGCCGTTTGGGCCGTGAAGGGGGGGGGGTCCCTGGAGGAAGAGCGACGGGGCAGCGACGCGAGGAGGAGCAGCAGGAGGAAAAGAGAGAAAGGGAATGAGGAGGAGAAGGAGGAGGAGGAGGAGGAGGAGGGGGAGGAGGAGAGAGAGAAGAGTGGGAAAGCGAAGGAGGAGTAGGGGGAGGAGTGAAAGCAGCAAGCGAGACGGGGGAGGAACAGAGGGAGGGAGGCTCCCCGAACCCCATCAGGCCCTTATAGCGCCCCCCCGAAAGGTTCGCCTCCAGATCCTCCCTCGTACTCCTCCTCCTCCTCCTCCTCCTCCTCCTCCGCCTCCTCCTCATCCTCCTCCTCCTCTTCCTCCTCCTCCTCCTCCTCCTCCTCCTCCGACTCCCCTCCTCCTCCTCCTCCTCCTCCTCCTCCTCCTCCTCCTCCTCCTCCCTCCTCCCTCGTCTCTCTCTCCTCCTCCTCCTCCTCCTCCTCCTCCTCCTCCTCCTCCTCCAGAGCATGGACAATCTGGGCGCAGCCCTTCTGACGCGGACGGAGCCGACCAGGGCTTGTGGCTGCCCGGGCTGTCGCAGTCGCCCAGGTGGAGGACCGACAGCGACGGCATGCCGCGGCACCCGAGCCCGTCGAGGAGCCCCCGGAGGCCCTTCCGGGAGGGCAATGGGGATCGGCGGCGACGGCGGCGGCGGCGACCCCAGAGGGCGCCCGGGACGAGGACGAGCAGCTGGCCTGCTCGTCCTCGGCCCGGGGTGCCTCCCCGGCTCGTGCTCGCCCTCGCGGCAGGACGAGGAGGCCTGCTCCTCGTCGACGATCGGCGGCGAGCGAGGGGGGGAAGTGAGACGGAGAAGGCCCTCGCAGAAGGCGGCGGGGCCTCTGAGAAGCCCTCGCGCCTTCTGAGAGGCTCTCTGCATCTTCGGGAAGGCTCAGAAGACTTCTCAGGAGGCCGGGGGGGTTCCCGAGCCTTCAGAGAAGGCCCGTCCCTTCTCACAGCCCCGCCGGGCTCGCCGCCGAATGGAGGGAAGGGAGGCGCAGCCGGGAGGGACCGAGGAGGGCAGGATCGAGGAGGGAAGGAATGGAGGGAGGGGAATGAGGGTAGGATGGAGGGAGGAGGAAAGGCAAGAGGGTAGGAGGGAGGAGAGGAGGAGGGTAGGAGGGAAGGAGGAAGGGATTGAGGAGGGTAGAATAAGAATCGAGGGAGGGCTGGGAGGGAATGGAGGGAATGTAGCGATCGAGGAGGGTAGGAATATGGAATATGGGGGGGAGTGGGGGAACGCAATCCGAAGCCTCCGATGCAAGATCCACCGGCGAAAATACCGCGGGCCGAAAGAATGACATCAACAGGATGGTCAAACTCTGGAAGGTGCCGATGCTACGCTCAAAGCTAACAACTCCTGCCCCAATGGCAGCCATGGGAACCAAGCGTCCGTGAGGAGCGCAACGCGGATCGAAAAAAATGCGGGAGGTTCGCAAGTGGGCGGAGAAAGAGGAGTCCGGCCCGCTTTCCCTTCCAGCGAAAGGCAAACACTGGAATAAGCACCACTATAAACAAACATTCATTCGGGCTACGGCAGGTCCGTGTCGTGCTGACATCGGCGTTGGTCTCTGGCACCGCGGGGATCGTTCAACCGAAACGTTTCCACTGCTGGGACTCCACGGCGATTGGGGCCGCTGGGGCCTTGGGCGATTGGGGTAGGAGGAGGAGGAGGAGGAGGAGCAGAAGGAAGAGGAGGAGGAGGAGCAGGAGGAGGAGGAGGAAGAGGAGGAGGAGGAGCAGGAGGAGGAGGACGAGGAGGACGAGGAGGACGAGGAGGAGGGAACGATCGGCCGATTCCGAAACGTCGGATTGTTCCACAGCGACCGGTTCTGGGCCGCCGCCCGCTTGGAGCGCTGAACGCCGCCTGGCGGGGTCGCCGCGCCAGTCGGCACGACGCGAGCCCACCGTGCGCTGGGACGGCCTCTGCACAGACACGGTCGCAGGCCCCAAAAGCACTGCACCCCTGCCACGCGGACTCCCCCTGAAACATTTTTTGTTGGTCGGCGGGGCGAGAGCGAACCTCTTCCGCTAAAAGCTAGGCGGGCTACGCACAGCTCTAATTAGGG
Organism: Prorocentrum cordatum; assembly: GCA_963575745.1. Classification (NCBI taxonomy): domain Eukaryota; class Dinophyceae; order Prorocentrales; family Prorocentraceae; genus Prorocentrum; species Prorocentrum cordatum. Next base: position 331,546 of record CAUYUJ010015314.1, read on the forward strand.
AGACAGGGCACAGGCGGGCGGGGCCTCAGGCGGCCGGAGTGGGCGGGGCCCGGGGTGCACCATCTGAGAAACATACGCGGAAATCCTTGGGAGCGCGGTCAAACTGTCACTGGCGCCCGCGGAGTCGTCGGGGCAGAATATGTCACCAGCATCTGTAACATCAGCTCACCACCTGTCCCACGTACCAAAATCGAACGTGATAACACTACTGGCGTTTGTGATGCCAACATCGATGTTCGATACATGCGTGGCGTAACCATACCGTGGGATACTCACGTTTGGGAGCATATCGCCCATGTTTGCCTCAAAACTCGACCTGCGCGCGCATGGGCCGCAAGCGCCGCCTCGGCACGACTTCCCAATCCATGTTGCTCCCTCAGAGGTGCACTTGTTTACACCGGCGTCCAGGATGAATCACACGCCACCAGGAAAAGGACTGCCTCGGCGAAGGTATGGCAACTCATCCAGTACGAGACCCCTGTCATGTGCCATGGCGCGATCTGCCCAAGGCACGCACCAAGATGCCCAGCGGCCCCTCGTCATGAGCCCCTGCTCCTCCTCCGAGTGTTCTTCCTCCGGTCACTTGCCGGCTGCGCAGCCCCCTCGCAGAGGGGGCCCGCCAGCTCGCTGGCGCGCCGGCGCAGGCAGGGCGCTCGCACGGCGAGTTGAGCCCTGTGCGCTGGGAGAGCGAGGCGGGGCCCAGTGAGCCCCACGAGCTGCGCGAGCCCCGTCCGCGCCCGCACGCCGGGGGGCGCGCCGGCTCTGGGGGCGGCGAAGCGCCGAGCTCGCAGCGGCGACAGATCGCCGGCAGAGCGGCGACAGGCCCCAGGCAGCGCGCCCGCAGGCTCCTGGGGCGGGGTGGGCCACGGTGGGCCCCAGGCAGCGAGCCCGCACGCTCTTGGGCGGGGTGGGCTACAGTCGGGGCCTTGACCTAAGGAACCCAAAATAAGGAACGAGGCCCCTTTTTCCATAAGTTACCCTTCGATTTCCTGTCGGAAACATAAGGAAAGCCTGAGGCAAGCTGTGAAACACTTAAGGAACGCGGAGTCCCTCCCCAACGAAAAGGGTTCCTTCTTCAGGGCCCCGACTGTATGGGCCTCTATCGATCATGGCTGGGCGATCGGGGATCGATGCGCTTCCCCCTCTGAGCTTATGATCCCCCCCCCCCGGCCGTTGCCGCTGGCCCCCTCCCGTACGAAAGATGAGGCCGGGCGTGGACCAGGCCGGCTCAGCGCAAGCCTGGCTCGGCCGCTTCAGAGGAAGCGGCGCTGCAGCGCCGGGCGGGCGGGGGGCGGAGATGCCCTGGCCCAGTGGGCAGGGGGACAGGGCATCGTTGGCCCCAGAATTAGGAAGAGCGGGCCCCACGCGTCCTCTCTTTTGGGGGGGAGTAGAGCAGCGCGCCCCGCGGCGAAACGATGATGGCCCTTTATAATATATATATATATATATATATTATATATCGCTCGTGCTTCATTTACATATATATACATATATATATATATATATAGATCGCTCGTGCTTCATATATATATATATATATATATTATCCCGCGGCTGCGGCGGCTGCGGAACTGCGGCCCCTTTCAGCTCTGCCTGCCGCCTGCTCTGACTCGCGTGGGGCCGGGAGAGACGCGGCTCCGGCAGCCCTGGGCCGCTCAGGCATCTGCCACTCCCGGTCTTTCGTCGGGCCTGTCCCCCTACAGGGGGACTTTCGACGAAGAATAGGAAATACCCCAAAAATGGTCAAAAAAATAATCTAAAAATAGTCTGGGGACTATTCTTTGAATATATGTTGTTACCTTTGTGGGGCATTTCCTGAGGTATTTTTTATTTTTCGTCGATACTCCCCCTGTAGGGGGACACGCCCGACATAATCCTGGCCTCCCAGCGCTTCTCGAAGAAAGCGCCAGCTCTTGGGCCCGCACCAGACGATGACAGGGGAGACCAAAAGGTACCGATACCGCTAGTCCCCGGACCTCTCCCGGGGTGTGCTCTGACCAGGACTTCGAGGCGGATCCAGCGGTGGCGGCGAGGGCCTCCCAGGGGGCCCAAAGAGGGGAAAGCGGGCGAGGGGGTAGCGGTTATGGGTACCCTTTTCCCTCCGCTGGAGGCCAGCAGCCTCCTGCGGTGCCAAACCTGGGCAGGCAGGCAGACGTGCACACAGCGCCCGCCCCCGCGCGGGGCGCGGAGCGCACGGCACCGCAGCGCCTCCCACGAGCCCGCTCCCCGAGCTCTGCCCGCATGGGGCCCGCCTCTCCCCACGGGTGCGGCCCCTGCGGGCGTGGGCAGCCCGATCCCCGTCGCGGACCTCCCGACCAGCCACGCGCAAGGGACTCGTCACTTCACCACCCCCCCCCCCTCAGCGCGGCCGCGGGGTCTCTTCACCGCGGTCTCCCCGTGGCGCGGGGGTGGCGTCGAGGATGCCACGCGCTGGCCTTCGCGGCCCGTACATGTTCTGGGGCTCCGGGCCCACAGCACACGGCATCCCCCGCCGGATGTGATGGGTCCCAGGGCCCCACGCCCCTCCCCACAGATAGAATGGGGGGGAGGAGACGACGACGACGACGACGACGACGAACATGACGACGACGACCCCCTATCCTCTTCTTGCTTGGAGAGGGGGAGGCAGGGGAGGCGACGACGACGCCGACGACGCCGATGCCGACCCCGCCACCGCAGGGGGGGGGCCTTTGGACCACCCCACACGCCCGCAAGCGGGGGGGGGGGCACCCGCGGCACCGCCTCGCACCCACTGTGGGGGCGGGAGCGGGGGTGGCGTGTCCTACTCGGTGGCTCGAGTCCTGCCTCGGGACAGCTCTGGGGTCCTCGGTTGCTGGCACCTCGTGTCGGCGGTGGTGAGGCGTGAATAAGTGAAGCAAGAACAGGAGTAGGAGGGATGAGGACAGGTACTCGAGCGAGTACTCGATTCAGGCATTGCGGCGCGCGTTCGTTTTTCACCACGAAAGACTTGCCCTTACAAAACAATCAAACATCCGTGCGCGTAAAGACAAGTATAGGCCCTTACAATCAAAACTAAAAAGAAAACATCGTGTGTCAACGTCCCTGTGAAGGTGCAACGAAAGTGCGTGTACCCAAACGCATCGCATCAATGGATTTCGAGCCTTCGGGCTGCTTGGGCGGATCTGGGACGAAGGGCCTGAAAGAAGCCCAAAGATCTCGAAACCAATTGGTTCCTGGCGTTGTTCTACCTATACGACCGCCCTGCGGGCGATAAGAAGGTTGGGGGAGGATCGAGATCAAATGCCCACCCTCACTGACCTCCAGCCTGTCACCTTGATCTCATCTCTATCTTTCTCTCTGTCTCTCTCTCTCTCTATCACCCTCTGTGTCTCGCTCTCTTTCTCGCCCTCTCTCTCTCTCTCCCTCTCTATCAGAATCTCCCTCCACGGACGCCCGGGACACCCGGGACACCCGGGACACCGCCCGGCCAAACTGGGACACCTCCTGGCCACCGGCGGGCGGGAAACGGACTTTCGCTCCTACGAACACCCGGGACATCCGGGACACCGCCCGGCCCAACTGGGACACCTCCCGGCCACCGGCGGACGGGCAACGTACTTTCGCTCCTACTTCGGCCTAGCTATAGGAGCATCACGCGCAGCTTCGCCTCGCCCGCACGAACGACACGAACACAAAACCGAAACCGATTTCCCGGTGGGGGGTCTCCGTTTCACTGCGATCTCAACCCCCCAACCTCCGATACTCACGATGTGTTCGGTTTGTTGTGTGTGGTTTACATATCTTGTATACCCTCACAAAGATCGTAGTCCCACTTCGGGCTCTTACTCTTTGTAAATGTAGGGAGGTCGTACCGTGTGTAATTGCAATACTTTCGTGGTGCTCCTAAATGTATGGGGTTCTCATTGGTGTCAACTGCATGGGATATCATGCTGATCTCACTTGTAATGATCGGAGGTTGGGGCGTGAGATCGCAATGGGACGGAGACGCCCAACCGGGAAATCGTTTCGTTTCGTTCGTGTCGTGCGTGCGGGCGAGGCAAAGCTGCGCGGACGCGCGAGAGGAATGAACCAGTCGTTGCTAGGGCGAAGTCAAGACAAATGATTCTCCCCCTCAATCCCGTCCGGCGGTAGCCACCGGTGTCCCGCGGTGTCCCGTGGTGTCCCGTGGTGTCCCGTGGTGTCCGCCGTGGCTGTGGCGAAATCACGACACATGATTCTCCCCGTCCCGCCCGTGCGGCGGTGGCCACCGGTGTCCCGCCGTGTCCCGTGGTGTCCGCCGTGGCTAGGGCGAAGTCGAGACAAATGATTCTCCCCGCCCCGCCCGTCCGTCCGTCCGTCCGACGGTGGCTCGCGGTGTCCCGCGGTGTCCTGTGGTGTCCCGTGGTGTCCCGTGGTGTCCCGTCGAGTGATATCGATAGTGAGATCGATAGTGAGATCGATAGTGAAAGTGATAGTGAGATCGATAGTGAGATCGATACTGAGATCGATGTGGTGCCCCGAGGTGTCCCGTGGTGTCCCAAAGAGTGAGATCGATAGTGAGATCGATAGTGAATTTGATAGTGAGATCGACAGGTGTCTCGTGGTGACCCGTGGTGTGCCGTTGAGTGAGATCGATGGTGAGATCGATTATGAGATCGATGTGGTGCCCCGAGGTGTCCCGTGGTGTCCCAAAGAGTGAGATCGATAATGAGATCGATAGTGACATCAACAGGTGTCCCGTGGTGTCCCGTTGAGTGAGATCGATAGTGAGATCGATAGTGAGATCGATGGGGTGTCACGAGGCGTCCCGCGGTGTCCCGTGGTGTCCTATGGTGTCCCGTTGAGTGAGATCGATAGTGAGATCGATAATAAGAACGATAGTGAGATCGACAAGTGTCCCGTGATATCCCGTGGTGTCCCGTTGAGTGAGATCGATAGTGAGATCGACTGAGTCAGATGTTGGTTCCCCCCTCTCCCCCCCACAACCTCCTGATCACCCGAAGGGTGGTCGTATAGGTATTGTTATGACATTAGGCGTGCGGCTTCCTGACTGGTTTGAATTACATGTTGGTCTGACTATTTCGTTGCAGCGAATTCTGATTGTCTGGCGAGGGCGCACGAAAGAAACAAGGACGAGGAAGAACGGTGGCGCCCGAAGGCTCGACCGAGATCCTTTGAACTTTGGTGCGCTCAAAATGTGTTCTAGACTTGCTGGTGCCCTCGCCTGTTTGTACTGTTGTCGTACTGCTTTCGTAATGTTTTCGTACTGTTTTCGTTTGCTGAACCCCTCGACTTGTGGGTCGTTCGTACTGTTTGCGAGTTTGATGATGCCGTCTTGTTGCGTTGTGGATGTCGATTGTTCCGCCTCATTCGCTGGGGCTTCGTGAGGGATGTCTGGCTGGTGTCTTGTCTATGGATGTCTGACTGGTTTTAAGTATACCTGGGCATGGGCGAAGCCCGAAGGCCCAACCACTGCTTGTGGACGCGCTCACAACTTGTAGTGTTGCTGGCTCTCTCTACTTGTTGTACACTCTCAGTGATCGTGGACCAAAGACGTATTCTAATTGTTCAGCGTGAAAATTTCCAAATGTTTTCGACCGTTACCGTTACCAGGGGGGAGGGTTTGGCCAGAGCAGCCGGAGAGAGGCGAGAGGACTGTGGGGTGGCGAGGAGGCGGGAGGGCGGCGACGAGGGGGGAAGCGAGGCGGAGAGAGGAGGGAGCGAGGGAGGGAGCAGGGAGGGAGGCGGGGGCAAAGGACGACGACGGAGGGGAGCGGCAGGACGGGCCTGCGGGGTGAGCAGCGCGGGGTTGCTGCCGAGGCGGAGCTCCTGGAGGAGCGGGCACCTCGGGAGGCGATTTGGGGGGGGGGGGGGGGGTGCGGAGCGCTGCCCCCGGCAGAGCGCCCCGAGGGCGGCAAGAGGGAAGAGGCGGGTCGCTTGCCATCGCTCGGACGGTCCATTCCCTGTGCTTTGTTCGGTTTCGTGCGCGTTTTTTTCGCCAGATGATCGAGGATGCTCCTCGGTGGTCCTCGCCGACGGAAACAGGCCCACGTCCGAGCGATGCCAATAGGTCGAGGAGCGGGAGGTCGGCGGCGGGCGGCGGGGCTCGAGCACGGCCGGGCGCTTGTCTGGGGGGGGTCGAAGGGCGCGGCGCAGGCGCGGCGGTGCTCCGCCGTCGGGGCCGCCGGCCCCCCGGGCGGCTGCCGCGGGGGCACGAGCTCTCCAGCCGCCCGGGAGGGGGGGGGGGGGGCAGGCGACCCCGACGGCGGGAAGGCGTATCCTATGCCAGCCTTCGCCCGCCACACGTGCACCGCCACGTCCTCTCAGCGCGCAGAAGGCATCTGCACCACACCACCCTTCCTGGCCAGGGCCATCCTGGGCCCTGGCATAGTGTAGTATAAGCCTCGTGACTGAGGTCAGCAGGGTCTGTACACCCCTGGCCGGGCACAGAGGTGGTGTATAGAAAGCATCTGCGGATTAAACAGAAAGATTGTGGCCGCCCGGGCCTGCACGGTTTCCCCCGGGGCCGTAGGCGTTCCTAGGACCTAGGAGAAGGACCAGGAGGAGGAGGAGGAGGAGGAGGAGGAGGAGAACGAGGAGGAGGAGGAGGACGAGGAGGAGGAGGAGGAGGAGGAGGGGGAGAGGAGGAGAGAGGAGGAGGAGGAGGGGGGGGGAAGGGGGAGTTGGAGGGGGGGAGAGGGGAGGAGGGGAGGAGGAGGAGGAGGAGGAGGAGGACGAGGAGGAGGAGGAGGAGGAGGAGGAGGAGGAGGAGGAGTGGAAGAGGACGGGTGGCCTAAGCCCTTCGGAGAAACCCTCCAACCGGGCCACAGAACATGGTTGGCACTGGGGCGAAACGGCTGCCGGGCAGGCGGCCTCGGGCCGCCCATCCCTGCTGCGGGACTCTTCGGTGGTCCTTTTTCCGTGTCAGGTCGGGCATGTCCTCCTGCAGGCGGATTCTGAAAGAAATGTTTTAAAACATCAAACACAACTAGAATATGCGAAAGAGCACGGGAAGTCGTCGCCAAGCTATCTTTTTGCTACTTTTGAATGCTCCTCCTGCAGAGGGACATGCCCGCATGCCCGCTTTAATTCATCTCGTGACGTGTGAGATCGCCCGTGACTTCTGCGTGAGCGCGCGGACGGAGGCCGACCCCCGTTCCAACCGCGGCGGGCTGCCCTCCCCCCCCGAGAGGCCCACCCGGCCGTGGGTGTGGCTCCCTTCTCCGCTGCGCCAGGCGTGCAGGCGGGGCTGAGCCCGAACTGTGGACGCTTCCGCGGTCTCCGAGCCTCTCGGGGATCTCCTGACCCGGGTCAATCCAGACCCAGGTCAAGCCAGACCCGGGTCAGCCAGGCCGCGCAAGCTCCTACAGGATCCTGCTGGGCCCTGCAAGATCCTGCAGCCCAAGCCCGGGTCCGCGTACCCGTGGCCCGTGGCCTTGCAGGGTCCTGCAGCATCCGGCCCCAGACCAGGTGGTGAGGTGTCTGGTGGTGACCTGGAATCCCAAAAAAGTTACCGCTGGGGTTCTGGGGACACGCGGTCACCGCCGGGGTTTGTGACTCCTGTACCCACCAGCGTTCGGGACATCCTCGAAAAAGCACGCGAGTCCCCCAACTGGGTGGTGACACAACATCGCCCGAGACTGGCAGCCGGGTGTTGTCACCACCACGTTGGGGGGCCACCAAGTCTCTGGAGCCCCGAGCCTTGCCAGCAGCGCCCCGAGCGCCGGCCCCGCGTCGGGCTGCACGGTCGATAGCACAAGAAGCAAGAACAAGCAGAACAAAAAAAGAGGCAAACAAGCAAAAAAAAAAAAAACAAACAAAATAAAATAAAAAAAAAAAAAAAGAAAAAAAAAAAACAAAAACAACCTCGCGTCCAGTCCAGCCACCGCAGCAGCTGCAGCCGGGCGTCGCCCAGGCCTCAAGATGCTGCTGAGGCCGAAACTTGCGTCAGGAGGTCTGGGCAGCTCCTCTCCACGTCAGGAGGCTCCTCGCCTGGGCCGCGAGCCGAGGAGCCGGCTCCAGCCATGCCTTTCCTCTCCTCCTCCTCCTCCGTCCCCCTCTCTCCTCCTCCTCCTCCTCCTCCTGCTCCTTCCTCCTCCTCCTCCTCCTCCTCCTCCTCCCCTGCTTCTCCTCCTCCTCCTCCTCCTCCTCCTCCTCCTCCCTCCTCCCTCCTGCTTCTCCTCCTCCTGCTGCTTCTCCTCCTCCTCCTGCTTCTCTCCTCCTGCTTCCTCCTCCTCAAATGCTTCTCCTCCCTCCTGCTTCTCCTGCCATCCATCCACCTCCTCCTCCTCTGCTGCTTCCTCCTGCTGGCTTCTCACCTCCTGCTTCTCCCCTACCTGCGTTCTTCCCCTCGCTGCTTTCTCCTCCTCTCCTCCTCCTCCACCTCGTCTTCCTCCTCCTCCTCCTCCTCCTCCTCCTCCAACTCCTCAGCCTCCTCCTCCTCCCCCTCCTCCTCCTCCTCCTCCTCCTCCTCCTCCTCTCCTCCTGCTTCTTCCTCCTGCTAATTAATCCTCCTCCGCCTCCTGCTTATCCTCCTCCTTCTTCTCCTCATCCTGCTCCTCCTCCTCCTCCTCCTCCTCCACCTCCATCTCCTCCTCCTCTACTGCTCCTCCTCCTCCTCCTCCTCTCCTCCTCCTCTGCTCCTCGCCTGCTCCTCCTCCTGCTCCTCCTCCTCCCCCTCCTCCTCCTCCTCCTCCTCCTCCTTCTCCTCCTCTTGTTTCTCTTCTTCTTAGTATTGTTATTATCAGTATTAGTCTCATCCGTATCAGTATTCGTCGTATTATTATTAGTCGTAGTAGCATTAGTATTATCAGACGTATTCTTGTTGTTGTTATTAATAGTATGAGTGTCATTAATGTTCTTAATGTTTTTCGTATGAGTAGCATTATTAGTATGTGTATTGTTGTTCCTTTTCTGCGTAGAATCAGTATTCGTATTATTCTTCGTACTTTCATAATAATATTAACAGTACTACTATTAATATTGCGACTATTAGTATGATGAGTATTAGTCGTCTTCTTCGTCTTCCCCCTCCTCCTCCTCCTCCTCCTCCTCCTCCCTCCTCCTCCTCCTCCTCCTCCTCCACTCCTCCCACTCCTTCCTCCCTCCTCCTCCTTCTTCTCCTCCCTCCTGCTTCTCCTCCTCCGGCTTCCCTCCTCCTGCTTCCTCCTCCTCCTTCCTCCTCCACCTCCACCTCCATCTCCTCCTTCTCCTGATCCCCTCCTCCTCCTCCTCCTCCATCCTCCTCCTGCTCCTCCTGCTCCTCCTGCTCCTCCCTCTTCTCCTCTGTCTCCTCCTCCTCCTCCTGCTCCTCCTGCTCCGCCTGCTCCTCCTGCTCCTCCTGCTCCTCCTGCTCCTCCTGATGCTCCTGCTCCTCCTGATGCTCCTGCTCCTCCTGCTCCTCCTCCTCCTCCTCCTCCTCCTGCTCCTCCTCCTCCTCCTCCTCATCCTCCGGCTTCTCCTTCTCTTCCTACACCTCCTGCTGCTGCTCCTGCTTGTAGAGGCCAGCCTCCATCTGCCCGCGACATCGGCCGCCTCGGGTTCTCCGAGACTTCGGCCTCCCCCTTCGCCGCCTCCTCCCGAGGCGAAGCCAGGGCGAGGAGAAGTTCAGGTGAGGATCTGAAGTCGGCGGCATCTGAGATCCGACGGCTCTGGAGGATGTCTCGGGCGCCGCGGTCTTCCCAGAGCGTTCTGGAACGCCCTGAGAGCGCTCCAGGACGATCCGGGGCGGACTTCTCCCCGTCCTAGCCCCGTCCGACTCACTCTCCCTCCTCCGCCTCCTCCTTCTTCTGCCCCTGCTCCCCTCCCTTGTACAAGTATACTCAACATGAGTACTATTCTCCAATTGCTCAAAATGAGTACTATGCTCTTTCTTCTCCCCTGACTCCGTCCAGAAGATGCTCGGCCCTCTCCGCGTACTCTTGCAACTGTTCAAGCATGGCTATGTTATATGGTATGTTTCACCAACTGTGCTCCCGCTGCATCGTGGGCCTCATTTTAGGATCGGCGCCTCGCTCCCGTCGTTCA
>CAUYUJ010015315.1:0-10000 GCA_963575745.1 Prorocentrum cordatum
AAATGGTGCGCGTACACTTGGCACGCGCGAACCCTAACGGGCGGGTCGGGTCGCGTCGGGCGGGCGGACCCTAACGGGCAGGTCGGGTCGGGTCGGGCGGACCCTAACGGGCGGATCGGGTCGGGCGGGCGGGACATTAAAGTATGGTGCATGTGCACTTGACACGCGTGAACCCTAACGGGCGGGTCGGGTCGTGTCGGGCGGGCGGGCCCTAACGGGCGGGTCGGGTCGGGTCGGGCGGACCCTAACGGGCGGGTCGGGTCGGGCGGGCGGGACATTAAAGTATGGTGCGTGCGCACTTGACACGCGCGAACCCGAACGGGCGGGTCGGGTCGGGTCGGGCGGGCGGACCCTAACGGGCTAGTCGGGTCGGGTCGGGCGGGCCCTAACGGGCGGGTCGGGTCGCGCGGGCGGGGCATTGCAGTATGGTGCGTGTACACTTGACACGCGTGAACCCTAACGGGCGGGTCGGGTCGGGTCGGGCGGGCGGGACATTAAAGTATGGTGCGTGCGCACTTGCCACGCGTGAACCCGAACGGGCGGGTCGGGTCGGGCGGGCGGACCCTAACGGGCTAGTCGGGTCGGGTCGGGCGGACCCTAACGGGCGGGTCGGGTCGCGCGGGCGGGACATTAAAGTATGGTGCGTGTGCACTTGACACGCGTGAACCCTAACGGGCGGGTCGGGTCGGGTCGGGCGGGCGGACCCTAACGGGGGGTGGGGTCGGGCGGGCGGGACATTAAAGTATGGTGCGTGTACATTGACACGCGTGAACCCTAACGGGCGGGTCGGGTCGGGTCGGGCGGGCGGACCCTAACGGGCGGGTCGGGTCGGGTCGGGCGGACCCTAACGGGCGGGTCGGGTCGGGCGGGCGGGGCATTAAAGCATGGTGCGTGTACACTTGACACGCGTGAACCCTAATGGGCGGGTCGGGTCGGGTCGGTCGGGCGGACCCTAACGGGCGGGGTGCTTCGCCCCACCTCGCCTGGGCGCCTCTCGTTTGAGCCACGGAAGCTCTGGGTCACGGCGGGGGTGACGCCACGACGATGTCTCCACAGCATGACGTAGCAATGTTTGGACAGAGCGACGAGCGGCCGCTCTGCGGTTGAACGGCTATCCGTGGATATGTTGTTCCGAATCCCTTCCTCTCCCCTCTCCCTCCGCCCATTCCTGCCTCTCCTGCCCTCCCTGCCCCCCCCGTTTTCCCTCCAGTCCCCCCGCCCTCGCCCTCCCTCTCCGCCCCTCCCGTTGCACAATTCCACAATATGGATACTACTTTCCTCTCTCCCCCTAGTCTGTGCAGAGAGTCTCCCGCCCTGTCCGCGTATTGTTGTTTCACACAGGATTTGAAAAGTTGATATGTTTTATGTGTTATTCCATTCCGATTGTTTTCGGTTTTCAAAATGTTGCTCCCGCTGCAGGGCTGGCCCCGCTTCCGCGCTTCCAATTGTTCCACATCGAACTCCCGCGGCAGCACCGGCGTGTTCGGTCCTTCCAGTAATGCCCACGGTCTAAAGATAAGCCCTCCGAGAAGAGCATCGGTCGTGATAGCACATCCGGAGTCGATTCGCTGAATTGTTGGGGCTTTGACGGCCCCCCCCCCTTTGGGGGCGTCGTCGTTGTTCTGAAGCAGTATCAAGCAGGAACCCTGTTTCAGCTTCGAACAGGCGATGTTGAAAGCAGAGCCAGCGGGTTCTATCCGACAGCCCTTCTTGTGAGGGGCTTTTCGGGGAGCCTAAGGAGCTGGACATGGAGCCGCGGCTCCAGACGGGCCCAGACCTCTCCACGACGATCCACTTACCCTCCGAGGAGTCAGGCGCCATGCCATGACATGCTGTGCGGTGCGGTGTTGTGTTCCGCGCCGCTGTGCGACGCCACGCTTTGGGTCCAACCCATGACCGATGCTGCCAACGACTTTGTCGCCGATGACGTCACCATTACACGGGCAAAACCCATGCCCGTGGCCGTGACCGTGGCCGTGACCGTGACCGTGGCCGTGGCCGTGGCCGTGACCGTGACCGTGACCGTGACCCCGACCGTGACTGTGACCGTGACCGTGACCGTGACCGTGACCGTGACCGTGACCGTGACCGTGACCGTGACCGTGACCGTGACCGTGACCGTGACCGTGACCGTGACCGTGACCGTGACCGTGACCGTGACCGTGACCGTGACCGTGACCGTGACCGTGACCGGGACCGGGACCGGACCGGGACCGGGACCGGGACCGGGACCGGGACCGGGACCGGGACCGGGACCGGGACCGGGACTGGGGGTCCGGGGGTCCGGGTCCCGGGCCGGGCCCGGGTCCGGGCCCGGGTCCGGGTCCGGGTCCGGGTCCGGGTCCGGGACCGTGACCGTGACTGTGACCGTGACCGTGACCGTGACCGTGACCGTGACCGTGACCGTGACCGTGACCGTGACCGTGACTTGATCCAGCGCCTTACTGCACCCCGAGGCCAGTTTTTAGGGCGGGCCGGGCGTCTCGCCTGAAAGCTCCTCACCATCTATGATTCTGAAGTTTACAAGTTGGCAAACAGCTTCACTGATGGAGGGCGGGTGGTTTTCAAAATGTGGTTTTCGCCTTAGCGCGGCGAGCATTCCTTTTTAAAACTGTGCAAGAGCTTCACGGATTGAGGGCGGGTGTTTCAAAATGTGGTTCTCGCCTTAGCGCGGCGCACATTCGTTTTAAACATTTGTAAGAGCTTCACGGATTGAGGTCGGTTCCCTTTCTAAATGTTGTTCTCGCCATAGCGCCGCGCACATGCGTGTACAAATGTTGCAAGAGTTTCACGGGTTTCCATCATCAGCGTACCAGAAATTGTGTTTTGGAAGGATTCAGGATTATGCGGGCGCAAGAGTTACGTTGATTCTCTGCGTTGAAGTCCCAGGGGTGGCGTTCTGGCGCGAGCCAGGATCGTCACGATGCAACAATCAGGTTGATCCGTGACGTTGGAATCCCGAGAACAATGTTTTGGCATTCTTCAGGATTTTCAAACGGTTGTCTTCCAACGAGGCAGTTCCCTCAATGGAAATGAACTGTTGTTGGGGCCTATGAAGAGGGATCTTGGAGGGAGGGTCTACTCCATCATCATTGATGACTCCTGGGTTCACACTGGTCCTCATCCTCATCCTCCTCCTCCTCTTAATCATCCTCCCCGATGCCAGGGTGACATTGACCCCGAGGGTGATTTCGATCCCGAGCTTGCCGAACATGCTCTGGACGAGGAGGTGGCCATCTGAGGTGGTCGACGCAGGCAGCTGGGCGACGAACGCGACATCGCAACGCAGCACGACTACATAGTGCGCACACCTCTTCTACATATATATATATATATACACACGGTAGACTCACCAACGTACACATGAATGCATATATGTATGCTTATAAATATACATACCGTTATACACGTACATAGATACAAACATACATACATATATGCGTGCATACGTACATACATACATATATACGTACATACATGCATGCATGCATGCATGCATGCATGCATGCATGCATGCATGCATACATACATACAAACATACATACATACATACATACATACATGCATGTCTGCATGCCTACATACATACATGCATACATACAGAGACAGACAGACAGACAGACAGACAGACAGACAGACAGACAGACAGACAGACAGACAGACAGAACGACCTATATGCCTACATACATACATACACGCATACATGCATACGTATATACATACAAATATTCATGTATACATACATACATGCATGCATGCATACATACATATCTACATACCTGCATACATACAGACGTACATACAAATGGGAGTTCTTGGGCGCCCCGCGCACATGTCGGGAGCCCCAAATTTATGTTGAGGGCGATCAGACCGCCGTCAAGACGATCCACGGCGGCATCGATTCGTCCCAAGACGGCCTCCAGACGTTTCAGATGGCTCATTGGGCGCCTCCAGCGGCTCAAATTGCTTCCAAGACGCCTCGAGATTGCTCCAGCTGGCCATCCAAACCCAAAATCGCAAATTCCTGTTAGGTTATTAACGGTGTTTAGGGTTCTCGTCTTTTAGGGCTTCCGACGGCCCAAGACTGCTTAAGAGGTGCCACAAGTCGCTCAAAGACGGCCCAAGAGGCCTCCAAGAAAGCCCCAAGAAAGTTCAAGTTAGCCCCAAGGCAGTCCAAGGGGGCCCCAAGACGGCCAAAGAAAACCCCAAGACGGCTCGGGAGAGTCCTAAGAGGGCCCAAGAGAGCCTCAAGAGCCTTGGAGGCGCACTCAGACCGTCTTGAGCTTTTACAGGCCGTCTCCGAGAGTTTCCAGCAGCTCACTTGGTGCTCCAAGGAGCGCCCCAGGATCGTCCTCGGATGCCCACCGAAAGAGAAGCAGTCATGTACACATGTCATGTACTTGTCCCTTGCCCTTTCTGGAACATTCCTGGGAACGTCTTCGGAACCTGGAGCTATTGCCCAATCCGCCCCTGAGAGCTCTCGAAGGCTTACGTCCCCACGGAAAGCCTTGGCACGGTACCAAGAGAGCCCCAAGCAGATGAACATTCGTGAGACTTCTTTGTGCATTTTCCTCGCGCCTTGTGGGGGTTCTCCAGGGGCCCACTTCGGGGAGTCTTGGAGCATCTCGGACCCCAGGGAGAGCTGCAGGACGTTCCCGAGAAATCCCCAAACAGAAGCACATTCGTGAGCCTATGTTGTCCTTGTTTCCATTTGTCCTCTTCGAGCCTTGCCAGGACCCGATTCGGACCGCCTTGGGTCCTCTCGAGGGTCCCCTGCCCGCTTCTCAGAGCGCCCATAGGCATACTAGGACCACTACTTCGGACCGTGGAGATCCCTGTAGGTCGCGATCCGTGTGTCTCGGGGGCTGTCATGGAGATAGTTCGGTCGCTGTAGGGCCGTCTTGGGGTCCTATTAGTGCGGTCTGGACCTCTTGGGGGCCATTTTGTGGCGTTTTGGCCATCTTGGATTATCGGGTGCCTCGTTGGCCGCCTTGAGGCTGATGGACCCGCGTGGGCTGCTGGAGGTCCGCAAAGGCGAGAAAACGGAAACCATTCAAGCGGTTAAAGCAATCGGTGGTTTGTGTTTCTCCAGGTCGTTTTGGAAAGCCTCCGGCCCACTCCAGGCCATGTTGGCCGCTTTGGACGCACATGGGGCGAATTTGGACGAGTGTCGGGACCCTCGTGCCATTGTGGAGGTTACACGTGATCGTATTGGGCCGTCTGGGCCCGTCTTGCAGACCATATTGGGCCATGTTGGTTGGCTTGGAGGCGAGTTGTCTTGATGTTGGGTGTTGTGTGCGGATGGCATCAGACGGGCCGATAGCCACTTGGAAGGGCTGGCCGTGTTATAGAATGTGGTAGGCCGCGCACCTTTCTTGCAAGCAGCAGGGGGCGGTGGATCGAAGACGCCTACGGCGAGTCACCGCCGTCCCGTGCCTTTTTGGGAAGCGCCTATGGATGTAACCGTTGGAGGGAGGCTAGGCATGCGGTTGGACTGCGTGCTTCCCCAGCCGTTGTAGAAGCCATTGGGGGAACATGGGATGGCCTCTTGGCGGGGGGTTCTCGGAGTATCTTGGAGACCTCGTGGGAGCCTCTGGAAGATTTCTTGGGGGCGTCTGGGGGCGCCTGCTGAACCCCTCGGGCCGTTTTGACGCCGTCTTAGGGTGTCTAGGGGGTTCCTTGGGTCGTCCTCAAGCCATATTGGGGCTTTGTTGAACGGCAGAGCACGCCCTCCTGGGAGCTAAGGGTTGCCCATGGATCGCTAGAAAAGGAAGATAAAACGCAACAGGGCTTTTGAAAACGGACCACGCGGAGCGCTAAAAGGCCAACATTGCCCTTCAGATGTCCAAAGAGGGCCCCAAGACGTTCCAGGATGGTCTTCAGACTGCCCAGCAAGCCCACAAGACTCCCATCGGGAGTTTCCAAAGGAACGCCGTATTCTGTATATTCTGTATATGTCTTCCGATGCCGAACACTGAACTACAAGCAGAGCTTGTTAGAACCTAAGCGCGCGCGAAGCGCACGCGCATGGCTATGTTGTATATATATATATATATATATATATATATATATACATACATACATATACATATACAGAGAGAGAAAGGGAGAGAGAGAGAGAGAGAGAGAGCGAGAGAGAGAGAGAGAGGAATGTATCCATCCTTGGCGACGCTATCCCGGGCTCCAGCCCAGGGCCCTCGAGTCTCCATGGGGTTGCTGGGTCTTTCGGGGAATGTCGGGGGGCTTCAAGACGGGCCCAGCGGGTCCAAAAATGCTTCGAGAAGCTTCCAAGACAGTCCGAGAGGGGCCCCAGATGGCTTAAGAGCGCTCCAAGACGCACAAGGATGGCCTCGAGACGGCCCACGCGGCCCCCAAGACGCCCTAAGAGGGCCCCCAGAATCCAAATACATATAATAGAATTGGATTTTGAAGGATTTGGGCACCCTCACCCTGACAGGCTTCCGACCGCTCGAGACGGTTCAAAAGGCCCCTCCGATCGCCTCAAGACGGCCCAAGATGCCCCCAAGAGGGCGCGAAGGCGGCCCAGAAAGCTTTCAAGACGGCCCAAGATAGTCCTAAGACGGCCCCAAGAGGGCGTCCAGCGAGCAACCCGAACACACAGCTCGACCCTTCCGCCCTAAGATGGCCCGAAGAACCCCCCAAAGGCCCCCTGCAGGCATCCCAAGAGGCCCCGACGAGGCTCTCCAGAGGCAGAGCACTGCAAAAGGCTTCCGAGGAGCCCCCGAGTGGCTTCCCAGGAGTACTCCGGTAGCCTCCCAAGCAGGCTTCTGACCCACCAAGCCTCGACGGCCCGAGCCTGCTTGTCCAGTGCGACTCCTGACCTGGACGCAGTGCTAGAGCCTCTGAAAAGCAATGCTGGAATGTGGGGTCTCAATCTGCAGGCTTCTTTTCTTCGGAGGCAGGATCTTAGGCAGGCAAGGCCAGGCAAGGCTCCTCTCCACGGCTGCGGTCAGGCATCCCCGCAGCGGCCTGCTTGAGATTGCAGCTTGTCTGGCAAGCGTTTTCCAATGTGTTCCCAATACGTGCGTCGCGAAGCTTTGCGCAGCTCCTGGCCAGAGGCTCGTGCGCATCTCCGATCTCTAGCTTGCAAACTTCTATGCAAGCGTCTGCCATTAGCTTCCCCGCTGCCCAGTTTGCTCGTGCTGGCCGCAAGAGTGTTCTGCTATCTGGGTTTTGGACTGCACAAGTTGCTTGCTTGGTCTCGATTGCGCTGCTCTTTGCAAGGGGCGTGTGGCCTGGGCCTTGCGAGCCTGTCGTGATTTTCCAGGGGCTCATGCCCGAAATCATTTCCTGGCCCCTGTTGGGCTTCTGCACCCTTTCTCGGGCTCCGCCCGCACACCGCACTGAACCTCGCGCATCATGCACGCCACCTGTCCCCTCCCTCTCCTCTGACCCTCCGCCCGTGCCAGCAGCCCTCCGACGTCGGCCGCCGGGCGCGTTGTCACATGCGGCGACGCGGCCAGAAAGACGGCTTCGGGAGTCCAGCTTGCCCTTTCCCCCCTTTTTCCCTCCTCCGTGATCCACCTTTCCCCTTCCCCCGAGGGCGTTGGTGCCTCAGCCAAGAGCCTCGCGGCTGACTAGGGTCTAGACCCGGATTTTGGCCGGGCTCTGGACCAGGGAGCCGCCAACAAAGCCTCCGTCATCCACGTCTGTGGCCGTCGCGCTCGTCGGATCGGAGTACGGCCCCCTCCGCATGGAACGTGAAAGCGCATTTTAGGTAGATTGGCGACCTTGTCACATGCTGCTATGTCTGAACCTCATAACGGCGAGGAGGAGAAGGGAGAAGGAGGAGGAGAGGAGGAAGAGGAGGAGTTGAGGGAGAAGGCGGAAGGGAGGACGGATGGGGTGTAGGAGGGGAGGACGGACTGAGTGGGAGGGGATAACAGAAAGAGTGGGATACGAGGGCGAAGGGGAAGGAAGAGCAGGAGGACAAGGAGCAGGGCGAGGATGGGGGGAGGAGAAGAGAGGGGAGAGTAAGGATGAGAGGGAACACAAGGATGAGCACAAAGGGCAAAAGGAGGAAGAGGGGAAGGAAGAGGAAGAGGATGAGTGTGAAGCCAAGACGCATCAACGATGTTGTAATAAACGCTCCCTCCACGCTCCCTCTTCACAGTCCCATGCAAGGACTTAGTTTCACTTCTGGAAGTTGCCCGTTGGAAGACAAACGTCTGATCATCCTCAATCGTGCCAACACACAACATATCATACATTGGACTTCAACTTGATTATGGCGTCGTGTTGATCCATAATCGCACCAGAACACCGTTCTTGGAATTATAACACTACAAAAACGTGAATGTTGCGCCCTGACACTCCTAACCCGTGCCGAAGCACCCTTCCTGTGACGAATTCGTCCGCTTGTTTTTTTGTTTTGCAAACTTGTTTGGTTATTTGTATATATATACATATATATATATATATATATATATATATATATATATTCCTCTGTCTATATGTTTATAAGCCCGGGCGGGGGGAAAACCCGTCCCCCCCCCCCCAAAAAAAACGGACTCCCAGGACCTGGGGCTTTGGGGCCCTCCGGACTGGCCTCGAAGCGGCCACCGGGCCTCGCAAGGCGTTTTGCCAAGCCTTCCCAGCACACTTAAGGGCGATCAGGGGGGTCATCGGAGACGTCCCAGGGACCCCCAAGACAGCACAAGAGCGCTCCAAGAGTGACCGGCGTCCAGGACGGCCCCAAAGAGGCCTCCAAGAGCACTCCCAAGAAGGCCCCCCGAGGCAAAAATCATTGATTTTCTGTTGGTTTTTGGTGAATTTGGGGGTTCTCCTCTTTTCGGCTTCCCGACGCTCCAAGACGGCGGTCTTCTGGGCGTCCGAAGCCGCCTGGGAGGCTCCCAAATCGCCCCACAACCATCCGAAAAGGGCTTCCAGGCAGTCCAAGAGAGCCCCAAAACGGCACAACACGGGTCCAAGATGGCCCTCAGAGAGCTCCATGGCGGCCCAAGATGGCCCAAAGACACCCTCCGAAGAATTCCAAATCGTGATTCGGTCGTTCAGGGAGACGGCGGTTGGAGGCAGGGTGGCCCGAGGAAGCCCCCGGAGGCCCCCAGCATACGCCCAGGAGGCCTCCAGAAGGCCTTACGAAAGCCTGAAACAATTTTTGTGAGGCCCCTAGAGGCTCTCCAACGAGGAGCCTCCGCAAAAAAGAGCTGAGGAGGATGGGGAGAATGCGCAGGGCATGGCGAAAATAAGGAACAATAAGCATGGAGGAAGGATAACGAATAACATCATTATAGTGGCGATGCCGGAAAAGGCAACCAGGAGTTATCGCTATATTGTCGGCTTGACCTTCCTGCCATTCCGCCTGCATACCAAATTTCAGTAGTATATATATACAGAAGTAGTAGATATACATAGAAGTATATGTAGTATATATATATATATATATATATATATAACAAACACACACACACAAAACAAAACAAAACAAAAAACGTTTTCAAACAGAAAAGTACTAATCATAGAAATCAAGTGCCCTAGCCAGCCCAACCAGCCAGCCCAACCAACCCGCCACCCAAACAACTCAACCGGCTCAACCAGCCCAACCAGCCACCCCGCAACCCCAGCCAACCCGCCACCCGCCCACCCCCGCCGCCTGCCCTCCGTCACCGTCGAGAGGGGGGGGGAAGTGTTTCTTACAAGCGAAAACCACAAAAATCACCCTCCCGGGGTCCGGCGGGACAGCGGGGGGAGGGGAAATCGCACCGTACTATGGGGGAGGGGATTCGCGCCCGAGGTGCCCAAGGACGATTTGGGGCCTCAAGTGCGACACTGTCGTCACTTTATTACCTTTCACCGCGCTCCCCTTCTCAACGGAAAGGCTCCCATCCGTGAAACTGTCGTCATTTTTCAGCCCCCGCGAGAGGCTTCTTAGAGGCCCCCAGAGGCTCCATAAGGGCCCATGGCTGCCTCGGGAGTGCCTAGGAGATTTCCGGAGGGCCCCAGGAGGACCCATTCTGCA
>CAUYUJ010015315.1:17500-112500 GCA_963575745.1 Prorocentrum cordatum
GGCAGGTGATATACCCTCTGGCGGCTCCCCTTAGGGTGCTGAAACCGGCGCCCCGCCTGACACATCCTCACAATCTGCTATGAACGCCAAGGATGTTGACATGAAAACGAGCAAACCGCCTGAGACATCCCCACAAACTGGCCGCGAACGGGCCCGCGATATACCCCCTGGCGGCTCCCCCTAAGGGGTGCTGAAACCAACGCCCCGCCTGAGACATCCTCACAACCTGCCGTGCGTTGAGAAGGTCTGAGTATGTGTGGGTCTGAGTATGAGTAAGTCCGACAGGAGGGGAGGACGAAGGAGGAGGAGGAGAGGAGGAGAGGAGGAGGAGGGGAAGAGGAAGTAGGAGGCGTCCACGTAATAACAAGAACCCCATCCTAGGATATGGGGAAAAATAGTAGTCATCATAATGGTAGTAGTGATACCAATAGCATGAAATGGTTGTAATAATAGTCGCAGTCGTAGCCCCAGTCGTAATCGTAGTAGCAGTAACAGAATTAGTAATAGTAATCGTCGTAGTCGTAGTCGTAGTCGGAATAGTAGTCGTAGTAGTAGTAGTAGTAGTAGTAGTAGTAGTAGTAGTAGTAGTAGTAGTAGTAGTCGTAGTCGTAGTCGTAGTCGTAGTCGTAGTAGTAGTAGTAGTAGTAGTAGTAGCAGCAGCAGTATCAATAGTAATGGTAGGTAGTAGTAGCAGTAGTAGTAGTAGTAGTAGTAGTAGTAATAGAAATAGTAGTAGTCGTAGTAATAGTAATAGTAATAGTAGTAGTAGTAGTAGTAGTAGTAGTAGTAGTAGTAGTAGTAGTAGTAGTAGTAGTAGTAGTAGTAGTAGTAATCGTAGGTTAGTAGGTTAGCAGGTTAGTAGGGTAGTAGTAGTAGTAGTAGTAGTAGTAGTAATAATAGTAGTCGTCGTCGTCATCGTCGTCGTCATCGAAGTAATGTTAACCGTCGTAGTGGTAGTATCGCAGGGAGGTGGCGGGAGAAAGAGTTGCAGGAGAAGGAGAATGTGTTGCAGGAAAACAAGAACCCCATTCATGATGTGGGGAAGAAAATGGAGAGCGGTAGCGTTGCTACTGTTGTTCGGGGAACCTGTTTAAGGCGCTGAGACAAGGGCCCCATTCTGGAGATAGAAAACGAAAACGCATCGAAGGGAGAGCGATGTTACCGGTTTGGGGAGCTGGCTTGGGCGCCGAAGTGAAGGCCTCACTCCCCAGCAAAAAGTGGGGGAGTATGAAGCGGGAGCGAAAACCGAGATGGGGGCCCGACGTTGGGGTTTTCCCAAAAAGGCAGGAAGCGGCGGAGGCTCGCTCGCCTTAGGCGTCTTCGATACTTCTTTACGAACTAAGTTTCAGCCGCCAAACAGATGCCCGTCGATGGCACAAACGACGATGTTACTGCGGGAAGAGCCTGTTTGCCAACGAAACGACACTCCATAAAGAAGAAACCGAAGCTTCCATTTCCACGCTTGACGTTGGGAATCAGCAGGGAAGGTGGAATAGAGCGCCCTGTGGTCAGCAGAAGCCCCGCTACGAACCATGCCCTCCAATGATCAAGGCCCCTCCGCCATGTCGCAGGCTAGATGATCATGGTCCACTTCCACAGGGGCCTCCTCCGTCACAATCGCAAGGATTATCGAGTGCGCTCGCCCTACTCGTGCAATACCAGGGCTCAGGGCCTCAAACATCGGCTAACATTACACCTTTTTCTATCAATGCGATGCAGGTGCAGATAACATTGCAGCAACGGCCGCTCCACTTCCTGGGCGACTGCAGAAGTTCAACTTACCATGCTCTTGGTACTTCCAAACCACGTCTAGCTGTGCACGACTGCAGGAAAGAGCAATTAACAAACGCATGCGAGAGATGGCGACGCGCGTCACGATGGATTCCGCGAGACTCTCCACAACACTCTTACAAGGGACAGGCCCGAGGAATGTATTGTGGTTTCATGGGCGCTGGAGCAGTGTCAGGATCAGCCTCGTGATCCCACTAGCAAAATAACAAAACAGAGGCTGTCAAGGAAATGATGCGGATGTGTGCAGGCAATCCTGCTGGGAGCCTGCGTGTTCCATGTTGTGGCGGTGCGTCTGCAGATTCACGTGCACATCTACTCCACGACCTGGGAGAAACCCCAACAACACAAAAAGACGGTCGAAATAGAGAGTTCCCGGTAGAATGCGCGTTCTCTCACCGAACTTTCCTGCATCACTGATTATCATCAACCCGCTTTGCGCTGGTGGCCCCACAACTGCGCCGAACAAAACAACACGGTAGAGAATGTGCACGTCGGATGCTGTCGCTCAAAACCTCAACAAAGCCTGGCCTTTGCTGGTGTCATTTGCCGGCGCGGATGCCGCGTAGGCGACGTGCACCTGCAGCTTCCCCTGCAAGAGCTGGATAGGAACCTCCCTCCGTGGCACGCTGGCCAACTACAGCTTATGACGATTCCCTATGATATGCTCCACGAGCAGACACGCAAAACCGTCTGCAGCCGAAAAACTGCCAGCTGAAGCAGAAAAATCGAAAGCGTTGCGTCTTGGAGACATCGTGGGAGCGTCTGCGGCACCCGTGAGATAACATTGGAAGCCGTTTGGGCCATTTCGGGAGCGTCGTGGACGTCTCTTGAAGTCCTAAAGGAATGCGCCCTGCGGTCGAGCCAGGACATTAAAAATTGCTGGCATATCGTAGTCCTGTTCGCTTTCTATCACGTGAACCTGATGGGGCACCGGCAACGACAGCAAAACACCCCCTATCGGGACAAAGGACAACTGTAAAATGACCCCAGCAGGCCCAAGAAGTCCAAAAATGACAGAGTCGGAGGCAATCACGACAACTGCAACTGGAAAACATCGGAAGCGTATTGGGGGCTGCCTAGGGGCATATGGGGTCACGTTGGGACCAGGCTCCTTTGGGGGAAGCTTTTTGGCTGTTTAGGGGCCACCGTGGAAGCATCTGACACGATTTTGCGGCGCCGGAAGCCCGAGACGGCAAGAGCGCTAACATCAGCCAAAAACTAAGGAACATCAGCGCGCTTTGCCTGTGGAAGCCCTCTTGGGGACCCTCTTGGAGCACTCTTGAGCCGTTTTGAAAAAAAAACTTGGGCCGTCCTGGGTGGCTCTTGGGCCGTACTGGGGCTATTTCGGGCCGTCTTGGAGCAATTGTGGGCCATGTGGCAACCCGTCACAAGCCATGGTAGCACTCTTTCTCTGGCCTTCAGAATGCCAGGTAAGCCCGAATCATCGGCATTACTGATAAGATGTTGTAGGTTTCTGGCCCCCACAGGGGTCCGCAACTTTTGTCTAATTGCGTGGCGTGACTCCTGTGCGTGTCTGTGGTGGGACGGGGGCGGCTTATGCATAAAAATATGAGACGCACCTTCCCGAAAAAACACAGCTCGGATGCTATGAATTTCCAGCCGTCCCTTGTCCTCGACAACTCGCCCGGGACATCCTCAAGAGTCTGACGAATAATTCGGGCACCCCCCGGGCAGATTGTGCACGACGACTCCAACAGCACAACATGATTCATCAATTGAGCAATTCGTCGTTCAATAATCAATGGCTATTTACCCCAACCAAGAGGACGCCAACCCACTCAGCAGACCAATGGCAATCTCATCGTGCCCGCGAAGTGGACCCCGAGGTCCGGCCAAAACAGCACAACGGACAGCAAATCGTGTCGGCCACAATCCATACTGTGTGAAACTTTTTCCCACGCAGCGAATGGCCGGAAAACGCTGCATGCCTGAAGTGCTCCACACTCCGGCTGCCAAGGGAATCTGGTGAACGAATCCTTTGGTGTGGTATGCGGGCCGAAGGCTCCAGGGCGCAATGGCCCGCCAAACAGGGAGAAGAGAGAGGGGAACCGAAAAAGAGAAGAATAAACAAGAGGCGGGAGGGAGGAGGACGAGAGCTCAAATACAAAATGAAAAACCCGAGGGCGCTCAACTCGCGCATGCTGTGGATTTCCCGAGACTTCGATGCGCAAACGAGGTGAATAGCTCCGCGACGAAGTGCGCTGGCCAGACAAAGACTCCTGGCCATCAATGCCGTCTTTTATCGCGGCCGTGACGCCGGCGCATCGCGAGGGAAAGGAGGACGGAGGAAAAAGGGCAAAACCAGGAGCGAAAGGAGGGAACCACCGGAACGAAAATAAAACCCGAACTCGTACTACTCTTTGAAAGCGACTCATGCCGGCGGACGCTGGAAGCTCGCTGAGTAGCAGGGGCCCGCCCGGCCGGAGCACCCGCTACATGCACGCGTGCACCAACAAGTACAGAAGCCGAGGCCCACGGAGGGGCGCCGAAGAGGGGGCGAAGCGGGGAAGAGGAAGAAGCGGCGACGCGGAGGACGGGTGCCAACGGCAGCGCGCCCAGCATCTGCCAACACACGCAACGCAGCATTTCAGAAACTTCCGTCGCATCCTAAACGATCGTGTATCAGCGTACGGCCGTAACACTTGCATGAGATACAATGCCTCTCAGAAACATTGGCTGGCGGGGTAAGCACAGCCTGTGCCGCCCGGACACAGGAGGTCGGTCGGACGCTGGCTGTGACGCTGGGTCGTGCTCTGTCTCTGATGGAGGATTTATGCCTGTGAAGCCCGCAGGGGCCTTTCTAACCCTGGGGCCGAAAAGGCAAAACGCAAGATTTAGCCTTCAGGCCACAGAATGGCCTCGAAATGCCACGGCGCCAAGCGTTTGCGTTTGCGCTCTTTGGCTTGAGCGCGATTCGTCCGCATGCGCTCCAACTGCTCAGACGCGAGCTGAGCAGGAGGTGGTGGCGGAGGAGGGGGAGGAGGAGGGAGGGGAAAGTCGGCTAAGGCAGCCGCCTCCTCGTCGGCCTCGAGGTCGCGCGCCGCTTCCTGCGGCCACAGATCCTCGGGGGCCTCGGACCGAGGGGCCTCGCGGGGCTCGGGAGAGACCGCCTGAGAGGCGGAGGCGGGGGAAACTGGAGAGGGGACGGGAGGGGCCCATCTCCAACACTCAGGATCCACTTTACGTTTGTTCTCTTTGGCACCGGCGTAGTCGGGAGCCTCCCAGAACTGGTCGTGGTCAGACCACGGCGCGTAGAATCTGCGAAGAACTTAGTCCTTGAATTCTGTGGTAGCTGCTGCCTCTGGAGGATCCTCAGCATCTGTCTGGACTGCTTGGGTAATAGCCTCTAACATTGCTGCAACCAGGGCCCGACACATGGATGGAAGGTAGGTTTTGTTGCTGCTCGTTTTGATTGTGCTATCGTCATTCTTGCCCACTAGAGACATATGAGCAGTTCTTCCGTGATCACAAAAGCCATCGCTTCTCGCCTGGAGAAGGCGATAGAGGCCGGGCAACCGTAGCACCAAAAGCCTGGTAGCACCTCTGCCGTGACATTGAGTATCCTCGTCTTGGTGCATGCATAGGTCAAATTGAATGGTACTGACCAGCGGGGAGCTCTCGAGGGCTCGCAACGGCATCCATTGAAAACTTGACGGGGCCTGAGGGCGCCATAAAGCTGGCGGGTGATGTTCCATCCATCCGCATGTGCCTGCGCGGACATGCTCGGCTATCAGATGGGCGATGGTACAGAGCAAAAGATTACCTGCGCGAGCTTGTTCGCGCCGAGCTTCAGAACACCATGGTGCTCCCCACATGTGCTTTTGCGTTCTCAAAAAGGGGGGAGGGGGGGGGGGGGGGGGGGGCGGCGTCATTCCACCTTCCTGCGCTCCATGTTTCACAGGGGGGGGGCCTCCAGTGACCCATGCTCTGTGGTGTCGGATATGCTCGGACCACTCGTCGATGGTAGCAGCTCTGGCAAGATCTCCCATGATGTGATCGATGGCGATGTCCAGCGACAGAGTGGTGATCTGGACGTCGGACGTGGCTTGCATGTCAGAAATATACCATTGGATATCTCCTTCGCGCCGGCGTCCGCAGAGGAGATTAAATATGAATACCTCGGGTCGTCGTAGGCGGTATGGCACAGCCTTAGTAGATGAGCCTCCAAAATCGTTGCACCTGAATACATAGTACCTGTCGTGATACTGAGCCTGTGGTGGGTCTGGTGGTGGTGCCTCGTTGGAGTCCTGCCAGGCCTCAAGTAATGTGGGAAGGGCCTCCGCGCGGAACTCGCAATGGGTTTCCTGCCAGACTTGTCGGGCCTCGTCCTCCGAGAAATTCGAGAAAACCCAAGCGGACTCCCATGGGGCTCCTTGAGTACCTAGAGTGGCTGGATACGCTGATCGCCATCTTCCTAGACCATAGTTTCTCTTCTTGGCGCCGAGAACACGGTCCTCCTCGGCTGCTTGAAACGCTTGGTCTAACAACAATTCTGGCCCATGGCACATGCATGTCAGACAGCATCTGGCCGAGTCGACAGCAACATGGTCGCGTAGTTGTCTTCTAGACGCAAACTCCGCGCAACATGCCTGGCATTCTTGCCCGCTCCCCATGAAAGGTTCAACCTGGGATGCCATTCGGAAGTGGTTATGTACGATATGCTGTCGCAGTGCTCGTGTCTTCTCGAAGGTGGCGGCGCGCCAAGGGCAAGCACGATCTGATGTCGCCTGTGTCTCGACTCTGCGCAATGGGAGGTCAGGGTCTGTGATGGGTAGCGGGAAGCCGCTAATCTGCACGATGGAGAAACACTTGTTTTTTCTGCTCTGTATGCCATGGCGGCGTTCGCATCTGCCTGCGCTGAACCTGCAGCGGCCTCCTTGAGAAGGCGCTTCCATGCGGAGAGGGAGGTCTGCACGCGCCGCTCCCCAAGGGCAAAGTCGCCTCTCGGGTCGGGCATTTCAGATACTGGTCGGCACGCGCCTCGGAGCCAGACCAGGTCGCCCACCATGTGGTGTAGCCAGGATGTTTTCCCTTGGTCCCCGCGTAGGCCCGATAGGCCGTGGTGGTGATTCGATTGTGAGCGTGTCGGAACCGAAATGAAGAACTCTGCCCAGGAGACACAACCTGTGGATACGTAATTGGCCTAACAAGCCGGAGCGCCGCACCGTAGTTAGAACTGCGTGTGCTGCTGCTGTGTTGTCGTCACACTGGTACATCCCGCAAGCAACGCGGCATATTCGCAATATCGCGTGCCTAAATTTGTTGCATGCACCGCGTTCCAAGTTACACCGCGTGCCAGCATTGAAGAGGAACGAGGAGGCAAGTCGTGAGTCCACGAACCTCATTTTCATGCTGGGGGCCTCGGAGCTCTGGGGGGCCACCTTGAAAACCTTTTCGTCCCGGACTTGCGCCGAGGAGGCAGTGCCCGCAATTCGATGTGCGCCCACAGGCCCAAGACTGCCCCTCTCATCCAAGATGGTGCCCAAATGTGGGTACTTTCGGACGGCCCGCAGACGCATGCACCCCATGACTCCATAGCTGCAACTTCGCTGCCGCAGCATTCTTGGCATGGAATTGGAAGAGGATATCTGTCTTCCCTGGCGTGAAGTTCAGGGATAGACCGCGGGGTGCACATGAAGCTGCAACTGCGCCTGCAATCTGAGGCGCGCGCTCCAGTAGCTGGAGAGGGTCGCCTATGGCAGCAAAAGCGCCGTCGTCAAATTATCCTGGCGAAAGACCCAACCATAAGCAATTGTTGGTAACGCGTTGTGGGTGCCGCTTTCGGTGGGGCTCCATATGGGGCCACGAAGCGCTGCCTTGGATGGGGGAACCGCATGCGGACTGCGCCACCGGGGCGGGCCTTCGGTGGAGCTCCCTATGGGGCTACGAAACGCTGCCCTGGGTGGGGGAACCGCATGCGAACACCCCCACTGGGGCCTTCGGTGGAGCTCCCTATGGGGCCACGAAACGCTGCCCTGGGTGGGGGAACCGCATGCGAAGCAGCCACTGGGGCCTTCGGTGGAGCTCCCTATGGGGCCACGAAGCGCTGCCCTGGGTGGGGGAACCGCATGCGAACACCCCCACTGGGGGTGGAGCTCCCTATGGGGCGAAACGCTGCCCTGAGCTCGAACACCCCCACTGGGGCCTTCGGTGGAGCTCCCTATGGGGCCACGAAACGCTGCCCTGGGTGGGGGAACCGCATGCGAACACCCCCACTGGGGCCTTCGGTGGAGCTCCCTATGGGGCTACGAAACGCTGCCCTGGGTGGGGGAACCGCATGCGAACACCCCCACTGGGGCCTTCGGTGGAGCTCCCTATGGGGCCACGAAACGCTGCCCTGGGTGGGGGAACCGCATGCGAACACCCCCACTGGGGCCTTCGGTGGAGCTCCCTATGGGGCTACGAAACGCTGCCCTGGGTGGGGGAACCGCATGCGAACACCCCCACTGGGGCCTTCGGTGGAGCTCCCTATGGGGCCACGAAACGCTGCCCTGGGTGGGGGAACCGCATGCGAACACCCCCACTGGGGCCTTCGGTGGAGCTCCCTATGGGGCCACGAAACGCTGCCCTGGGTGGGGGAACCGCATGCGAACACCCCCACTGGGGCCTTCGGTGGAGCTCCCTATGGGGCTACGAAACGCTGCCCTGGGTGGGGGAACCGCATGCGAACACCCCCACTGGGGCCTTCGGTGGAGCTCCCTATGGGGCCACGAAACGCTGCCCTGGGTGGGGGAACCGCATGCGAACACCCCCACTGGGGCCTTCGGTGGAGCTCCCTATGGGGCTACGAAACGCTGCCCTGGGTGGGGGAACCGCATGCGAACACCCCCACTGGGGCCTTCGGTGGAGCTCCCTATGGGGCCACGAAACGCTGCCCTGGGTGGGGGAACCGCATGCGAACACCCCCACTGGGGCCTTCGGTGGAGCTCCCTATGGGGCTACGAAACGCTGCCCTGGGTGGGGGAACCGCATGCGAACACCCCCACTGGGGCCTTCGGTGGAGCTCCCTATGGGGCCACGAAACGCTGCCCTGGGTGGGGGAACCGCATGCGAACACCCCCACTGGGGCCTTCGGTGGAGCTCCCTATGGGGCTACGAAACGCTGCCCTGGGTGGGGGAACCGCATGCGAACACCCCCACTGGGGCCTTCGGTGGAGCTCCCTATGGGGCCACGAAACGCTGCCCTGGGTGGGGGAACCGCATGCGAACACCCCCACTGGGGCCTTCGGTGGAGCTCCCTATGGGGCCACGAAACGCTGCCCTGGGTGGGGGAACCGCATGCGAACACCCCCACTGGGGCCCGGTGGAGCTTATGGGGCTACGAAACGCTGCCCTGGGTGGGGGAACCGCATGCGAACACCCCCACTGGGGCCTTCGGTGGAGCTCCCTATGGGGCCACGAAACGCTGCCCTGGGTGGGGGAACCGCATGCGAACACCCCCACTGGGGCCTTCGGTGGAGCTCCCTATGGGGCTACGAAACGCTGCCCTGGGTGGGGGAACCGCATGCGAACACCCCCACTGGGGCCTTCGGTGGAGCTCCCTATGGGGCCACGAAACGCTGCCCTGGGTGGGGGAACCGCATGCGAACACCCCCACTGGGGCCTTCGGTGGAGCTCCCTATGGGGCCACGAAACGCTGCCCTGGGTGGGGGAACCGCATGCGAACACCCCCACTGGGGCCTTCGGTGGAGCTCCCTATGGAGCCACGAAGCGCTGTAATGGGTGGGTGAAACGCAGAGAGGAGGGAGGAGAGGGAGGAGGAGGGAGGAGGAGGGGGAGGAGGAGGAGAGGAGGAGAGGACGCGGGCACCGTCTCTTCAAAACGAGGACCCAACACCACAGGATGGTTGGGAAAAAAGAGCACATCTGAGGCAGGCAACGTTGCCACTGGCTCGTGCTCCATCATCTGAGATAGAGATGCGCCCTGCAGGGTAGAAGTGCACTTTGTGCGAACCAGACGCATGGACCAGAGGAGTGCCTTCTGCCCCACCACCAGCCCCGCCAGGGCCAGAGCCACCACCACCAGCCCCCCCACCAGGGTCAGAGCGAGCCGCCGCGAGGCCGCCACAACACAGCCCTTTCGCCGGCTGGGCCCCACCGCAAGCGCCCCTCCAGGCACGCACCAACTCGGCAGTGTACCTGCCCCTGCTGCTAGCGGCCGCCGGGCTTTCAGACCCAAGCGAAGGGGCGCAGTGGAGTGAGCACCGCCTCACACAGGCCTGGTGGCAGCCGACGGTAGAGACGTTGCGGCTTGCAGGACCTGTACTAACAGGGCCCTTTGTCCAAATGCTGGCGTACACCGACGCTCGGCCCGGGGAAGTACCAGCGGTGCTTGCTGCAGACGGAGGAGAGCGCCCAGGGCGCGTATCCTTTGCGCCAGTCGCCCAGGCCGTGGCGCACAGCAGCACCGGCTACATGCAGCCGCTGGTGCAAGACCTCCTCCTCGAAGCATTCGGCGGCGGCGTGCTTGCACGAGGAGTTGACGCGCGCACAAACGAGCTGCGCAACCCAGGTTTCTGGGCAGACGCGGCGCCTCCGCCGCCGCTCCCACCGCCAGAGGCGCTCCAGGAGCCGGAGCTGCCTGGAGACCAGCGCGCGAACGGCCCTGCCGCCGTGGCGGGCAGAGGCGCCCCCGGAGACAGAAGCGGAAGAGGCGCCAGAGAAAGCAGACGAGGAAGAGGCGCCAGAAGAGGCCGAGGCGGCGGAGGAGGGGGGGGAGGAAGCCCGAGCAGCGGCAGCGACGGCGGAAACACGGGCGCGGAGGAGGGAGACGCCAACGACGGCGACAGCAACTCCAGCACCGAGGAGACCGACCACGAGGCCGAACCAGCGCAGGCCCCAGCCCCGAGCAACTGACCCACCGAAGAGTCCTGGGCAGCTCTAGGGAGCATCGACCTCCAACAAGAGCTACGGAGATTCGCGCCGACACTACAGAACGTGCCACGTTTCCTGCGCGCGGAGACCCGGATGGCGTTCACCAAGGCCCTGAAGAGGATCAAGCGAGGACACGACCAGGGCAACCAAGCAACAACCCACCAAGGATGGACACTGTTCCTCCTCGCCTCGAGGCTCCTGCTAAGCAAGCCCACGGGTGCCGACGCCGAGGGCCGACAAGAGCTCTTGGAACGCGCCCAACGGTTCTGCCAGGGCGACTGGCTGGCCCTGCTACATGAGGCCAACGCCACGGCGGGCGCGCGCGCAGCGCCGAGGCCAGCCACAGAGGAGCAACAGCAGGAGAGACGCAGAGAACAAGCTTGCGCGCGCGTCCGAAACGGCAACCCGTCACGGGGGAGACAGGTCTTGACCGCGGCGGCGATTGCGCCCGGCAGCGGGGAGACACTAAACAGGCTGCGGGACCCGGCCCGCCGACCGCCTACCCTGAGCCGCCGACTACCCGCCAACCTAGACCGCGCAACCGACAGAGCGAGACTCGACGAGACCAAATTCCTCGCTTGCCTCCGGTCCGCCAAAAAGGGCACGGCAGCAGGACCGTCGGGGGTCCGCGTTGAGCACCTCAAGCCGCTGCGGGAACACGAAGAGTCCACGCGCCTGCTTGGATTCGCCGCCGCTGCCCTCCCCGATTGCCCGCGCTCTAGCCCTCTGCAAGATGACGGCACTCCAGAAACCAGACAACGGAGTACTGGGCATCGCCACCGGCGACGTTTTCCGCCGACTGGTCACCAGGGCGCTCGCTCAACAGTTCGCCGAGCAGCTCGCGGCCGCAACTGCGCCCTTCCAGTTCGCCCTGGCGACGCAGGCAGGAACCGACTGCGCCGCCATGCTGCTGAGGTCAGTGCTGGACCACGACGACGACGCCGTGATTGTCAGCATCGATGGAGTCGGGGCTTTCGACCATGTGTCGAGGTCGGCCTTCTTCCAGGAGCTCCTTGCTCGCCCAGAGCTGGCCAGCTTAATCCCCTTCGTGAAGATGTGGTACGGGCAAGACTCCACCTACCTCTGGCAAGACGAAATGGGGACTGTGCACGACGTGCACCAGGGAGAGGGAGTGGAGCAGGGGGACGCGCTGGCCCCAGCCCTCTTCGCTCTTGCCCTGCACGGAGCGCTGGCGGGCGCCTCCAGGGCCCTCGAGCAAGGGGACCTCCTAATCGCTTTCTTGGACGACGTGTACATCAAGACCACCCGGGCCAGGGCCAGAGCCGCTTTCGACACCGCCGCCGGAGCAATTCACCTCCACGCAAACGTGGATTGCCACCTTGGCAAGTGCCAGGCTTACAGCAGGGGCGGAGGCGCAGCGCCGCCCGGAATTGGCGAGCTGGGACAAGACGTCTGGAGGGGTGGCAGAGCACCACCCGACCGAGGAATCAAGATCCCAAGCACCCCCCTAGGCACCCCAGAATTCGTCGCCGCACACCTGGAGAGCAGACTACAGGAAGAGAGGAGACTCCTGGACGAACTGGCGCACCTGCCCGACCTACAATGCGCTTGGCTCCTCCTCCTCCTCCTCCTCCAGCTGCGCCTCCCCGCGGGACAACCACCTGCTGCGAACTCTGCCGCCAAAGGAAATCGCAGAATACGCGAGAGGCCACGACGGCGACATGTGGGCCACCCTGCGCCGCCTCCTCGGGGACCCCGCAATGTCGCAAGACGAAGAGCGACGGGCGCGCGCACTGGCAGCAATGCCTGGACGACACGGAGGACTCGGGCTCCAAAGCGCCGCGCGCACGTCCCCAGCGGCCTACTGGGGCGCCTGGGCAGACGCCCTACACATGCTCCACGAGCGGCGCCCCGTTGAAGCTGCAGCGATCAGGGACCTCCTCGACGGCACCAGGCCCAGCCGTAGGGGCAACCTTGCCGCAGCCGCCGCGGCCGCACAGCTGCTCGAAACCGAAGGCTTCTGGAGACCTTCCTGGACCGACCTGCTCCAGGGGCTGCGCCCAGAAGCGCCACCGCGCTCGGAGGCCGCCGAACAGGGGGAACGGCAGCACGGCTGGCAGTTCCACGCTTGTTCCGCACGCAACACACACTACAGGGACAACGTGTTCATGCCCAGCCTCACCAGGGCCAACCAGGCCATGCTAAGGTCAGGCTCAGGACCGAGGGCCGCCTACTGGCTTCACAACCTACCCACCACCGAAGGGCACGTGTTCAAGCCCGCGCGGTTCCTGGCAACCTTGCGCCGGCGCCTCAGGCTCCCGCTGCTGCTCCTCCCGCACACGTGCGGGGCAGCCGGCCACCCAGGCTGCCGGGCCCGGCTGGACACGCTGGGAGACGACCTAGCCGCGTGCCCACGCACCGGGCTTCTCGCCAGACGCGCGAAACCGCTCGAACGAGCTTGGGCGAGGGTCGCCAAAGAAGCAGGAGGGAGAGTTGTCCCCCAACAGCTGCTGCGGGACACTAACGCCGTTGTCCACAACCCGCTGGACCGCAGACAATTAGACCTAGTCGTCTACGGCATCTCGCCGAACGGCGTCCCGCTGTGCTGCGACAGCACCATGGCGTCCCCCCTCCGCAGGGACGGCTGGCACCGGCCGCGCACCTTCGACACCGACGGCGCCGCGCTACTTGTGGCCGAAAGTCGCAAACGACGCAGGTACCACGAACTCACGACCGGCCATTCAGGCCGCCTCATGGTCCTCTCCTGCGAGGTCGGAGGCAGGTGGGGCCGCGACTCCCTCCAGCTGGTACGACTGCTTGCCAAGCAGAAGGCGCGGGCCGCGCCGGCCCTCCTCCGCCGCTCCGCGGAGCTCGCGTACACCAACCGCTGGTGGGGGTTCCTGAGCGTCGCGGCCCAGGACGCGCTCATGGCCACCCCGACGGGCGACGGCTACCTAGCCTTGGGGGGAGCCGCCGGGGAGGACGACCCAGACCTGGCCGAAGTGCTGCTCGCAGACTCCGCCGGCCCACCCGCTAGCCGCCTGCCAGCACGCCCCTGATGCTTGGCACCGCGGCCAGCGACCAGCAACACCACGACTGCAACCGGGAGCAGCAGCACCGAGACAGCGACCAGCAGCACCACCACGACCAGCACCACCAGCACAACCAGCACTACCACGACTGCGACCAGCAGCACCACCACCACTACGACCAGCACCACCACGACAACGACCAGCACCACGACTGCTACCAGCAGCACGACGACAGCGACCAGCAGCAGCACCACCACGACTACGACCAGCAGCAGCACCACCACCACGACCAGCAGCACCACCAGCACCACCAGCACAAGCAGCACCACCACGACTGCGACCAGCAGCACAACCACGACTACGACCAGCACCGCCACGACTGCAACCAGCAGCAGCACCACAACGACCAGCAGCACCACCACCACGACCAGCAGCACCACCAGCACCACCACGACGGCGACCAGCAGCCCCACGACTGCGACCAGCAGCACCACGACTGCGACCAGCAGCACCACGACTGCGACCAGAAGCAGCACCACCACGACTGCGACCAGCAGCACCACCACCACGACAGCGACCCGCAGCACCACCACGACCACGACCACGACAGCAGCCCACGACCACCACGACCAGCAGCACCACCAGCACCACTAGCACAAGCAGCACCACCACGACTGCGACCAGCAGCACCACCACGACTACGACCAGCACCGCCACGACTGCAACCAGCAGCACCACCACCACGACCAGTAGCACCGCCAGCACCACCACGACGGCGACCAGCAGCCCCACGACCGCGACCAGCAGCGCCACGACTGCGACCAGCAGCACCACCACCACGACAGCGACCCGCAGCACCACCACGACCACGACCAGGAGCACCACGACTGCGACCAGAAGCACGACGCCTGCGACCAGCAGCATCACCACGACTAAGAAGCAGCACCACCACCACCACGACCAGCAGCACCACCAGCACCACTAGCACAAGCAGCACTACCACGACTGCGACCAGCAGCACCACCACGACTGCGACCAGCACCACTACGACTGCAACCAGCAGCAGCACCACAACGACTAGCAGCACCACCACCACGACCAGCAGCACCACCAGCACCACCACGACGGCGACCAGCAGCCCCACGACTGCGACCAACAGCGCCACGACTGCGACCAGCAGCACCACGACTGAGACCAGCAGCAGCACCACCACGACTGCGACCAGCAGCACCACCACCACGACAGCGACCCGCAGCACCACCACGACCACGACCACGACCAGCAGCACCACGACAGCGACCAGCAGCACCACGCCTGCAACCGGGAGCAGCAGTACCGAGACTGCGACCAGCAGCACCGCCACGACCAGCATCACCAGCACAACCAGCACTACCACTACCACGACTGCGACCAGCAGCACCACCACCACTACGACCAGCACCACCACGACTGCGACCAGCAGCAGCACCACTGAGACCAGCAGCACCACCACGACCAGCAGCACCACCAGCACCAACACGACGGCGACCAGCAGCCCCACGACTGTGACCAACAGCGCCACGACTGCGACCAGCAGCACCACGACTGCGACCAGCAGCAGCACCACCACGACAACGACCAGCAGTACCACCACTACGACCGCGACCCGCAGCACCACCACGACCACGACCAGCAGCACCACGACTGCGACCAGCAGCGCCACGACCGCAACCGGGAGCAGCAGCACCGAGACAGCGACCAGCAGCACCACCACGACGAGCACCACCAGCACAACCAGCAATACCACGACTGCGACCAGCAGCACCACCACGACTACAACCAGCACCACCACGACTGCGACCAGCAGCAGCACCACCACGACCAGCAGCAGCACCACCTCGACCGCGACCAGCAGCACCACCACGACTGCTACCAGCAGCACTACGACTGCCACCAGCAACACCACGACCACGACAGCAGCAGCACCACCACGACTGCCACCAGCAGCTCCACCACCACGGCCAACAGCACCACCAGCACCACCAGCACAACCAGCACCACCACGACGGCGACCAGCAGCACCACCACTACTACGACTAGCACCACCACGACAAGCAGCACCACCACAACCGCGACCAGCAGCACCAACACGACTGCGACCAGCAGCACCACGACTGCGACCAGCAGCGCCACGACTGCGACCAGCCGCAGAACCACTACCAGCACCACCACCACGACTGCAACCCGCAGCACCACCACGACTGCGACCAGCAGCATCCAAAACTGCGACCAGCAGCACACCACGACTGCGACCAGCAGCAGCACCACCACGACTGCGACCAGCAGCAGCACCACCACCAAGACCAGCACCACCAGCACAACCAGCACCACCACGACTGCGACCACCAACACCACCACGACTACGACTCGCAGCACCACGACTGCGACCAGCAGCAGCACTACCACGACCGCAACCAGCAGCAGCACCACCAACACGACCACGACCAGCAGCAGCACCACCACGACTGCGACCAGCACCAATTCCGACCGGCAACACGACCCCCAGCAACGACAGGCACCACCTGCAACGACCAGCAGCAAAGACGCGCACCTGCACGACGACGCGCGCCGACGACGCCCACCGCCCCTTCCCCTCGCCTTTCCCTCGGCCTCTGTCCCCTCGTCTCGGTCCCGTCTCGTTCGATCCCTGCCCCCGCGTTGTTCGCTCCTCGCCGTTCGGGCCCGGCTCGTGCCCCTCGCCCCCTCGTCCTCCGTCCCCCGCCCGCCCCACCCCCGCCTGGAGTCCAGACCCAGCCGCGCCTGCGAGACAAGAGAGCAGCAGCAGCAGCAGCAGGCTATGGCGCTGCTGATTCCCAAACTGGGGCCCAACGTCATCAGTTGCATCGCTGGGGCCAGCACACGTGCGAAAAATGAGCAGCGGCAGTGGCAGCGAGCCAGGGAGGAGAGCGAGGCGGCAGAGGAGGAGATAGAAGAGGAGGAGAAGGCAGCGGACGAGCAGGACCAGGTCGAGGAGGAGGAGGAGGCGAAGATAATCGCGCTCGACGTCAGCGGGCAGTGGCAGCGAGCCAGGGAGTCAGGACGTGGAGGAGGAGGAGGAGGAGGAGGAGGAGGAGGAGGAGGAGGAGGAAGATGGGAGGTGATGGCGGAGCCAAGCGTCATCAGCTACAGCTCTGGGATCAGCGCATGCGCGAGAAGCGAGCAGTGGAAGCGGGCTCTCTCACTGCCCAGCGAGATGCGGGAGGCGAAGGTGGAGCCAAGTGACATCAGCTATAGCTTTAGGACCAGCACCTGCGCGAAAGACAAGCAGTGGCAACGGGCTCTATCACTGCTCAGCGGGATGCGGGAAGTGAGGTTGGAGCCGGAAGGCATCAGATACAGCCCTGGGATCAGCGCGTATGCGAACGGCGAGCAGTGGCAGCAGGCTCTCTCGCTGCCCAGCGAGATGTGGGGCGCGAAGGTGGAGCCAGATGCCATCAGCTACAGCTCTGGGATCAGCGCGTGCGCGAAAGGCGAGCAGTGGCAGCGGGCTCTATCGCTGCTCTGCAAGATGTGGGGAGTGAGGTTGGACCCAGATGCCATCAGCTACAACTATGGGATCAGCCCTGGGATCAGCGCGTGTACGAACGGCGAGCAGTGGCAGCGGGCTCAATCGCTGCTCAGCGAGATTTGAAAGGCGAAAGTGGAGCCAGACGCCATCAGCTACAG
Organism: Prorocentrum cordatum; assembly: GCA_963575745.1. Classification (NCBI taxonomy): domain Eukaryota; class Dinophyceae; order Prorocentrales; family Prorocentraceae; genus Prorocentrum; species Prorocentrum cordatum. The sequence continues at coordinate 34,884 of CAUYUJ010015315.1, forward strand.
ATCCGGGATCAACGCGTGCGCGAAAGGCGAGCAGTGGAAGCGGACACTTTCTCTGGGATCGGCGCGTGCGCGAACGGCGAGCAGTGGCAGCAGGCTCTCCCACTGCTCAGCGAGATGCGGGAGGCGAAGGTGGACCCAAGCGTCGTCAGCTACAGCTCTGGGATCCGCGCAAGCGCGAGAGGCGAGCAGTGGCAACGAGCTCTTGCACTGCCCAGCGAGATGTGGGAGGCGACGGTGGGGCCAGATGCCATCGACTATAGCTCCGGGACCAGCGCGTGCGCGAAAGACGAGCAGTGGCAGCGGGCTCTATCACTGCTCAGCGGGAGGCGGGGAGCGAGATTGGAGCCGAATGTCATCCGCTACAGCTCTCGGGGCAGCGCGTGCACGAAAGGCGAGCAGTGGCAGTGGGCTCTATCGCTGCTCTGCAAGATGTGGGAAGTGAGGTTGGAGCCAGAGGCCCTCAGCTACAACTCTGGGAGCAGCCCTGGGAATCAGAGCGTGTACGAACGGCCAGCAGTGGCAGCAGGCCCTCCTGCTGATAGCGCTGCTCGCCGAGACGTCGGACGCGAGGCTGGAGCCAGACGCCATCAGCTACAACGCTGGGGTCAGCGCAGGCGAGAAGAGGGAGCAGTTGCAACAGGCACTGGCGCTGTTCATTTCGATGCGGGATGCGAAGCAGGGGCCCGACGTCATTAGCTCCAACGCTGAGATCAGTGCCTACACGAAGGGCGAGCAGTGACAGCGAGCTCTGGTGCCGCTCGGAGAGATGCGGGGTGCGAAGCTGGAGCCCGGCGCAATCAGGTACAGCGCTGGGATCAACGCATGTGGGAGCGGCGGGCAGCAGAAGCGAGCCCGGACGCGGCCCCGCGAGATGCGGGAATCACAGTTGCAGCCCAACGCCACCAGCTTCAATGCCAGAATCAATACGTGCGAGAGGAGGAGACAGTGGCAGCAGGGATTGGCGCTGCCCAAGGAGATGTGGGATGCGAAGTTGGTTGGTGCCCGACAGTGATCAGCGACAGCGCAGGGATCCTGGAAGGCGCGACGAGCGATCAGGAGCAGCGGGCACTGGCGCTGGTCAGCGAGATGCGGGAATCAAAGCTGCGGCCCAACTTGATCAGCTACAACGCCGGGATCAGCACATGTGAGAAGAGCGATCAGCGGCAACGGGCTCTGGCGCTGCTCAGCGCGATGTGGGGTGCGAAGCTGGTGCCAGACGTAATCAGCTACAGCGCTGGGATCGGTGCGTGCCCGACGGGCGCTCAGTGGCAGCGGGCTCTGCCGCTACTCAGCGACGGGGGGCCGAAGATAACCACGTTAGGTGCCATCAGCTGCAAGGCCGGCCTCGGCGCGAGCGAGAAGGGCATGCTGTCGACGCGGGCTGAGGCGGTTTCCCGGGCGACCCGGGATCCAGAGCCAAGCGTCTTCATCAGCTATAGTGCCGAAGTCGGCGCGTGCGAAAACGGCATGCTCTGGCCGCGGGCTCTGGCGGTCTCCCAGGCCCCTCGCGCTGGCGGCGGCGCGCCTTCGGCAGGCGCGGGCCCGCCACTGTGGCCTAGGCGCCTGGCTGGCCAGCCCGCGGCAGACCGGAGATGGGAGCGAGCAACGGCAGCAGGCTCCGCCAGCCGCGGCCGGCGCCGGCGGGAGGCGGCCAAGCCCGGCGCGGCTGGCAAGAGGGCCTGGCTGCTGCGGGCCCGACGTCCCGCGGACGGCAGCCAGCGACGGCGGCGGCGGCGGCTGAAAACACGGCTGCTGCGGCGGCGGCCGCCCAGGCGGCAAGCGGCTGGCGGCGACGGGCCGGGCCCTGAGGGCGACGCGCCGCCGGGCAGCGGCGGGGCGGCCTCGGGGGAGGTTCGGGGTTCGCCTGGCTTCGGCCGAAAACCCCTCGCTCCCTGGGGGCGTGTCCCCGCCCCGCACTCACCGTGGGCGCGCGGAGGGCACTGGCACTTGCGCTGCTGCACTGAGAGGGGAAAAATTTACGGAGAAACTGGCGGCCGCTTCCCGGGGCGCTTGCGGGGTCCCCCGCGCAGGAGAGCCGGTGGAAACCAAGGGAGGAGGTGGAGGGCGAGGGGGCGCGAGGGGGAGTCGAGGGTAAGGGCGGACGGTGGCGGAGAGGGAGGTGGGGGAATACGAACAAGGGTGAAAAGCGGACGGAAGGTGAGGAAGAATGGGGGGCGGGGTGGGCGGGAGGAGGCAGGGCAAGTGAGATGAGGGAGGGCGGAGAGCGGAGAGCGGATGAGGAGGGCGAGGGAAGGCGAACGCATGGCGCGGAAGAGGACAGGGGAGAGCGGAATGGGAGGCAGGGCGGGGGAAGAGGAAGGGGGCGCCAGGGAGCGCGGGGGAGCGAAGAAAAGAAAGGGAGGAGGAACAAGGGAGGTGGAAGATAAAAGGAAAAAGGAAGGGGGCAGGAAGGCGGAAACAGGAAAAACTAGGGTGAAGGAGGAAGAGGCTAGGGACCGCGGAAGGGGGAAACTTGTTGATGGGGGGGCGCGGGGCAGGGTAGGAGCAGGCGGAGAGGTGCAGGAGGGTAGGGAGGGCGAACGGGGGCAGGCACCGGGAGAAAAAACGTAGGAGGAGGGAAGAGGTAGGAGAGGGGACCTCGTCGTAGAGACACCTGGGCTTTTGCATCCCCTCAGGGTTCCTTGACACTTTCCTTCGGGAGCTCGGGGTTTCCTAAAGGCTCCCTCGGGGAATTCTAAAAGATACTAGTAAATACCAGCGCCTCCCCGCGCAGATATTGGGCGCGGTTCGGGGTGCCCGCGCAACGGGCCGACGGTCCCCCCTGGGCGACGCTGACAGGGCGCTCGCCGAGACGGAAGAGTTCGCCACCCACGCGATTCGGCCTCCCAGCGATTGAACGGGAAGCCACAAAGAATCAGAAAAACAGGGTGAGAAGAGGACGATGGAAGGAGAACCGACGCGAGGCGCCACGGCCGCCACCCAACGATCAAACGAACGAGGATGATCAAGGATCAGCCCGTCGGAACCTCCGAGCACCCTCGCGCAAAATCAAGGCAGCCATAATGTTGCTTTGTATCCTGGATGCTGGGAAATAACACGGGACTGGGCACCTCAACTTTGGAAAAGAGCTGCCACGCCCGTCGGTCGCTGCGTATCCCAAGGAGAGGGGCGTCGAGGGTGCTATGAAGGGAAGTTGCCCGGCAACAAAATATGTAGCAGCGGACTGGGCCCGCGCGAGAGGCCCTTCCAGAAAGCGGCTCGCGGGCAAGCTCGGGCGGCGCCTCCTACGCGCGCAGCGACAGGGGGAATCAAGCGTGGGAGCGGCGGGGTGCCGCGGGAGGGGAGGGAGGGGGCATACAGCTCCCCTCCTTCCGCCCGCCATCGCCCATGGCCCACCCCGCGCCCATCTCGGAGAGGACAAAACTCTCCAGTTGTGGCGACGGCGCAACACAAGTGCACATCGCGCTTCTCCATGGGCTGGGCGACGCAACGCGGCGGTCCGACTTCGGCCCGATTGCCTTGGAAGGAAAAGCGCGTCATAAGTCAATCGCAACGTGGAGATCGCGCCAAATCTGGGAGGGAGGGGGGCAAAGCGGGCCCTCTCCAACCGCCGATCTACGAATCGCACAGAAAGTAAATCAAACATGAAAATCTACCTTCTGCTATTGGTCAGACCTGACCATGGGCCGTCGCCAGTGGGGCGCCAAGCCCAAGCCGCGCCAACGGCGTGTGCGCGCCAGCTGAGCTGCTCTGCCGAAAAACGTAGGATACCAAGCCGGAGTGGGGTGGGCCCGGAGGGCGGCCGAGGCTGCGAAGGCTGGGCCACTCGGAGCTGGCTGTGCCTCCAGGGGCCGTCGAACCGCGCAACATGAGTAGCCACCAATCCGGTAGGAGCCACCCACGCGCGGCTGTGCAAGCGCCGGCAGGGGCGCTGCGTGAGGCCAAGCTGGCGGGGAAGAACATCGCCAGCAGGGTGGAGCGTCCAGGGTGGAACTGCGCGGCAGCAGCCGCGTGGTGTACGTCGAAGGCCACTATTGGACTGCCTTATCCGCCGCATCTGCTAGTGGGGGTACTTTTTGGTTCGCGGCTCCAAGGAGAAGCACCGGGAGCGGGCACAACGTCCAGGCTAGTGGGGATGCGCGAGGCCTCAACAATTCCTCGCGCTTCGCGGGGTGCGCATCCAGAGGCCTCTTGGGGGCCTGATGTGGTCTCCTGGAAGCGTCTCGGGCTGTCTTTGTGACCTCCACAAGTAGTTCACCGTCTCCGGTTCTAGAATCGGAGGCCGACCCTAAGCAGAAGGTGTTGGCACTGCTTCGGGAAATGCGGGAGCAGGGGCTGGAGTCCGCACCCACTAGCGACAGCGCTGAAATTGGCGCGTGCTAAAAAAAATCAATCAGCAGAAAGGCCCTGGCACTGCTCTGGGCACGGCGGGGGGCGGAAGCTGGCGCGCATACCCAACATTGCAGCCCACTCTCCCAGGCCAGCTCCTGGATGCCCAGTGGGCGAAAAAAGGGGGAGGGAGAGGACTCAGAAGCAGAGGGGAAGGGACAAACAAAGGACGCGAAAAACATACAAGTAAACCCGCAAACAAAACAATGTCCACACCACAAGCGCCGGTTATCTTCACCTGGTTCTGCCCGCATTGACACCTCCAAGCATGCTAATCCGCTATGCCGCGTGCGGCGCCGCGGACGGGGCAAATCGCACATGCGCTCTGCGAACACCCAAACAGCAACCGCCCGCGCTGCACCCTGGCCCAGGCAGCCACGATGCATCCCGAGCGCTCTCCCTCTTTTTACTGCATGGCGGGGCTTTGGTGGCGCGGGCTGCACACATCGACTTTGTCCACGCAGATGTGTGCTGCGGTAGCTGACTCGGTGTTGACATCATGAGTGTGCGGCGGGGAGGTGCCGTGGTCACATGGTACCTGCCCCTGTGACCGATATGGCGGAGCGGATTGCCACTGCGAGCTGCTGGGAGGGCCCACCTCCTGCTAAATTGTTGCCACCATATTTTGCCCGATGCCGCAACCTTCGCCAGCAGCGTGTAGTTTCCTTTCCTCTTGGCCTTCTGAGGCCGTCGGGCGATGCTGGTGGCAAGCCTTGCTGCGCTCCCTCCCCACCTCCCTCCCTCCCTCCCTCCTTTTTTCTCCTCCTGCTTGCGTTTTTGTCCCAACTAGCTCTGGCTAGCACGCCACCACACCGCACAGCCACCGTCTCCACTTTTGGGGAGGGGAGGTGGAACATTGGAGCGGACATCAATACTCAACAAAACGTGTGCGGGGCACGAGCGAGAAAGTGCACTTGAAAACCACTGTCTTCATCACATGACGCGTGGAAGAGAAGCACACCACACCGGAGGAGAGAATGGAAGAGAGCGATAGAGAGAGAGAGAGAGAGCATAGAAAAAACAGGGAGAATAGGCAGCGTGGTTGCCACAAACGGTAATCAGGCGCATCGGACACTTGAACCCCTGATCCCAGCAAAAAGTAAATGATCCTGGCAAATGACCCAACCGTATGCAATTGTGCGTATCGCCGATGCGGGTGTCGCCTTCTGGTGGATCTCTTCATTGGGGCCGAAGCGTGTAAAAGATGTGCCGAAAAGGGGCGGGGGGGCATTCGGGCGCGATCATTGGGGCCTTTGGCGGCGCTCCCTATGGGGCCACGAAGCGCAAAACTGAATGGGGGAAGAGCATGCGGACACCGCCACTTGGGCCATCGGTGGAGTTCCTTCCCTGGGGGGCCACGAAGCGCTGTACTGGGTGGGGGAGACGCATGCGGACGCCGCCTCTGAAGCATTCGGTGGAGCCCCCAACGGGGCTGCGAAGGGCTGTACTGGGCAAGGGAAACGCAGGCAGAGACCGCCATTGGGGCCTTCGGTGGAGCTCCCGAAAAAAGGGGCCACGAAGCGCTGTCCTTGGCGGGGGAGGTGCATGCGAACACCGCCACTGAGGCCTTCGATGGAGCTCTTTAGGAGGCGACGAAGCGCTGCACTGGGTGGAAAAAACGCATGCGGGCACCGCCAGTGAGGCCTTCGGTGGACTTTCGGCCACGAAACGCTGCACTGGGTGGGGGAAACGCATGTGGACACCGCCACTGGGGCCTTCGATGGAGCTCCCCATGGGGCCACGAAGCGCTGTACTGGGCGGGGGGAACGCATGCGAACCATGCCATTTGGGCCTTCGGTGGAGCTCCCGATGCTGCCACGAAACGCTGTACCAAGTAGGGAAAACGCATGCGGACACTGACACTGGGCCTCCCGTGGAGCCCCCTTATGGAGCCATGAAACGCTGTCCTGGGTGGGGGAAACGCATGCGGACACCAGACACCGCCACTGGAGCCTTCGGTGGAGCTCCCTGTGGGGCAACGAAATGCTGGGGCGCATGCGAGCGCAGGTGCGGACGCCGTCAATGGAGCCCCCTGTGGGCCACGAAACGTGTGAGGGATGTGCCGAAATGTATGCGGCGGGCGCATGCGAATCCCTGCAACCGCGCTCCAGGACGGGAAGGATGCCGCCAAACATGATTCCGCCCGACCCTGAAGTGCTCCACCACCGCCGAAATCTGCGAGCTGAGATGATTGAGGCGCTGGACGCACGACATCAGGGACGAGCCCTACATCAGCGAGGAAGATTGGATGGAGTGGTGCGTGCCATACTTGGAGGTGGCGACTCGCAGGCTACAGCAGCGACGTCCAGGCATGACGCCACGCCAAGTCGCAGAGCTCGTATGCGATGCCGCCCGGCAGCGAGGGCGCGAGGGCAGTGCGATCCTCAGGTGGATGCTGAGGAGCCTCAACCCCGATGGGGAAGCGCACGCACAGGCGGCTACTCGACTTCCACAGGGCGGAGCTCCGCGCACTGTACAATTTTCCTGTCGTGTACTAGGAAACCGAATACCTCCAGACCGACCACGACCTGATGAAGAGGACTCTGAAACAGCCGATCGGCGAGAGAGGAGGTTCTACACCAGGAACCAGTCAACGCTCAACCACTTCTGGAACCAACATCATCGACGCAGGATGGCCTCCTCTTGGGTACCCAGTACCCGCCATTCGCCCCGCGCGTGGCTTCACCACCGACCAAGAGAGGGGGCCGCCACCCCTCGGGTCGGAAGGACCAACAACGAAGAGGGCTCTGGCAGTCTTTCCTCTGAGAATCAGGGTAAGATGGCAAAGGAATTAAAGTCTCGTGTCCACTCTGCTCAGTGGTAGAGGGTGCGGGATGAAACACCGATTAGACAAGTAACCGGTAAGCAAATGTACTCTATCAGGATTAGTGAGGAGGCCGGCCGGCCGACAACACGAGTACGACGAGGGGGCGACCCCTCGGCGCGCGCGTGCGATCTAGCACGCTCCTTTTATCTCCTGTACGCTCACGCGTAGCTTGAGTACAACACAGTTGCAGATAGTCACGCAGTGCGCAGCAAAGCAAGTGATGTGAAAAAACAGCATGAATATGAGGCGGAGAGGAGCATATTTACTCCCCCCGCGGCGGGCCTCGTAGAGCCCATCCGACCACAGCACCCCTGGCCGATATATGCACAACCGCCGGAGCGAACCCCAAAAACTTTTACCGCTCAACGGTGGCCACCAGGGTCACCGGGGGGCAAAGGGCCGAAGAGGCTCGACGACCCCAACCACTAGATGAATAAATTCTCTCCGCCGAGTCGGCTTCACCGATCGGCAGAGCTGCTTTACTCGTCCGACGCGACTTCGTCGCGCGGCGAGAACTCTCTCGCATGCGCCTGCAGCGACTAAGTCACGCGGGCCGGACTCAATCCAGGTCCTCGAACGGGTCGAGGACCCCCGTCGGTGGCGTCGGAGGCCTCGGGCGTGACGACGCCGAGCCTCCTGTCTGCTCCTCGCCGCCGCGAGGCGAGCGGGGCCCCCCTTTACCACCGGCCAGCGTAGTGCGCTGTTCTGTAGTGCTTGTCTTTGTTCTTGGTCGCCTCCCCCTTCGGCGGGAAGCGGTGCTCATGTTCAGCCAGAGACAGGGCGCGCCGCAGCTGCGACCGCCAGACGTCGTTGGACAGCCACCAGATCCGATCTTTATGGACGTAGTATCCGACCTGCACATCATTTGTGTAGTGCGGGTAGGAGACGAGCGGGTCGTAGCCAGCAGCGCCGCAGCCGACATCCATGGCTCCACCGCGCGCGCGCTGGGGCCTCGACCAATCCCGTGTGTCAGAGTACCACGAGCATTCTTCACTTGCCGACGCGGCTGTGCCGGCGGCAGAGCACGGGGATTCGGCAACTTCGTCGCCAGCCCGAGCGTCTGAGACGTCGGGTCTGCGCGGCGGAGGTGGCGGTGGCGGTCTCGCTTTCGCCGCGTCCCGTGGTCGTCTCGGCCCCGCCGAACCAGCTGGGCTGTCGTGAGGCTCATTGGCGCTTCCGCTCTCACGAACATTCTGCTCTCGTTCGCGAATGAACTTCAGCAAATTCCTAGCAGCTGTAGCTACTGGAATGCCAAATTTACCGCATGCAGTACGGAACGGGCCTGCGTCCTTATCTCGGGGCTCCGTGTTGGCATCTACTTGCCTGTTTTGAAGCCAATACATGGCCTCCTGTGACCATGAGCCCTGGCGACGAATGTCGGTTCGTACCTGTCTACCTAAATTGCGGGCCCACGCTTCTACGAGGTCGTCCGTCTGAACTGCAGCGCGGATGCGACAGTCGAGGGCGTGTGCATCCCTCCGTCGCTTAAAATTAACATCATATGTGCTCCCTCCCGCGGCGCGAATTGTTCGCTCCGGGTAATCAACTAAATGTCCATCTGAAATAAAGGAGCTCATGATATCGCGAACGATGGCAACCACTCAAATAATGCGAAGACCAAGTTGCATTTGTTGTACAGGGGTCATCCAGTTCCCTTCAACTATGTTCCTCACGATAGGTGTGACTTCGTGTACTGTTTCCCCTGACAGTCGCATCCTATTGGGATCATTGGTATTTGAGCGAACACTTATGTATTCAATGACATATTGTGCCGTTATCGCTCTAGCCTCAATCCCGTGTAAAGATATGTTTAATGAACTGCCCTCGCAATGTTTGTATAAATACCCATCGGGCTGATCAAGGTTGATCGCCCCTTCAGTTATCAGCGTGGCCTTAGGCCCGATGAGGGCTGCGAAGTCAAGTGTGACTTGCAAGTCTGCGTCTGCCGTCGCGGCTTCGCCGGAGGCAGGTTGCAGCATCGGTGCTATTAGACGATGGTCGCGACACTGATTTGTTCGCCTAGTGATAGAACGAGCGTCGCGACTCGGTCTCGCCTCCAGGCTGTTTCCCCAGGCAACCGGTAGACGTCCGCGAGGGCTTTGCCCTGCGGCGTCTGCGGCGTCGTCCTGCGGCACAGGCATCCACGGTGTTCCCATGGCTACCGCATTGGCTATAGATTGAAGCGTCGGGGCGAAAATGTTTGCCTGGTCATCGTGAGCTGCCATCTCTCCCAGCCGTTCATCGGTTCATGGAGGTCGTCTCGCTGATCTGGCCAGTCGAAGGCTGCCAGCGCTGGGCAAGACATTGGGCGCGCATGCTGGTCAATGTCTGTTTTCCAAAGCATGGGCCACCATATTTGAATTGGAGGAACTTGGGTCCTCGCTCTCGAAGCCGAGAATGCGAGCCATTCAGTGAACCTCCGTTTCCAGGGCTCCAAATACTGGAAGAAAGGAACATGTCGCGCCGGCGGCTGAGCCGCGGCGTTCTCTGGAACCCTGGCAGGGAAGTTGCCCGGCTGGCTGTTCCCAAATATCTGACCAGCAGCAGCCATCCGCGTGAATGCCACATCTGCCCACTTGCGCTCCTGCTGTTGGTTAATGCTGATATTTCTTATCACAATCGCAGAGGCTCTCTCTTGTCTTCTCGTACGCGTGCCGATCCATTCAGCACGCGTAGTGGGGGGATTATCAGGGTCGTGCGCGTGTAATTGAAGTCCATTTGCCGCAAGGGATGTCGGAATGATCTGTCTGTTCCACGTCTGGGCCATATAGTCGTGAGTGACTCTATGTTTGTATGTGATCCGACAGTTGCAAAATGGACAGTGTCCGAAGCCCGTGCGCACCCAGTGAAATTGGCAGCGCAAAAACCTACCGTCGTCCGTCCAGGGAACAGACAGAACACGTTCTTGCGCCTCGGGCGGCAACTGGGGCATGTGATTTGGGACCAACGATAGCGTCTCACCAGTGTGAGTCCAAGCGATCACTGATTCGTTGTCAAAAGTCACCTCGTACGAAGCCCATTCGTGGTTGAAAACCACGGACCAAAACATCTGCTGTGTTCCACTATTTTTTTTTTTTTCTGTTTCCCGCCATTGGCTCAAACTGTTTTAATTCTGTGCTGTAACCCTGTCCGTCTCTATCGACCTGACAGCTGGGACTTCACCTTTCTGAAGCCTGCTCAAAGCTCGCCTACCGTGCGCGGTGGGTCTGCCCTGGCAGGGATGCAACAGGTTCCGTGCGCCTTTCTGAGCATAGAACCCGCAGCGAAGACAAATCAGAGTGCCAAATCTCTGATGGACCCCGATTGCGTGTGAAACATGCAGTTCTCTCCCATTAAAAACTTGGACTCCCGCTGGTGAAAGCATTACGCCTCTCATGAGGCCACGCACGCAAGGAGTGTCGAGGAATCTGTTCAACTCTCTCCTCGGCGCCGATCCTCCACACTCCTTGCAACGAACTCTGGAGCCTGCAATGCAAACGCCGTGGTGCTCTGTGATCTGTACACTTTGTGCCTCTCTCGCTCTTCGGTCAGCTAGCGCTCTATCGCTCGGTTGTTGTCGTGGCACTGTCTCGATTACCTGACCTAGAACTTTGGCAAGATGCTTTCTGACTGCGAAACCTACCGCCGTCGACATTTCCACCCTGCACCTATCAGCGAAAGAGACTCGAAACTCCTCGGCTAGTCTGCTTGCCGCCGCATCTGCGATAGAATTCACAAGGAAACTGGCTGGGCTCACGCCCTGCTCGAGCGCCTCGTCCGCGCTGAGGTGACTCTCCACCTTCAGCACTCTGAGCCCCTTGTCGGGGTGGTTGGCTATCGTCTCTCCAAGCCGACGCCACACGTCCACATGCGTGTCTGGGCTCTTGCCCTCTCGCAGCTTCTCGACGCCTCTCATCACATAATCTGAGTCTGTGATATACACAGCGTGCGCTAATGGCAAAATGGCCGCTGCGAACTCCAATAGAGCCGTGGCTTCACCACGGTTGACTGTTTGAAACATTCCTGGCAGATTCCCTCCTTGCAAGTGCCCCAGACCCAACTCACCCGCGTCGTAGCCCCCATCCTCTCGAAAACCAGTGAGCGTCGCAAACGCCCATGCTACTCTGCGCAGTCTAGGGTCTCGGTCTTTGCCACCGCTCGCGTCACCTCCTCCAAAGATGACCCCTGGCGTTCCGAAAGACTGGTGGCTCGACCTGCCGAAAACGAAGCTGATGGCCTCCTCTGTTGGCTCTGGGACGCTAGTCCACGTGGAGGGCACTAACCCTCGGATCCAAAGGCTAGGCAGGCTGTCCGCCTCGCTCCTTGCCTTGGCTATTAGACTCCGCGATATATCTTGAAACTCCTCATTCGCTGGGCACTCCCAGCATCTGTGCTTGTCAGTCTCGGGTGCCTGGTTGCATCTGGGACAGAGCGCGTCCGCCTCTAGTCCATACTCAAAAAGTCGCTGCCTACACCAAGTCGCACCTGTCATCACACACTGTAGCAAACCTTGCCACTTGAAATCCTTGCGCTTTGCTGCCAGGCGGCATTGCTTCCTCGGGCCTGACATATCTGGCACCTGCTGCAGGCCTTCTCCCATCCAGGAGTTCTTTGCAGCGCCTGCCCAAAGCTTCCTACTTACACTGTCTGCTATACTGGCAAAGAGGACGTGCGATTTGTCCAGAGGCCCCTTCCCTATCAGCTCTACAGGCGCTTCGAATAACTCATCTATATCGCTGTGCCAGCGCCAAGGGCCTTCAGGATTCCAGCCTAGATCGAGCAAAGTGCAAATCGTTGCGGCCATGGGTGAGCAAACCCGCCTCCAGCGATTCCTCCTGGCCCTGCCGCTCAAATTGGCTAGCACTCTGCTCCAGCCTCTCTGAACCCGCTCTGGGTTGATCCTCCGGTCTCCTAAGATAGAAAACCACATCTTAACTACATCAAAGACCGCTGTGTAGGCTGGGTCCTGTGTCCCATATTGCAGCGCGAGGAGCGTGGTTAGGCATCTGCCGTGCTTCTTCCTGCTCGACAGGTCTGCCAATGCCCGTCTCCACCGCGTTACTACACTGGGAGCTGTCCCATACACTTGATCCGAGTAACGAGACTGAGCGAACGCCGAGACCGAAATCATTCTCTTGGACAGCTCCCGATGTTTGCGCGCTCCACGCGCAAACCTTGATAACTTGCGAATCTTAAAACCTGCTGCTGCGCGCCTCGCTGCTTGCTTTGGCCTGCTCTTTGAAATCCTGCCCCTATCAAGTCCCAAATCTGGTGCATTCGGCTTCACCTGAATGCTGATGTTGGCGTCTTTAAACCGCTGGGATAACTCTCGAGCTGCTACTGGCGATGAAGAGATGATGCATGACTTGGCCGCTGTAGCCAGGTGGATGTCGCGCAGGCCTGCCACTAGCTGCTGGCCCGCACGAAACAGCGTCTCCACTAATCTCTGCCTGGGCGCTTCACAACGCTGCACTATGTCGTCGACCCATGTGTGCAAACTGGGAGAAGGAGGTGGGCATCTGGCCACTTCTTCGCAGACAAAATACAGGGCACACCTACCTAGATCTACAGCTCCTGTTGAGCCTGGAATCAGAGACAGACTGGGTTGTATAGCTTCTGAGAAACATCCTTCCTCTCTCAAGAACCTCGGCGACATATGCATCTGAAGCTCCAGCGCCAGATAGATCGCTGGGAAACCTAAAGCAAGTGCCTTCGAAGCTACGAGCTCCCACCTCAGGGAGTCATAAAAACCTTGAACATCCCAAAGCAGGCTGGCGTGCTCGAGGTCTGGGAGGCATGACTGCTCTGCTAGCTCGTCCTGGAACGCTCTCCAAACAGCAACACGCAACGCCGATGAGCCCGCAATGGCCGTGTCCCAATGCCCCGCTCTCTGCGCACACCACTGTGCCCTTTCAAAGTGGCGGAGTCTGCCCCAAAGGCGGGGTAGCCACGGCAGTAGACCTATGGCCCTGTCGGCCTCTCTGTTCTTGACTTGCAACATGACTAACACCGTCATAAGCTGCCATGGCCAGCAAGCATGCGCTTCGATGAAATTAAATAGTTCTGTAAGCTGGCGGATCCCCGCTGGGGGCAGAAAGGCAAAATCTCGCTTGTTGCACTGATCAACTCCATTCGCCCGACATGGCACTCGTGCTATTACTCTCTGAACGTGCTCAGGGTCCACTGGTGGGAGTGGGTTCAAGATGGCCTGCCTCTGCGCCTGCCGCCACAAAAGAACAGCCTCTGGAGTGCATGGGGTGCCCGCCCCCCACTTGGCGCCCCACACCTTTTCCTTGAGGCTGATACGGCTGATGGCGTCTGGCGCTGAGGTCGTGCCTGACCTCACTTCCCCTACGAAAACATTCTTGGGTTTGATCATCCTATAAAGACCCTTGCCTCCCGCCAGGGCTTGTTGCAGAACCCAATCCTTAAAACCTTGCTGGTTCACACTCTGCAAAACTCGGTGCGCCCTGGTCGCGTTTTGCCTTGCCCTGAGACTGAAATCCGCGATCTCTCCGTCAGACGCTTTGTCGAGGTGGCCAAGTCCCTCCTTCCAGACTCCCCACTGCCGAGAAGGAAGAGGCATGAGGGACGAGGAGGGGAGCTGGCTCACGAGCTCGCGCACTCTGGTCAGGAGCGTGTCGAATCGCGAACCTCTCTTGGGCAGGCAGCTTCCGAGTTCTTCTAAAAGAAACGCGACTGTGGCCCACCAGTGCGCGACCGGATCTGACGCTGAAACAAACGTTGCTCCCTGCGCTTCTGGCTTGAAAACTAGCTTGCTGGCCTGTCCTCGTCCGCGATAAGCGTTTCGCTTTTGCGGCGGGATCCCGTGTGTCAGGATGAAGAATTCTTCCATTCTGGATACCCATCGGGCGTACTCCATGCCTCCAGCTACAGACGACTCCCGATCTAGTTGGAAAGCTGAAGACTCTGCTATATACTTGGGAGGCTGCGAGAAGTTGTCCAAGTGCAGACTTGTCTGTAGCCCTTGCCACAGACTGTCTAACTGGACGGCAGACAGCTGGTGGAGCGTATGCTTAAAATCGTTGGCCTCAGGCTGCGCTGACCCTACTGGAGGCGCCTCGTCGTCTTCCTCACCTCCACCGTCCAACCAACCGTCCGTACCTCCAAAATCCTCCTCCTCAAAATCGTCTGGGCATAAATACTCCAGCGTCGGCGGGCTCTTAAACGTGATCTTCTGTCTGGGCTGGTTGCGTGGCATAGGAGTTGCCCTGTCGCTCGCGCTGCCTTGCTGTGCCCTAGCCGCTGCTGCCTTCCTTGAGCGCTTGCTCGTCGGGTCGCGGGCACGTTTCATGGCTGGCGGTTGCTGAAAAGGCCTGGGTAGGCTTAAAACTCGGCGCACTGACTCTGACATGCGTAGCCTCAAGCTTACGACCAAACCATAGTGGCTCTTGCCAGCGCCAGCGATGGGTTCCGTGTCTGCTAGCACTGAGCTGATCATGTGCCTTGCTGAGGACGAGCAAACTAAGAAATCAAGCATGCGACAAGGCGGCACCGTGCAAGTGTACTCTACATTACTCGGAACTCTGAGTTCGCCTGCGACCAGATGCGGCCATCCACTCACTTGGAGTTCTTCTGGCTCGCAGTTCCAGTCTCCGATAACTAGCCAAGGTGTGCGCAACGTCTGCAGTAGAGCTCCTAGAGATGCGAGCTTGCGGGCGTTCTCGCCTCGCAGGCCGACTCCTGTCGTGAGATAGATCCCGAAAATGCTGAAAGCCTGTCCTGCCACCTTTGTCTGAAAACCTACAAAATCGTGGAAATCTACTCCACTGGAGAGCTGTTGCTGGTCCTTCTGGAGATCTCTGAGTCCTACCGTCGCACTGGGATCCCTGGACAAGTGGCGAAAGGATTCGAACTGAAAAACTTTCCTGCAGCCTGCGGACACTCCGCCTGGCCTAGTACTGACTTCATTTGCTCTACTGGGGGTGAGCACTGGCTTGAAACCTGCCTGTGCCCATGTCGCTAGATGCTCATCTGCCTCATCTGGGCGCGTGTGCACCTCTGGCAGGACATAAAAATCGTGCTCCCGCCTCTGGAGGAGGTGCCGTGCCGTGGGACCGAACTTGGAGAGGTTGCGCATATACAGGGTGTAGTCCCTCGCCGTCTCCCTTGTGTCGTCAAAGAGACTGCTGGACCCGTTGCCGTACCCGCTGAATCTCGGCATCCGCCTCCTGCTGTAGGGCCTCCCGCTTGGCAGCCAGCTCCGCGGCGGGCGCATCTCCGTCGGCCCTGGGCGGCGCCACGTTGGCAGGTGCCTCGTTCTGTGCACCTGCACCAACTGGCTGCGACTCGCCTGGGGCTGGGGCCTGGCTGCCAGCAGGCTGCTGAGAAGCACGAGGAGGTACAAAAACGCCTGCTGTGTTCCACTATCCGCTGGGTTTCCAACTCTAACAAGGGTGACGGCTTTGTCGATATCAGTGAACCTCGGCACCTCTCGAGACACGAGAGTCCCGCCCTGGCAAATCCTATGCGAAAAGCGAGTGAGCACTCGGCCAGTGAAAACAAGGATTCGTGGCCAGGAATCTATGGTTGGGGAGCTTGTCCCATAGATGGGCTGTGTCCTCTGCGGGCCATGTCCCAACTGTTGGCGGCTCTCCTTATTGTGCGTTATGGCCCATAGACACAAAACGCCTCGGAGGAAGGGGGGGGGGGGGGGGGGGGGGGGCATACCTCCGCTGGCTGAGCCACGAAGGGATACGCGTTGCATCGGGCATTGTTGGGCTCCTCTTGGTTGGAAGCAGCCTTAGAAATTCATAGTCTGCTTCGAGGCATAGCCCTGCATCTTTCTTCGGAAAGCGCACCCTTCCACCTGTAGATTCTAGGAACGTCTGCATGTCTGCGACATGGAGAAAAGACCAGCAGTGACTCCTGGCATGGCCAGGGTCATATGGGACGTATATTCTTTCAATAGAAGCAACAGAAATGGAATGTCCCTGGCATGCACGATAGAAAACGGGTAGGGCAACTCCTCTCCTCACTTGTATCTGCGAGGGGCACGCCTTGTAACTTTGCCACATGTTGTAAACGCTCGTTCCACTGATGTTCTCGCTATCTTCAAGGATTGCCCCCCGAAGCTTCCACTGCCTCTGGCTGCAACGCGGCTAAGCAACGGCTAAGCCGTGTGCTGCGAGAGCATACGACTGGTAACTAAATCCATCCTCGGCAATCTTCTGTACTAGGTCTCCGAAATGGACCCAGCCACCCGATGATCTCGCATAGTCCGAGCAATGCCTCGCGAGATATGCCGCGCACTTACTTATGTGCTCAGCAAACTTGTCAACTCGGCAGCTCTGGGGTCTCCAAAACTCCATACTGCCTAAGGCAGCAAATAACGCGAAAATCTGGTCTTCAGCAAATTCTGCAATATACCTAAGCGTATTACCACTCTGATTGCGCATGGCTTCAATATGCGGCGGAACGGGGCCCAGTCATGTGACCTTCGCGAACTTTCTGTCTCATTGCAGCAGGCGCGCGCTGAATGATTTGTCCGCGTTCTTCATCTGAAACATAAGGCTGCCTGCCTCTGAACGAGACAGCGTGCCCAACATTGGCCTCCTGATCTCCTCCCTGGGGATGCAGAGGCGTGGGCTGACGCTGTCTTCTGTCAGGAGCAGGTGGCAGACTCACTCTGCGAAAGAAGTTCTCAGATGCTGGGCCTGAGCGGCAATGCTCTTCTTCCATGGTAAATGCGAACTCTGGATCCGCATCGCATGGAAAAACTTTAACATCCGCAAAATCAGCGCCTGCTTCCAAGGACCCCGGGGCGCCTGCGGCATCCGGGTTCTGTTCTGCAGAGGGAATTTCTGCTGCCTGACTTTCGCTCGGAGCAGCTGCTGGCATGCCTTGGCAGCAGGTGCAGTTTCTTCCTCCGACGGCGCAGCTGTGGGGGAAGACTGCTCTTGAGGTGCCTCAGGATGTGCAGCACAAGCACCCGAGTCTACCATCATCTCATCATTCTTCCGTTGCTCCTGTTCCGCTCTGGCTGGGCCAGGCGGGGGGGGCGGGGGGTTCTCTGTCACGGCTGAGCCGGGCGGAGGTGTAGGAGGAGCTGGAAGTCGACTTCCACTCGCAACAGGTTCCCCTTTGGCATGAGGCTTAGGCCCCTCACTCCTGTCAAGTATCATAGGAGTACGGACGAAATTTGGATCCACTTCGAGGGTCCGCTCAACAACAGCGTCCGCAAATTTCAGCCATGCACTCGAATAGTTTTCCGGGTCATGTCTGTCCATTACTTTGAACTTCATGTAAACATGTATCGCAGCTTCGATATATGCTGCAGCCTCTATTCGCCTCTATTCTCTGTTCTTCAAGATCGCCGCGTTCCTGCGACCAAATTGCTCTAAGTTCGCGCCATCTGTAAAAAGAAATCTTTCTCATTCCTCAATGCCTTGCGTGCTCTCGGACGCGAGAACTGCAGCTTGGAGACGTCTTTGAGAATCATGAGAACAGCAGTTATCTGTGAGATGTCCCCCCTCCCCAAACCCCTCCCCCGGGAGCCCGGTCCGGTCCATTTGGAGGGGGGGGGGGGTCCGGCCGGACGGGCCGGAACCCCCCGGAGGTCTCATCCGCTCCCGAAAAACGTGGAAAAACACGTGAAATTCGTGTAGGGACGCGTCTGGTGGCCTCGAAATGGGTTTGGGACGCCCCACGAGCGCTCCAAGACGTCCAAGTTTGCCCGAAGACGGGCCACGAGGCGTCCTCGGCGGCAAAAGAGGTCCCCACGAGCTCCCCCGAGGGCCTCCGAGATGCGTTCCACAAGGGTCCCTAGACGCCAAAGTTGGGCCATTCCCATTGTGAAATGCACATTTAAAAAAATTCAGCTTTGGATCTTTCCGATGCTCCCCGACGGCCCAAGAGGCTCCCAAACCCGCTCCCAGACGGCCCCAGAAGCCTCGCAGAGGGTCCCCCACAGACCCCTAGAGGGCCCAAGATGGGCCAACAGGCGTCCAAGACGGCCCAAGAGGGCTCCGAAAACGGCCCCAAGAGCGTTCCAGGAGCGCTCCGAGTTGCTTCCCCGAAGCTCCACATGGTCCCAGACGGTCCAAGAGCGATCAGAAACATCGACGACGACCTCCCGACGGCTCACGAGGCCTCCCCAGACGCCCCCACAGGCATCCAAGATTCCCCCCAAGAGGCCCTCTAGACGCAAAAAATCGTTCGTTTCCTTCGTAAAACGTATATTTTTTCACACGTGCGCTTTTGGGGGTGACGAAAAACGTGGAAAAACACATGAAATTCGTGTAGGGACGCGTCTGGTGGCTTTGAAATGGATTTGGGACGCCCCACGAGCGCTCCAAGACGTCCAAGTTGCCCGAAGACGGGCCACGAGGCGTCCTCGACGGCAGAAGAGGTCCCCACGAGCTCCCCCGAGGGCCTCCGAGATGCGTTCCACAAGGGTCCCTAGACGCCAAAATTGGGCCATTCCCATTGTGAAATGCACATTTAAAAAAAAAATCAGTTTTGGATCTTTCCGATGCTCCCCGACGGCCCAAGAGGCTCCCAAACCCGTTCCCAGACGGCCCCAGAAGCCTCGCAGAGGGTCCCCCACAGACCCCTAGAGGGCCCAAGATGGGCCAACAGGCGCCCAAGACGGCCCAAAAGGGCTCCGAAAACGGCCCCAAGAGCGTTCCAGGAGCGCTCCGAATTGCCTCCCCGAAGCTCCACATGGTCCCAGACGGTCCAAGAGCGATCAGAAACATCGACGACGACCTCCCGACGGCTCACGAGGCCTCCCCAGACGCCCCCACAGGCATCCAATATTCCCCCCAAGAGGCCCTCTAGACGCAACAAATCGTTTGTTTCCTTCGTAAAACGTATATTGTTTCACACGTGCGCCTTTGAGGATGACCCCCGCTCCTGCACGGCCCCAGAGCCCCCCAAACCCGCTCCCAGACGGTCCAAGACGCCTCCAAGAGGGCCCGTACATAGCCCTCGAGGGCCCCAAGACGCGCAAACACACGTCCAAGACGGCCCAGAAGGGCTCCGAAAACGGCTCCGAGAGCGCTCCAGGAGCGGTCCGAGTGGCCTCGAAGAGAGCTCCACATGGTCCTCGACCGTCCAAGGGCGGTCACAAACATCGACGACGGCCTCCAAACGGCTGAAGAGGCCCCCAAGACGGCCCAAGAGGCATCCACAATGCGCCCACAGAGGGCCTCTAGACGCAAAAAACCGCCCGTTCCCTTTGTAAAACGTATATTTTTTCTCACACGTGCGCCTTTCGGGGTGCCCCCCGCTCCTGGACGGTCCCAGAGCCCCCAAACCCGCTCCCAGACGGCCCAAGACGCCTCCAAGAGGGTTCCCCATATAGCCCTAGAGGGCCCCAAGACGGGCCAACAGACGTCCAAGACGGCCCAAAAGGGCCCCGAAAACAGCCCCGACAGCGCTCCAGGAGCGCCCCGAGTGGCCTCGAAGAGAGCTCCACATGGTCCCCGACGGTCCAAGAGCGATCAACAACACTGACGACGACCTCCAGACGGCTACAGAGGCCCTCAAGACGCCCCAAGAGGCATCCACGATGCGCCACAAGAGGGCCTCTAGACGCACAAAAACGCCCGTTCCCTTCGTAAAACGTATATATTTCTCGCACATGCGCCTTTTGGGGTGTTCCCCGCTCCTGGGCGGCCCCAGAGCCCCCCAAGACCGCACCAAGACGGTCCAAGAAGCCTCCACGAGGGCCCCGCGACAGCCCAAGAGGGCGCCAAGACGGGTCTCAAGAGGGGCAGAGGACGGCCCAAGAGAGCCCCGAAGACAACGCGCGCGACTCGCGGTCAGATTCCTCGCAACTTGCGTCGCTTCCCGCCGTGATCGTCACTTGCTTCCGCAGGGCGTTTCGGCGGGTCTCTGACCATGGCCTGAAACGATCGAAGGTCACCCCACGGCCGCCCCTGACGGTTCCAAAAGACACCGCAAACCAGTTCTGAGGTCACCAAGGGCATACCACAGTCCTCGGCAACAGATGGCGACGGCCAAGACGGCCGAAAAGAACGCACAGAGCGCCCCATGACAGCCCAAGAGAGGCCGATGACAGCCCAAGAGAGCCCCAAGACAGCCCAATACTGCCACAGGACGGCCTAAGGGGCCCCAAGACAACCCAAGAATGCCCCAAGAATGGCCCAGGGGCCTCAGACCACCCAAAGAGGCGACCAGACCACTGCGCGATTCTTCATAAGGAGTCGGCGGATGTGGCGTAAGCCTGAAGAATCATGAGAACAGCAGTTATCTCATTAGATCCCACTAGCATCGGCGAATCCTCAGACGAAGCGCCCCCATCCGGCTGCGCCGGAGGGGTTGCCTCAGGGATGCCTGATGCGTCGTCGCCTCCGCGTCGGGCAGGAGCCACATCCTCGGCGGACGTCGCTTTTGCCTCGGCCGCCTTTGCGCCTTCAACGGGGCTCCACGCCTTAACGGGTTGGTCCATTGCAGCGCTGCCTTTGGCATGCTGCGGGGCACCCTGGTCTCTCACCCATGCAGGTGCGGCCTTGGCCGGAGGCTCTGCCTTCTGACGACTTGGATCCGCTGAAGGAAGATTAATAACATTTGGCCTGGTGAGTCGAGTCAAATGAACCGGGGGGTCACGAAGACTCGGTTTCCAAGCTTCAGACTGACCGCTAGTCGTGTCCTTGCCTCCCGGCTTTGCCGGTGGCTGCGTCAATGAAAAAGCCGCAGGGTTCTCATCTCCCCCATCAATGCGAGGCACCTTCGTCGGCGGGGGATTCATCGAATACGCTTCTGGACAAACTTGTGGCGGAGGCGGGGCCTTCTTAGGCACCGTCTGCTTCGCCTGTGGTACGCCTTCAAGCGATGCGGCGTTCGGCTTCGTAGCCGGCGGCGGCGCCAATGCAAGCAGCGGCGGCGGAGCCTTCTTCGAAGCTTCCTCTCTCGGCGCTTCCGTGGGCAACCCCTCCTTCGGAGGAGGAGGAGGGGGAATCGGCGCTTTCGTGGGTGCGTCGGCCTTGCGATTCGATGGTCGAGCCTCTGCCCGCGGGGGCGGAGGCTTGAACGCTCTCTCAGTGCCTGATGCAGCCTGCCCTAAAGTCGGGAAGTTCTCGGCCTCAACCGAAAATTGAATGCCGGGCGGCTGGGCCGCTGGCACTTCTGGTTTTGCTTCCGCCGCTGTCTTCAATCTATGTGTTTCTTCTTTTTTCTTCTCAACAAGCTTCGCTGATTCCTCCGAGGCCTCGTCTTTGTGCAATGAGTCTTGGTTAGCCTGACTCCCTCTTGTTGGAGCCAAGGCCTGATATCAGAATTCTCGTTGTTGAGATATGGGCTCTTGTCATCTTGCCAATCAAATGGTTCTAAATTTGGAACCCGCTGTCTCTGCGCCTCCCGGACTTTGTCCGTGGCATTTGTCCGATCTCGGTGTCTTTCGACCTCGAAATCCTGCTCCAGGTTCCACCCTTTCTGTCTGGCAGCGTTTTGAAACATGCACAGAGGCTGGCGTAACGTGAAGCGCTGCCGGAGTCCAATGGTATAGTCTAAGCTCGTGCAATACGTCTCCGACTGGATCGCCCACATATTGCGGCGGCCTCCCTTTGATGACTGTTGGGTCTTTCGTGAAGAAAACAATCTCCGCAGTAATCCATATGCCGTCTCCAAAGGTCTCCTCTGCAACGGAATGCGTCGCGCGCGTGTTAGGGTTATCCACACATGGAAAGGAGTACACCCCAACCTTGTGCGCCTTGACGTTGCCTCCGTATTTGGGGTCAGAAGGAAGCAATTGGTGGCCCTCCAATATTGCATGAAGGGCAGTCACAGACGTGCCATGATAATGTTTAGACCAGCATGTGGATGGGTCTTGGACTTCCGCAAGCTTTTCGTCTTTCACGAAGAAGGGCAACGAGAGCTCAACACAATGGCCGATGCCCGCTCTATGGGTCCTCGCCGACAACTTGGCCCAATGCAGACGATCAGCAACAATGGCTGCTGGGTCTGCTCTTGACCAATCGGCTTTGATCCTGAAGAAACGTGCCCAGTTCGGAATCACATAATTTGGTTCCAGAGGTGGGGTTCTCGTTGACTTCTGTAACAACTGGAAAGCCAGCCATGCTTCCCCTTTCGCGGTTCTCAGACCCGTCTTGTACTGTGGGCTATGAGGCGGATCATTCCCTTTTGCAACCTCTGCAGCACGGACTTCTTCGCCTGGGTAAACGTTCCCAGCCATCATGCCCCGATGGAGGTTGCCGCTTTTGACCGTCAACGATTGGAGAAAATCATGGTAGACAATTTCTGGCCCTGTCGCACTTTTATAATGAAATTGCTTCTTCTTCTGATATGGCAAATGAGAAGGCCAATCAAGTTCCCTTTCTCCGGGGCTACATTCTTTCGGACGCTGCGGGAACTTGTGACCGCCGCTGAGCTTGGTTAAACTTCCCACGGGGCATTTATTGCGAAGATACTCCTCCGCTGCTTCACCAGACGTTTGAGCTTATGGAAAGCCCGTAGGCGGCGCCGAAGGGGGACTGCGGGGCGACTGAGCCGTCCGCATACTGGAATCACTGCCCGAGGCGGCTGAGCCGCCGGGCGCAGCGACCCCACTGAAAGCGGCTGCGCCGCTCAGTGGCGTGGCGTGAACCGAGACGGCTATGTCGGCCGAGGCAGAACCAATCACCGAAACGGCTAAGCCGCTCGGTGCCTTGACCGGCGCTGCCTTTTGCAGCTCGTTCAGTGCCGTGCGCATATGCTCATCGTTTTGCACACCTTCGTTTTCCGATCGTAGGCGTTGCCCCTTCGGCGGCATTCCCGGACAGAAAATCTCTCCGCGCGGCAAGAAGTAATTGTCATCTTTCCAATGGAAAAATCATCATATGCCATTCCCTGCTTAAGAATGTCAATTATCCCGGCAAAGCAACCTAACAGCGATGTGTAGGAGCATATCTGGAAGAATTCCCCTTAAGATTCACATGATAATCCTGTTGTCGAATTCTGCTGTTCTCGCACTCGTAGTCGCATTCGCGATGACAGTCGCAGTGGCAACGGCAGTCGCAGTCACAGCCTCAGCCTCAGCCTGCCTCAGCCTCAGCCTCAGCCTGCCTCAGCCTCAGCCTGCCTCAGCCTCAGCCTCAGCCTGCTTCAGCCTCAGCCTCAGTCTGCCTTCAGCCTCGGCCTCAGCCTCAGCCTGCCTCAGCCTCAGCCTGCATCAGCCTCAGCCTCAGCCTCAGCCTGCCTCAGCATCAGCCTGCCTCAGCCTCAGCCTCAGCCTGCCTCAGCCTCAGCCTCAGCCTGCTCAGCCTCAGCCTCAGTCTGCCTTCAGCCTCGGCCTCAGCCTCAGCCTGCCTCAGCCTCAGCCTGCATCAGCCTCAGCCTCAGCCTCAGCCTGCCTCAGCATCAGCCTGCCTCAGCCTCAGCCTCAGCCTGCCTCAGCCTCAGCCTCAGCCTGCTTCAGCCTCAGCCTCAGTCTGCCTTCAGCCTCGGCCTCAGCCTCAGCCTGCCTCAGCCTCAGCCTGCATCAGCCTCAGCCTCAGCCTCAGCCTGCCTCAGCATCAGCCTGCCTCAGCCTCAGCCTGCCTCAGCCTCAGCCTCAGCCTCAGCCTCAGCCTCAGTCTGGCCTCAGCCTCAGCCTGCCTCAGCCTCAGCCTGCATCAGCCTCAGCCTCAGCCTGCCTCCTCAGCATCAGCCTGCTTCAGCCTCAGCCTCAGCTGCCTCAGCCTCAGCCTCAGTCTGCTTCAGCCTCAGCCTCAGTCTGCCTTCAGCCTCGGCCTCAGCCTCAGCCTGCCTCAGCCTCAGCCTGCATGAGCCTCGGCCTCAGCCTCAGCCTGCCTCAGCATCAGCCTGCCTCAGAGTCAGCCTCAGCCTGCCTCAGCCTCAGCCTCATCTGCCTTCAGCCTCAGCCTCAATCTGCCTTCAGCCTCGGCCTCAGCCTCAGGCGCCTCAGCCTCGCCTGCATCAGCCTCAGCCTCAGCCTCAGCCTGCCTCAGCATCAGCCTGCCTCAGCCTCAGCCTGCCTCAGCCTCTCTCGGCCTGCTTCAGCGTCGCCTAATCTGCCTTCAGCCTCGCCTCAGCCTCAGCCTGCCTCAGCCTCAGCCTCATCAGCCTCAGCCTCAGCAGCCTGCCTCCGCATCAGCCTGCCTCAGCCTCAGCCTCAGCCTGCCTCAGCCTCAGCCTCAGCCTGCTTCAGCTCACCTCAGTCTGCCTTCAGCCTCGCCTCAGCCTCAGCCTCCTCAGCCTCAGCCTCATGCCTCAGCCTCAGCCTCAGCCTGCCTCAGCATCAGCCTGCCTCAGCCTCAGCCTCAGCCTGCCTCAGCCTCAGCCTCAGCCTCAGCCTCAGCCTGCTTCAGCCTCAGCCTCAGTCTGCCTTCAGCCTCGGCCTCATCCTCAGCGTGCCTCAGCCTCAGCCTGCTCAAGACCTCAGCCTCAGCCTGCCTCAGCCTCAGCCTGCCTCAGCCTCAGCCTGCCTCAGCCTCAGCCTCAGCCTGCCTCAGCCTCAGCCTCAGCCTGCTTCAGCCTCAGCCTCAGTCTGCCTGCGGCCTCGGCCTCAGCCTCAGCCTGCCTCAGCCTCGGCCTGCCTCAGCCTCAACCTGCCTCAGATTCAAAATGTGGCCCGGGAATTGAGTTTTGGGAACTCGAAGAACACGAAGTGGCCTACAGTTGGCTCGGGCATTCAAAATCATGCCCAGGAATGGAGTTCGGGAACTCGAAGACCACGAAGTGGCCTACAGTTGGCTCCGGGCAGAATGTGGCCCGGGAATGGAATTCTGGGAACTCGAAGAGCACGAAATGGCCTACAGTTGGCTCCGGGCATTCAAAATGTGGCCCGGGAATGGAGTTCTGGGAACTCGAAGACCACGAAGTGGCCTACAGTTGGCTCCGGGCATTCAAAATCATGCCCAGGAATGGAGTTCTGGGAACTCGAAGAGCACGAAGTGGCCTACAGTTGGCTCCGGGCATTCAAAATGTGGCCTGGGAATGGAATTCTGGGAGGTCGAAGAGCACGAAGTGTGTGACTGTTTGCTTAAAACGAGCCCGGTTCTCGCCTGTCCGGCTCCCGCCCAGACCCCCCTGGGGAGTCATCAAATGCCCTCTTTTGGCCCCATTAGAAACCTATCAAACTTCGCTGTTAGGTAATTATCCTGGCAAAGCAACCTGACAGCGATGTGTAGGAACTTATCTGGAAGCATTCCCCTTAAGATTCAGATGAGAATCCAGTTGTAGAATTCTGCTGTTCTCGCAGTCGTAGTCGCATTCGCGATGACAGTCGCAGTGGCAACGGCAGTCGCAGTCACAGCCTCAGCCTCAGCCTGCCTCAGCCTCAGCCTCAGCCTGCCTCGGCTCAGCCTCAGCCTCAGCCTCAGCCTGCTCAGCCTCAGCCTGCAGCCTCAGCCTCAGCCTGCCTCGGCCTCAGCCTGCGTCAGCCTCAGCCTCAGCCTGCTTCAGCCTGCCTCAGTCTGCCTTCAGCCTCGGCCTCAGCCTCAGGCTGCCTCAGCCTCAGCCTGCATCAGCCTCAGCCTCAGCCTCAGCCTGCCTCAGCCTCAGCCTGCCTCAGCCTCAGCCCCTGCCTGCCTCAGCCTGAGCCTCAGCCTGCTTCAGCCTCAGCCTCAGCCTCAGCCTGCCTCAGCATCAGCCTGCCTCGGCCTCAGCCTGCGTCAGCCTCAACCTCAGCCTGCTTCAGCCTGCCTCAGTCTGCCTTCAGCCTCGGCCTCAGCCTCAGGCTGCCTCAGCCTCAGCCTGCATCAGCCTCAGCCTCAGCCTCAGCCTGCCTCAGCCTCAGCCTGCCTCAGCCTCAGCCCCTGCCTGCCTCAGCCTCAGCCTCAGCCTGCTTCAGCCTCAGCCTCAGTCTGCCTTCAGCCTCGGCCTCAGCCCCAGCCTGCCTCACCCTCAGCCTGCGTCAGCCTCAGCATCAGCCTGCCTCAACATTCAAAATATGGCCCGGGAATGGAGTTCTGGGAACTCGAAGAACACGAAGTGGCCTACAGTTGGCTCCGGGCATTCAAAATCATGCCCAGGAAGTTAGTTCTGGGAACTCGAAGACCACGAAGTGGCCTACAGTTGGAGAACGGTCGCCTCAGACCAAGACGATGGTCATCTCAACCGGTGGCAAAGGCGGAGGCAAAGGAGGCGGAGGTGCAGGATCGTCCAGAGGCTAGTAGGACGCGATGGACAACCATATGTGCAGTGGATCGCGAGGCAGACGCTGGCCAACTCCAGCGCCATCACGGATCTCGAGGCCAACGTGAGCGACCACTTCCTGCTCGCACGTGGCTGGCCAAGGCAGGTCTGAGGGCCAACGAGTACTACACAAAGGCAATGACAGAGCTCAACAAAAGCACAGAGAGCGACCCGTCGGTCGACCTTGCGAGCATGGGCCCCCCAATCGTCACAGTATTCTGTCTCGTCGTGATGGAGATGCGCAGGCGCGCCGAAGAGAGAGTTCACAAGGAGGCGGTCGCTTCCTTTTGGAATACAAGCATCAAATTCAAATCGCAGTCGAACCTGTCGCAGCTCATCCGCCACATCTCACTCCAGGTGCATCGTGGGGAAAATAGCAAGAGGATGGGGAACATGGTCAAACTCAAGTTGAAGGTGATAGCTATTATGACGGGAGGCAGCCTGCTCCAGACGCTGTTGTTTCGCACCCTCGAGGAGCTCAACTCCCAGAGGCTCGTGGAGTCAGCGCCCAGGAGCCAGGCAGCGCAACAATCAGAATTGGCTCGCAAAGAAGCTGTTCTAGAGTTCGAGGTAATTGAGTAGCACGGCGAGGCGATGAAACCAAATGACGTACCATCCAGAGTTTTAAATGACAATGGCTCGAGGGAGGGTGACTCGCTGACGTCTTCTGCTGGAATGCAAAAAAAAGTGCCTCATGATATACTAAGCCACGAGCTGTACCGCCCATGACTTCGCAAGACACCCAGCATGTTCAATCGAGAATGTCAACGGCGGGTGCGTCGAGCTCGACAGAGTCGGGACCCCCGCCAGCCAACTGGTATCCTTGCTCCCATCCGCCCTCTGTGAGTCCCCCTTCGTCTTCTATCTCCACTCCCCTCCAGCTTGCACCCAACCTTGCGTCCAGTGCTCGCCCCACTGATCTGTGAACAGAGGCCCCACTCGAGACATTAGATTCGCAGGAAGGGATCGGTTTGTGGGGAGTGGGGGTGGTGGGCGGGAGGCGGGGGGAGGAGAATGAGGACGACAAGCTCGCGGCCGCCGATTATGGTCGTACCGTTGGGCGCGTAAGGTCGGCCGTCGAGCCCAGACGCGGGCGCCCCCCGCAGGCGCGAAGGGTCCCGACGCGTCGCCATGCAAGCAGGTAGTGCTAGTGTCCGCAGGCTCCCCTGGAGGGCCCTCCCTCCCGATGGGGTTTGCCTTGGGGCCCGATGGGAGCCCTCCCCCCATGCAGAGATTTCGCGATTCTAATATTGGATGTTCATGAGGCCAGCTGGCCGTTGCATGGACGAGTTTGCTTTGCCTGTAATATGTTCGGGCCCTCTGTCTCCGAAGCTTGACATCGTCTCCATCGTTTCAGATCAGAGCAGACGAGATCCTCCTCCTCCTCCTCCTCCTCCTCCTCCTCCATGCTTGCTTCAAGGAAAACTTGTGTCCCCTGTGCGATCGCCTATAAGCCGCAACAGAAGCAAATGTAAACCAGTTGCTGGTGCACGCACCGGCCACCACACCGATTACCCCACCGAAACTGCACATCAGTCTTTAAGCAACATAGTGGAGTGTCGACATATTACCCGATGTGCGCTGTGAAGCGGACTCGCGCACCTGGCGTACTCTGCGCGCGTCGCGCGCCTGGCGCGGCTGGAGGAGGCACACACGGCGCACGTGGAGCATGTGGCGCTTCTGGCGTAACAGGCGCGCCTGGGACGTTTGGGGCCCAGGGGCACCTGGTGCGCGTGGGGCACCTGGCACGCGTGTGGTTCTCTCAAATGCATATCTCGCTTTGGGGAGGCCCATATCGTGTTCAAGAACTCCAACTGTTGTAAGGATGGAGGCTGGTTCGTTTTCAATGCGGCTCGTGCTCGAGGCTTCTTTAGCTTCTATACTCTTTCATGGTCAAAACTTCGAAATTGTGCAACGCCTACATGGATGGCAAAACGGGGCCATCGCTCGATACTTCCTTGAACATGTTCATTCTATACATATATGTATGTATATATATACACATACATATGCGTGTCTTCTTTCTAGGTAGAAAGATGGAGGGTGAGTGGCAGGCTCACCGGGTGCTCAAAGGGGGCGCTGGAAACTGAATTGTCGTACAGACTCATGAGGGGGGACTTGGCATGGGAGGGTGTGTTGGAGCATCGTTGATGCAGCCTGGATTTACTGTGGTCCTCCTCCTCATCCTCATCCTCCTCCGTCTTCGATATGGAGAAAGCTACGGAATGGGACTGCGCGAGCGATATAGTAACTGGCACCCAACTCGTGTCACACTACGTTCCTGCACTTCCTTGGTCGAAGCAATTTGTCTGGAAATCGTTTCTGGAAGGTCGGCATGGAGAACGCGAAGCGTCAACAATTCAGTTCCAAAACATCGAACACACTATGACAATGCTATGCTGCGCGATGTCCCCGCGAGGGTGCCAGTGGAGCACATGACGGCAAACGAAAGAGACCATTTATGTTTCGAAAACGGTTACTCCTCACTGAGAACTTGAATCACATTGGCAGACGCAATACCATCACAAAACGTGGACGCAGACCAGCGCATCCTAACCACCCCGCCAAGCTGATGCCCTCTTCGATGCCGACAGAGTTGTCCCGCAAGCAATGGTCCACATCACGGGTTGCGCACGACAGCGCGCAGAATATGGTTAGCCTGGGCAACATGTGCCCTCTGATTGATCTAGACCGTAAGCGTGTGCATGCCGCCTCCTGGCATTGAGCCAGCACGCTTCAGAGCGGCGCAAACTTACACGATGGCGAAAATGAACAAATAACATAACCAAGCTGGCACCCGCATGCGTGTGTTGCACCTGCTTTCCTTATTAGAGCGCAGGGCGGCAAACGTCCATCGCAATTCCCCAGAACGATCGCAGGCGAAAAACACGCCCGACACTCGCTGACAAATGAAACGCCTCGGTTGGCAATCGAGGCTTTGCTTCGAGATAGCTGGAATTCGCTACCGTGCCGTAAGCACTGAGTGGGGTGTCCTCAGGAGCTTTCGTGATCACTGCATTGAGTATCGCAAATATTGCTGAAAAGGGCCCAGGTCCCGTGTTCCGCGCGCTCTTGGGCGCTATCGTGCGATATTGGAAGTCCCCGCGTGACGTGTTCAGGAGCCTCGGCAGCGTGTTGGGAGCGTGGCTGGGATTCAAAACCTTGAACCTGCTTAACATGCTGTAAGATGGACTCACGGGCCCGTGCAGGCTATGCGTTGCCCTTGGTGGTATTCTGGGCTGTCTTGAAGGCCCTGGGAAAAAAAAGGGGGCTACCCGAGAAGCCAACTGAAATACCTGATGTTTCTGTTTGATGCTCGTATACCTTTCCTGGCTGTTCGGTCTTAAAAGCACCTCATAAGGCCAAGAAGCCCCTGGGATCGCCCCAAGATGGCCACCGATGCCCGCAAGAGGGGCCCCCAAAGGCCTCCAAAACGGGCCCACGAGGGATAACGCGAAATTGCACTTGGAGCCTCCACCCCAAGATGACCCCCTAGACCGCCTCCAGGTCCTCAAGGAGGGTGCGCCGCTGGATCTCCCCAAGGGGGGGGGGGGGTAGGACCCCTCCCCCCCCCCCCCTTCCTCGATCCGTCGTCGGGGACCCCCTCCCCCCCCTTTTCGATCTGTCGGGGAACCCCCCTCCCCCCCCTCCCCCCCCTTTCCCCGACCCGTCGTCGGGACCCCCCCCCTCACCCCCTTTCAAAAAGGAGGGGGGGTCCGACCCCCCCCCCCATCCCCTCCTTTCGCCGCGCCGCCCCCTGACTCCGGAACCCGACCCCCGCCACCCCTAGTCCTCACCCTAACCCAAACCACTAATCCTAACCCCAACCATTGACCCCAGCCCCAAAAAGTACTCACTACTCATTACTCACTCTCACTACTGACTACTTGCTTTCCGCTACCCACTTCTCAGTACCCCCTACTCACTACTCACTACTCACTACTCACTATCCACTACTCACTACCCACCACCCACTACTCGCTACTCACTACTCCCTACTCGCTACTCCCTCCTCCCTACTCACTACTCACTACTCACTCCTCACTACCCACTACTCAATACTCACTACTCACTAAGCACTACTCACTACTCCCTACCCACTACTCACTAATCACTACTCATTACCCACTACCCACTATCCACTACTCACTACTCACGACTCATTGCCCACAAATCACTACTCACTACCCACTGCCCACTACTCGCTAATCCATACACAATACTGACTACACAGTACTCAGTACTCACTACTCGCTACTCCCATACTCGCTACTCAATACTCACTACTCACTCTCCGCCACTCACTATTCACTACTCACGACTTACTACTCCCTATTCACTAGTCACTATATAATCTCATGTCACTAGTCACCACTCACTGGTCACTAGTCACTACTGACTACCCACTACCCATTACTCACCAATCGCTACTCACTACCCACAATTCGCTATCCACTTCTTACTACTCACCACTCACTACTCTCTACTCACTACTCCCTGCTCACTATTCACTATTCACTACTCACTACTCGCTACTCCCTACTCGTTACTCACTAATCACTACCCACCACTCACTACTGACTACTCTCTACTCTCTACTCACTACTCACTACGCCCTACTCGCTCCTCACTACTCACTACTCGCTACTGCCTACTCGCTACTCACTACTCACTACCCACTGCCACTACCCACTACTCTGTATTCACCACTACTCACAACTCACTAGTCACTACGCACTACGTACTACTTTGTACTCACTACTAACTACTCACTACTCACTAATCACCACTCACTACTCGCTACTCGCTACTCACTACATACTTTTCACTACTCACTACTCATTACCCACTACCCACTACTCACTACGCATTACGCACTACCCACTACTCCTTACTCACTAACCACTACTCGCCACCCACTACTCACTACAAACTACTCACTACCCACCACTCATTACTCCCTACTCCCTACTCAGTACTCACTACTCGCTACTCGCTACTCCCTACTCGCCTCTCACCACTCACTTACCAGTACACACTACTCACTATTCACTACTCACTACTCCCCACTCCCTACTTCCTACTCCCCACTCACTACCCACTACTCACTACCCAATACTCACTACTCACTACGCACTAACTCACTACTCACTACTCACCACTCCCTACTCCCAACTCCGCACTCCCTACACGAGGAAGGGGGTGCCCGACCCCCCCCCCCCCCCTCATCCCCCCTTTCCAGCGCCAAGGGGGGATGAAGAGGGGGGGGGGGGGGGAGGTCTGGACCCCCCCCCCCCCCCCCCCCATGGGATGCACTGGCGCACTTTCGTCCTCAGGGGGCCCTCAAGAAGCGCCCGGCAGCCTCATGCCGCAAGCAAGAAAGAGGCCCCAAAAGGCATCCAAGAGGCACCCGAGACTCAAGGAGAGCTCCAAGAGGCACTGGAGGCCTCCAAGTTACCCCAAGTCTGCAAACAAAAGTACAGGGCTTGACCATGAGGTGATAGGCTGGGAACCCTGCTCTTAGGATAACGTCGGCGACGTATCAAGGCATCCCACAACTCGTCCCTCGATGGCAAGCGAAAGGGTAGGTAAGAGAGGAGCCATGGGGATAGAACGTGGATCATAAAAACACGCGGGCTTTGTCCGCTGCTGGGATCCCGATTGAGGCGCGCGGAGTCACGTGTTCCCGGCAAATCGGACTGCGCAGTCTTGAACCAAGACAGCGTCGGATATAGCACTCGCTATGCAGCCTCACCTTAAATTCGTTTAAAAGTCGGGAAGGGAAGGGCCGAACGCTAGCTCCAAGTCCTAATTTATAAAGTCCAATAAAAAAAAGGGGGGAAGTTTTTTTTTTCCCGAACAGCATGCAGCACAGAGGCACAGCGAGGGCAGCGCAAAGCATTCGGGCTGGCCACGGCGCATTGCCACGACCAGCCGCTGACGATTACGGGTTGTCACCGGCAAATCCACATAATCACCCGCAGACAATTGAAAGGAAGTGCCCAGCCAGCGGGCTGGACGTCGAAGCGCGCAGCTGGCAAGCGGATCTGACCAGACGGTCAGTTCCCCTTTCGTATGGAAAACATAGGAAATGCCCACGTCCGGGCACTTATGGTAGTTGCGACGCCATGGGCATATATGCCCGTGGCCAGGCGAAGATGACTCCTTTTTAGGCGTGCACACCCGTGTCCGGTCAAGGTTAATTACTTGTCTGAGTTTGAGCAGCCGCCCTCATTGTTGTCCACTGGCCCTGAACAGGGCGCCCCCATGTTGGCGATGTCTTTCTTGCCTCAATAGGGCGTGGACTTCTTCGCTTCGTGCTTGAAGGATTGGCTTCCTTCCATCCTTGCAGTGGCGCGCGGTCGATGCGCCCTTTGGCATGGCCGTCCGCGGTCATATATCGCGCGACACACCGCCGCGCGCAATGAGCCATATATCGGCCCATCATCTGTCTCATCCAACTGATGCGCCCCAACAGGGTGCACTCGGTCGGCCGTTTCGCCGTCGGGCGCGCGCCCGGGCAGTATCAGGTTGGCTCCTCGGATACCAAATCCCTTGACTTCGCCATCTTCGCCCCCAGCAAGGCGACGGTATCATGGGTCACTATGAAGGTCAACTTTTCCTGTCGGGGTCATAAACTGATGTGCTATTTGCTGCGGGTCTTGCTGCAGCTTGCGCGTGGCAGCGTTAAGTCTTCGCACTTGGACATTCGCACGTTTCAAGAATACCAAGCATGGCATCAGCCATGCACGAGTGCTCAAAGCGTATGCCGAAGCGCCACGTAAACTGATGAACATGTCGGGTGCTGTCTCCGTTGCCTTTCCTTCCGCTACAGCGCCCGGACGTTCCGGGCGCTGCGTCGGGCGGCGCTGTTTGGTGCATTCATCCTGATCTAGCAGGACGTGGCTATCCTCGGTCTCAGTGTATCGAACGGCGCAATGTGTGGAACAGTGTTTGTTCAATTTACATGCGCCGCGCCCATGCGCCGAACGTGCCCTTTCGCATGTGACGTGCTTGTCGCTGGTTTCCTCCACTTCAGCCATGTTTATGTCGTCAACGTGCTTGGCTGTCAGGAGGTTTGGGCTTGTCTCAAATCCTTCATCATATGATGCGGGTGTCTTGCCGAAGCCTCGTGTGCTGGTCCTGAGCTTCAGTGAGAATGCCCTAGGGGCATCTTGCGCGCCTGTTCCTGGCTTCAGGCATTGAAGGCAACGCTTTGAACTTTGACTCCTCATGGGACGAGAAAACGGGAAGTGCGCGCAGCGAGGAGGCTGAACCAGATGGAAGAGTGAAGAATACCATGCGCTCTTTCTCACCGGTGGCCTCAGCCAACTCACGGTAAGCCAGACCCTTCATGAAACCCCAGTCACTGTCCATGGATGCCATGACCCACTGTTTCTTGCGCGCGGCCGCGCCGGCGAGCAATCTCTGGCGCGCTCGCCGAGCTTTGCCTGAGGGGGCTTCTACGTCAAATGCCTCGACGCCCAAAGCCACGAATGACAAGGCGTAGTCGCATTGTTCGTTTCATTTCGCCCTTGTCGCTCTTGACAAACTTCAACTTCTGCACATGTCTAGAGGTCATGAAGTTGGTCGCATTCCTGATGTCTTGTATCCTGGAGTATGTGGTACCCTACCATACTTAACTTCGGTGTACAAAGCCTTAAACATATCTGTCGGATTGGCGGGTCTTTCTGCCTTCATCAGGAGGTCGTCTCCCTTGGCGACCATAGCTCTTTCTGCTGCGGCCGAGACGTATGCGCGGTCGCTGCGCAGCGACTCGCATTGTTGCTCTGATAAAACGACCGTGGCCATGTCAGCCAAAAACATAGCTCGACATACCGGCCGTGGTCACCCGAGTCGAAATCGTAAGTCTCATCGTATTCAATGGTCCAAGGTGCCAGAAAGGTTTCGTCGGTGTCGCGATTCCGAGCGCAACCTGCATCTCGCACGTGTCCTTGCACATCGCGAGCCGCAGCCGCGAGCGCGCGCTTGTCGGCAACCATGTCAGTGGGGCACCGATCACAGGGACTCCCATGAGGGGGTCTCAAGTAGTTCCGTTTCCTCTTGGAGCTCTACGCACCACGCGTCCATAATATGGGCTTCCAGATCTGTTTCTAACTCTTCAACAAAAATCGGTAGTCTGATGTCGAGGGCTGCCGGTGCTGGAGGTCGGTCCTCCTCTTGGGCGTGGCCGCCTGTCGCTGGCGCGTCCGCCAAGTCCTCAATCTTTGAGATCCTCATCAAAAAATGCTTAACGTTTTGATGGCTGTAAGCGCTGAATGACTCGTGCATGCGCGGTGCCAGTGATGTCGTACATGTTGAGAGCGGCACCTTCTGATTCGTAGCAGTGAAATCCTGGTGTAACGTCGTTATTATAGCATGCCACATTGCTAATATCAACGCAGGGTGCTGCCGGTGACCTGTGGATGGTCCTAGCCAGACGTGCACTTACAACGCTGTCTATCCAAATGTAGTTTCCGACGAGGAACTGCAGGGCCAAGTGTACTTTGGGCGAGAGATGGCTCGCTGTAGTCATCCGCAGGTTTCCCTGCTCGGTCGGCAAGTAGCCGACGACCGCGGCAGGCTTCCCCACAGTCAAGCACGCGATAAAAAAAAAGCCATCTGTTCGCATTGCCGTCGTGTCCGAGCCGATCTCTCGGACCGACAATAATATTTCCATATATAACGCGCATCGAAAGTCTGGATACTGTACTGAGACTTCCCGACCTCCGACCTGCATTACTGATTGACCACGGTCAGGGTAGTTGCGGGCGATGGGGAACGGCCCGTTCCATCCGCCCCAATCGTCGTTGGTAGTGGTCGGACGGTGGTAGTCCACAAGATCTCCTGGTCGATGCTTGTGGTGTCCCGCTGCTGTCGTTTTGGTGCGTAGGGCTCTATTGGTTTTGGTTACTGCAGTGGCCTGTGAGATGACCTCAATGCTTATTTCTCTGATTATGTGTTCTCGCTTTTGATCGGACGTCTGCGTCCCCTGCTGGTGGTCCAGTACCGGTAGGCATGGTGAACAGGCCGGTCGTCGTCCGCGCAGTGCTTGGCATGGAGATGCCCCGTTGTAGAACGTAAACGCATTGCAGACAAGTCGGCATTCGTGCAGTAGTCGTGAAAAGACATGTGGTACGTTGTGTCGTTTTAATTCTTCTTCTATAACATGTAGGGCGTTCCCTAGGATGCCGCCGCGTGCTTCTGTGGCGGCGGCGCGCTGGCCTCGAGCACGCGTGCGAAATTATGCGCCTTCAGCCTTCAGGGCGGCTTTGGCAGCATCGTTGTTCAGAGCGCCTTGACCGTCGAAGTGCAGCGCGGTGGCCGGACCGTGGTGCATCCAGCAATTGCGATGGGCGCCTATTATCGCATGCGTCGTCCGGTCGGCAATCTCTTGGCCTGCAGCCCAGTGGGCGCATCGGTCGATGATGAAATACAATCTTGCATGTAGAACATAAAATCACACTTGTTCCTCATTGAATTTGCCCGGGAGACATATCGAAGGCGCAACAACATTGCCTGGTCTCTCCCGGGCTCTGCACCCGCGGCTAATCGCACAACGTCAATTCCTGCGCGAGACGAAATTATGCGCATCTGCGGTTCAGAGGCGTCATACCAGCGTAACTGGGGCTTTCAGCGTGGCGGTCGGATCGTAACTCCGTAAGTTTTGCACGCGCATCTGAATGTCAAACCTTGACCAGTCAGGCAACCTGGCACGCGGCCGTCCTTCCGCTGGAGGCGGGGGAGGGGGCGGCGCAACGCCGCTTTCCTCTCGCCCCCGTCGTCCTGCGCCGCGCGGGGGGCCAGTGGAGCTGCCAGCCCCATAGCCGCTATGTGCGCCTCGTGTCATGTTGTAACTGCTGGCGCCCACGGCTGGGTCCTGGGGGTTCCACGTGAGGGCAGAGGTGCACGTGGCCATGCATCTCCCCAGGGTCTCTGTCGAGCTGGTGGTTGCTCTGCTGGTGCAGATGCCTCGTCGAAGAGGTAGTCTGATGCCGCTGCTGGCGCAGCGGCAGCAAGTGCAGGTGCCTCTCCCGCCGGCGCTGGCGCGGTCGGTGGAGCTTGACCGCGGTTATCCAGCAATTGCCACGGTTGGGCGAAACCTATGCGTGCCTGGCGTCAGCAGGTGGCCTGGGTTGTTTTTGCCATAGTCCTTCATGCGATTTGGGCACGCCCAGTGAGTGGTCTCCGTGTCATGCCAGCGGCATTGACATGGGTTTCCGTTGTGACTTGGTGAGTTCATTTGAACGTTGTCGATGCATGCTGGGCAACCAAGCCCCCCCCTATGGCGGTCGTTTGATGGATGCGTTATCCTCGCGGCATCGCGGTGTCATCGGGGTCGAATCCAGCACTGTTGACCGCGAATGTGTGCTTTTACTGCCTGTCGGCAAAGGGGTTGTCGCCTCGCGCATAAAGAATCTTCGCAATCTGTACTGGATCAACGATCAACGATTGCATCTTTGGAGCGCATTGGGCCGCCCGCGCCAATTCTCCGTTGCACGCTTGGGCGTGTTCACGGCTATCAGAGAATATTTTGTTTCCCAAAGGTTCAATAATGGCATGCTGAGTGGCCATAATTTCAATAGGATGGTAATGCCATATGGATCACGCAGCCCTGTCGAGCAATGCTTTCTTTTATTCGTATTATTTCATCCAGATGCCAACCGGCCGTTCCCTAAGGAACATGCGTTGGAGGTCGTCTTGCATGGCGGCTACCTGCCCACAGCAGGTGATCTGGGGAAGACCCTCTCTGCGGCGTTTGCACCGCGTGTCGCAATTGACTTGAGAGCAATGGCAAACCAAGGTTTCTGCAGTCGGGCTGTATTATATTATGAGAAAGCGCGCGTGCAAATGGTGCTCCACGGCCTGCTGTCCTCGTTGACTGCACAAGTCACCTTTGGCACGTGCGTCTGGTTTATCTCCAGGGGTGTATATTTTTTGGAAGGCTAGTTATGCTATGCCGCCAGCGCCTCCACCTTGTTCTGACATATCTACACAGCTGTCACTTCCATGACAGAGGGTAGGGGCAATGGTAAATATGTCGGCATGCGCGCCCGCAGTGTCACTGGGGAGCGTTAAGAAGAGGCTGTCGTCATCGTCTGACTCCAGTTCCTCTACTTGAACGTCGGAGAGCAGCGCGGCATCTCCTTGGCATTTGAGGTCGTCGCCGCAGTCGTCGTTGCCATCTTCAACGAGTTTGGGCGTCTTCTTTCGTTGGATGCCAGATTCCTGATAACCTTTTCGCCATTCTTTTGGCTTTATCCGGACCTGTTCGTGCGTTTGGCGCGTCCACCAACATCGGGAGACATATTCTTTTTGGCAGGCCCCCGTCGCCATGCCCAATTGAGAGGGGAGGAGAACGATCATCTTCGATGGACGTAATTCGTTATCTGCGGCTTGGCGGCGCATGCCCGCGCCCGAGCAATGCTGGGGGAGCTACTTCCCAATTCACTCTCTCACGTATCTTGCGGATCCCTCTGGGTAACGGTGCTGTCCTACTGTAGCCGGCCGGCCGGTACTTGACTTTGCTATATTCAGTTGCCTTCTTTCTGTCAAGGTCAAGTGTAACCCGGCTACTACGCCGTCCCAATGTGGCCCGCTGTCGCTGGGCTGCATGTAGTTATGTTCGTTCGTGTCGGTGCGAGTGAACACTTGTCAAGAAAATTGCGTCCTGTCTTTGTTTGAATCCGTGCAGAGTTGGTCCGCAAGTTGTGCTGTCAAGAATGTCACTGCCTTGCTTCGCCATTCGGCATGTTGCTGGTCGCGTCCCCACTGGTCCAGTGCGTGCTCCATAATATTTGTACACTTACATAGCCATAGCGTTGTTGGAAATTTCGTGCACGATGCAAAAAAAACAGGTGTATAGGAGCCACGGGGCCTTTTGTTGCCACAATCAAAGTTGATGACAAGATGGCATAGGCGCACCCAGATAGTTCTGAGTTCAAGGCTTTGGAGAGCTTCCTGCATTGGAACTAACTTCCAGAAGTACCCATGCGATCTTACCAAGACCATTTGCATCCTGAGAGCGCCCGCTCTGGTCAGGAGGTTACGTTTTCTCTCACGGTGTGGCCCAGCCCGTTTGCTAGGCAACCTAGCATGCCAGTCAGCGGGCGTAGCCGCCCAGGGCAGCGCGCAATCTCCAAATAAGATCCCTGAAAGACAGTGTTCCCATCGATGATATTACCTCGTTGTGCGTGATACGACCGCACATATGTGCTCGCGCTGTTCCTTGTCACGAGGCACGCGCCCGCGCCTCTGGCCCGCTCGGGGCAGCAAGCAGGCTTGGCCAGAGGGCCAGCCTGCCCCCGTCAACGAGGTCATCTATGTGGGGCAGGATGCCCGGCGTCTAGTCGCTCGAATACGTCCTGCCCCCATTGGTGCCCTGCTCGGCGGCGTGGTGTCTGGCCCCCGCCTTTCCCCTTGACGCGTGCACTCGAGCGTTGCGGCCCTAGCATTCGGCGCGGCATTGGTGACCGCGCTGATGCCCCCATCTTATCACGCAGTGCGAAGGGCTGGAGGCAAGCAACACACTGTGTGAAGGATATATCCGACACCGCAGGTTCGTCTGAGCTCGGGCGCGCTCGCCCATGCCGCTGCAACGTTGTTTCATCCACTTCGTAGGGGGGCGGTGGTGGTCCATCCCATGAAACTTGGATTGGATATCGCGGTCGGCGCGCGCCCGCGCGATGCGATGCGGCTGGTGATGTTGCGTCCGCCTCAAGCTCCGGTCACGCGCGGCC
Source organism: Prorocentrum cordatum (assembly GCA_963575745.1). Classification (NCBI taxonomy): domain Eukaryota; class Dinophyceae; order Prorocentrales; family Prorocentraceae; genus Prorocentrum; species Prorocentrum cordatum. Next base: position 73,902 of record CAUYUJ010015315.1, read on the forward strand.
CTTCGGGCTTCTTCTGCTGCTTGCATGTTTGCTTGCATCATCGCGTGATTACTGTGCAATTTTGACAGCAAGATGCTTGCAGGTAATCTCAAGCGCTGGTGGCTGCACTGTCGCGCCTGGGTCCGTAGGCGAAGGGCGATGACCCATGCGCGGATATGTCTGTGATCCTGAGACACGTGCCGCGATAGAAATCATCCGCCATGCCCCGAGTCACTTGGTTCTGGGCCAATTGGCCCAACATTCGTGCACCATTGATCTCCGCATGATCCTCGGGAAATAACGGGAAATCCATATGTGGTGGTGCTGGGCCTTGGAATGGTAGATATGCTGGGCGCGCAGCGAATGCCAGGATAAATGGCAACCTTGCCGACGGGCTCGCATCAGGGTGCCATTCCTAGGGGGGTGTCCAATTGTTCCGGCTTGCTGCATCCACTCCGAGCGGCTTCGTCTCAGCCATGGCTGACTGATGTTGGTGCTGCACAGATCTCTGCTGCTCATGCGCGGACTGCCTGTGTCCAGACTGGTCCGACGTTGGGAATGCCATCGGTGATATTTTGGACTGCCTGTGGCCTGGCCTTTGCGTCGAGTGCAAAAGAGCGTAGTTGCGCTAATAGCGGCTGCCAGGTCAGAATGTTGATCTTGCGTGGCTATGCGCTGCGCGAAATCATCATTGCTCGTCGGCGCTGCTTGTAATTCATGGGGCGCGTCCGCCCCTGGCGCTTAGGCTCCGCTCGGACCTTGGCTGACCGCGTGCCATGGGCTCGAACCTAGTAGAACCCGCGTTTGACTGTGGTCTTGTCGGTCAGAAACTCACGGGCGCCCCTGCTAGTAGATTTCGCGGGGCATCGGCCCGCGGATCGATCCTACCTGGCACGTCCGACAGAGTCGAGACGTCGTCGGATTGAGGCAGCATCAATGAAGATGAGCCTGCGTCGGTTGGCAGGGCTGCCGATGGCTCGGCAGATGTCGGCGCGGCTTCGTCCGCAGGTGCCCCCGCGCCCATCAGTGGGCTGATATTTGTCTCTTCAAGTTCCGATGGCGAATCGTCTGGGTCGACAACCCTACGGGATGCAGGTCGCCTGGCGGGCCCAGGTGTGCAGCGTTCCATGCCGAGAAATCCAGCGGGCGCGCCCCCCCCCCAAGTCGCGCGGCCTGTCGGTCTCGAACCAGCTGCCTGGGAGTTCAACGTCCTCTATGGTTATCGGCCAAGCTCGCAACTCGTGATGCTCGTCGTAGGGATACTGGGGGCTATGCTAGACATGCTTCCGCTCGTCTTCGGGCTTCAGCACTAGCTGGATGACGTACTTGGTCGGGAGAATGCCACCGAAACCGTCCGTCATGACGATGTCGCAGGCAGGTCGCCACATCTTTGGTCCGTCTTGCAATGTGCGCAAGATGGATGCGAATGTGTAAAAGTTTGAGTCGGGCCTGAGGTCTGATTGGGCCCCGGGATCTCCCGGCAGATTCGGGCATCCGCGCGCAAACTGCCCACCGCGCCCACTTCTTGGGTCATGCTCTGCGTGGCAGGACAACCCGCGCTTAAGGGTGGCCAGGAAGTACCCCCCGCTGGCCCCATGCATGGAGAACCTTGGGGAGCCCTGACACCCTGCATCTGTCACTGGAGTGCGTAGTGCCTCTGGGCACAGGATGCCGGGGAGAGAGATCCCGCTGGCGGCTCTGATCCACAGCGTTGGGACATCGTCGTCGTCGTGGAGGGCGCGCCGCTGGATGCGCCCAAGAGGGGGGGGAGGGGGGCCTTTCCCCGGTCCGTCGTCGGGCCCCCCCGCCCTTTTCCTGGGTCCGTCACCCTAAACCCCACTCCTAACCCTAGCCCCACACAGTACTCGATAGTCACTACTCACTACCTGCTTCTTACTACTCACTACTCACTGCTTCCTACTCACCTATCCCTACTCACTACTCACTACTCTATATTCACTGCTCACTACTCAATACGCACTACTCACTGCCCACTACTCAAAACATTGTCCACAATTTATTCGGTACTCCCTACTCACTACTCATTAGTCAGTACTCACTATCCAGAACTCTCTACTGGCCACTGCCTACACACTACTTACTGCTCACTAATCGCTACTCCCTACTCGATACTCGCTACTCAATACTCACTACTCACCACCCACTACTCACTACTCACTACTCACTGCTCACTACGCACAAGTTCCCTACTCCCTACTCGCTACACACGACTTACTACTCACTACTCACTACTTACTCACTACTTATTACTCACTACTCAGTACTCACTACTCAGTACACACTACTCGCAACTCCATACTCGCTACTCACTACTTACTCATTACTCACGATTCACGACGTACTAACCACTACTCACTACTCACAATTCCACACTCACTAGTCACTAGCAACCACCCACTACTCACTACTCACCACTCACTACTCACTACTCACTAGTCACCACTCACTACTCACTACCCACATATCAGATCTCATTGTACACTACTTACTACTCCCTACACACTACTCACTACTAACTACTCGCTACTCCCTACTCGCTACTCTCTACTTAATACTCACTACTCACTACTGCCTACCCCGTACTCGCTACTCACTACTCACTACCCACTTCTCGCTTCTCACTACTCTCTACTCCCTACCCCTTACTCGCTACTCACTTCTCACTACCCACTACCCACTACTCACTACCCACCACTCTCTAGTCACTACCCACTACTCTCTACTCACAGTTCACTACTCACGACTCACTAACCCCTACTCGCCGCTTTCTACGCACTACTCACTACTCACTACTCCCTACTGACTACTCGCTACTCTCTACTCACTACCCACTACGCACTGCTTACTAACTACTATTCACTACTCACCATCGACTATTCACAACCCACTACTCACTACTCACTGCTTACTCTCTACTACCTACCTCTATTCAGTAGTCGGTACTCATTACTCACTACGCACTACTCATTACTCACTACTCCCTACTGAGTACTCAGTACTCACTACTCGCTACTCACAACTTGCCACTCACTCACCCCTACTCCATACCCCCTACCCATCTTCTCCGGCGCGGAAAAGAGCAGCGGGAGAAGCTCCTTCCTCGGCTCTCCATCAGGCGCAGAGGGAGGGGGGGAGGAGTGGTCCGAGCGCCCCCCCACCCCACCCTCCTTTCCAGCGCCGCAGGGGGCGGGGGGGGCCCGGGGCCCCTCGCGCCCCCCTTCAAGGAGGGGGGCGGGGATTTGGAGCCCGCCCCCGAAGGTGGAAGAGGGGGCGGGGGGGTTCGAAAACCTCACCCCTGTTTGAAGGGGGGAGGGGGGTCCTGCGAGCGCCCCCCCCTTCTTGAATTACAAGGCCCTCTAGCGGCGCGCTTTCGTCATCGCTCGCCTCCCCCAGCTTCTATGATCGTCGCAGGGGCGTTTTTTTCTTCCCCCCCAAAAAAAAAACGTTTCTTTCACTGGCGTCGCGGCATCGCGGTTTCCGTTGACGCTGTGGGCAGTCTGCGCGGCTCACAGCTGAGCAGCGCCATTCCGCGCGCGCGGAGGCGCACGCGGGCGCTCACAAGCGGGCAGCTACTGGGAGAGACGCTCGCAAGCGGCCATGCCAGACCACGGGTGCCCACGGGCGCTCGGAAGCACTGGCAAGCACTCCCACATGGTCACATCTTCCCAAAAGGGTCAGCAGCGAAAGCTTCCACGCGCGCCCACGCGCGTGCGCGGCTGATCACAGAGTGCCCGCGGGCGATCACAGTCGCGGGCGTGCGCCTAGAGGCGGCTGCACGAGCGCAGAAAGGCCCGCCGAAACCTTCCCCGCCACTGCCAAACGCTCGCACATGGCCATGCACCGCCCTGCAGGTGCTGGGGGGCCTTCTCCCGGCGTCGCCCCCAAGAAGCTCGCATGGTGAGTCTGGCGATTGATTCTCTGCTATGCCGGTCGCCCTTGGCAGCCCTGCGAGCTCTGACGCGGGGCGCTTTCTGCAGACGACTGCCGAAGGCCCATCGACCCATCGGTCCAAATTGCACTGGCGATTAGAGTGCCTGCGCGTGCTTCAACATGCACAACAGTTAGGCCGCAAAAAAAGTCTTCGCCAAAGACGCGCGCAATATATGCATGGGCCACTGTATTAACATGTGCGCATTGGTCGGTATAGGTCACATCATCGAGCATAGGTCGGCACATAAAACATATACAAAGATGCGCGGGCAAATAAGCATACGTGCATGGGCCACTGTAGAACGAGACCGATGCACAAGTGTATCCAAACGGTGGTAACGTTTGCTCGGCCGTCCACGTGCGTTGTCTGCCTCTCGAGCACTGTCTTTTGGACGAGCATTGCCTTGCGGGGTGTTCGGGGGCTTTGTTGGGCTCTCGCGGGTCACGTAGGGCTCGCTCATCGGGCTCTCGCGGGGTTTCTGTGGGACTCTCATGGGGTTCCCCGCGGGGCTTTCGCAGGACGTTCCTCGGGCTTCGCTCGGGCTCACGCATGGCTCTCGTGGGGCTCTCATCGGGCTCCCCCGGGGGCTCGCGTGAGGCTCTCGTGGTGCTCTTGTCTTTGGGGCTCGATTGGGATCCGTCGGGCCCCTCATCTCCCCCTGTCGTCTTCCCTCCTCCACTCTCCCTGTCATCCTCCTCTCGACAGGCTCTGTCGGGCGCAGTCGGGCTTCTCCTCTCTCATGTTACTCTTCCCTTTGGGCTCCGTCGGGTTCTCGTCGATGGGTCTTGAAACCTTTCGGACTCTCTCGGGCGAAGCCACTCGGAGCTCGCATCCAGAAGCCCGCCAGGCAACGACGAAGCTTCTCCAAGGGGGCGTCCACTACAGCCCAGTAGCGGACCCACTGAGGCCCCACTAGGGCACCCACTAAGGCACCCACGAGGGCGCCCACTTGGGCCCCCACTCGGGCGCCCACTAGGGCCCCCACTAGGCCCACTAGGGCGCCCACTAGGGCCCCCAGCCCCCACTGAGGCCCCACCAGGGCCCCCGCTCGGGCGCCCACTAGGGTTCCCACTAGGTGGCATCTTAGGCGGGACTTCGCACTCGACTTCAAGCCAACTCGGCGTGGCCACGAACCCTGTGACAGTCGCTAGTAGGGCGCTAGTGGGGAGTGCAGTGGGGGGCGCAGCGGGGGCACCAAGAGCCCTCTGAATGCTCCGGGGCCCCTGGTGCCCTGAGGGGCCGTAGGAGACTGGGGGGGGGGGGAGGCAGGGCGAGGATGAGGACGAGGGAAGGGGAGGAGACATAAGATGCAGGAGGAATAGGATGCAATAGGAGTAGGATGCAATATGAAGGAGGTGTAGGATGTTAGGCTGGCGCCCCGGGCGCCCCCCGCCCAAAGTGACCTGCCCCTGTCGCCCGCCGCCCCGGAGCTCGGCGCCCCCGGAGCCGCCCTGCCCGGGCCCTGCCCCCTCCTGCGGGAGGGGCGTCATAGCCGCCGTCGCCCAGGTGCCCTGGCGACGGCGGCAAGGTCACTCCCGGGGGCCCGGGGGGGGGGGGCGCCCCCGGGCGCCCCCGGCCCTGCGCGACCGGTCCCGGCCGCCCGCCGCCCTGGAGCCCAGCGCCCCAGAGGGCGGCCGCCCCTCCACGGGGGCCGGCCCTCATGACGCCCCCGCCGCCTTCTTTGAAGGGCCCGAGAAAGCTCCGAGCGGGCCAAGATGGCCCCGAGAGGGCCCCGAGCTAGATGTGTCACGGCCGCGACGCATCTCCGGGGCCTTCTTGGGGCCCTCACGGGGCCCTGTTCGGGTCCTCATTGGCTCTCTTGAATGCATGTGGGGCCCTCGTGTGGCCCTTAGGGAATCTTTTCGCGGCCCTCCGAAACCGCGAGAGCCCGACGAACCCGACCAGCGAACCCCGCGAGACCCGTCAGAGCCCGATGAGCGACCTCCATGAGTCGCGTGAGAGCCCAGCACAGCCAGACTAGAACCCCGCGAGGCAATGCCCATCCCAAAGGCAACGCCCGAGAGAGGCCATCTGCGTACATGGGCGGCCGGGAAAATGCCGCCACATTCTGGATACACTTGTGCATAGCTGTCGTGCTGCACTCGTCCATGCATATCGTCTTCTATATCCGCCCGTACATGCATATTCATAGTATATATATGCTGGAATATGAGTCATGCTGTGATATTGTACTAGCCCATGCATATGTGTGTCGCAATGGCGACCACCCCAGAGGTGGGTCAGAGCATCTGGAACCTCTATCCATCCATAGTGAGGATCCCAGGACCAACAATTCCTCCTGAATTGCAGGCAGTACGTACTGTTACGACATGGCCCGCGCCTGCAGGTTTGAGACCGCCGCGCAGACATAGCAGACGCTGCACCTTGACGCGGTGGAGGTAGGCAGGTGGAATGGCTTCTCTTCTTTAGGTTTCTAACCGCGTCTTGTCCCCCCCGGAGAGTTAGAGGGCCCGCTGTGTGAAGCTTCCTGCGCGGTGCTTCTTGTAGTGTTTCGGCGGCAGGCTGCGTCGGCATCGCAGATGGGCCAGGGTAGATATCTTCGCTGGGTGTGTCCGCCCCTTCTGGTCTTGGGGGCCCCGCGGGCGCGCCCGCCCCAGCTGGGGCGCCGGTGCCATCCTGCCCGTCGGGCGTGGCCTTGAACCTCGGCGCGAGTAGCGCAGTCGGCGGCGGCTGGGCCGATGGCGAAGCCGCGGCCGATGATCCAGCATATGCCTCGGCAGGTGGTCCACCCTGAAACTTTGACTGCGCAGCAGCGATCAACTTCACTGCGTTTTTCTTTTCTTCAGGCCGAAAGGGTTCCACTTCGAGGCCTTCTGGCTCAGGCTGCGGCCGTTTGCCTAGTGGTACTGGTTTTGCCCAGCTGCCAGCGTCCTGGCCTCGCGCCCCCTTGGAATTCGGCGGCGGGTCTGCTGTGGTTTTCAATTTTCTCATCGCTGCCTCATCGAAAGGAGCGCCAGGAATTGGCTGATCTACGTCCGTGGCCGAGCTCGACCTTTTTGGCTTGCGGCCGATAGTTCCGAAAAACCTACTCCTTATGCGAATTGTTGGATGTCTTAGTGACCGGCAGATCTGGCACAGGTGTCGAGCTGCCGTTGAAACGTTCAACTTTTCTGCTTGACACTGCGTTCGCGCCCAGTAGAGCCGTGCTTATCCTTATTATTATTCTCGCTGTTGTCCTTGTCATTAAACTCGGGGGATTCTTCCAGGTCCACCCCATTGATCGGGGCGTAGCTTCTTCTTGGGGGCCGCGTCTTCCTGGGTCTCCCGGGCGCGCCCGCCCGCTGGCCCCGCGGGCGCTGCTCGCGCGAAGGGCTGTTCGCTCTGCCCCGCCCTCCCCCCCGATATTCCCATCTGCCGCCCGAGTCGATCCGGGGGGGGGGCGCGGGGGCCTCGGCGCGAGAACTACCGACGATCTGACCTGTCGCGCACTGTTCGCGTTGACGGGGAATGGCGCTGACGTCGCCGTCGCCAGCGTCGCCGGCGTCTTCGGCAGGATAGTCATCAGGATGACTGCGCCGCCAATCCGCCTAGTATATCTTAAGGGCGTGGTCACCTGGTAGATGTGACCACGTTTTTTTCTTCTTCTTGAGCTTCTGCGTCGACGGCTGAGACGCGATCTGCAATGGGCGCGGCCGTCCTTCCGCCTATGCCATCGCCGCGATCGGGGCGCCGAGGCGCCCCGTCACGGTCGGGGCCACGAGAAGGGCGGTCAATCGGGCATTTGCCGCGATGCTGACTGTGAGCTGGGCGCGGGCATATGCGGCGTGTCTCGCGTTGCTTAATCGCAGCACGCTTGAATGCCCGTCTTTCGTCGCTGTCGCTGCCGCGACGCTCCGTTGCGTTGATGATGTAACCTCTTTCGTCGCGCATAACAATGTTCTAGGCCGCCAATGACGAATCTGGGCCTCTGCATGGCACTGCTCGAGTGCTCGTCGATTTGCGCGCGGGCGCCCTGGTCGTCGCACGAGAAAGGCGCGCCCCTTGCCCGAGGAGGCAGACCCCTCTCTCCGCGCCCCGTCACTGCAGCTCGCGCCGCGCGAGGACTTGGCTGGATCGGCATAGCCTCTGCCCTTGGCGTGGCCAGGTCCGCCCGCGCCCGGGCTGCGCCTTCCAATTTTACCGGATCGATCCGCCAGCTGCGCGGTGGGCCGTTGAGCTGCGGCCCCGGCGACCGCTTCCGCTGTCGCCTTCGCAAGGGCCGCCAGCGCCGGTTGGGGCCTTCGCAGACTTGCCCCACATCATGAATGCGTTGGCGTGGGTCTGGCCCCAACCCGCCGCGGCCCGCTGCCCCTCCGTGAGTCCGAACACTGTCGGGGCCGGCGGCGGGCGCGGGCGGTTCTGCTCGTGTCCGAGCTGTCCAGTCATTCCAGCGTCAGTGGCAAGAGTGGTCTCCGCATCGGACACGCACTCATCCTCATTGTCATATACGGATATTCCTGCACGTGTCCGCGCCGACGCGCGCCGACCCGATCCTCGATGGGGGCGTCGTAGACCTCCCCCGCCCCGCCGCGGAGGCACTCCGCGCGCTGATCCATCGACGCGGCGGCGCTGGCAAAGCGGCCCGTCAAAAACTAAGGCGGAGTGGTTTAGGACAAGGGGCGGTCTAGCTCGGGGACATCAACTTACTCGATGATTTTCGCTTCGGATTGGTCTGAGCCAAGAAGTGCGGACCCGCCCCCCTTTCCACCTCCCTCAGAACGTTGCGCTTGGAAGTGCTTGTCGCTCCCGCAGGTGTTGCATAGGGCTACGCCTGCGTCCTTGGCCCTTACCTGTCGTGCGCCAACGGCCTTCGCCTCTACCTTTACGTCCCGGGAACGAGTCTTCAAAGTCGCAGTCGGTCAATCGAGCCTGGAACGCGGCTACGCCTGCGCCATTCAGCATGCGGGCGCGTCTGCCACCTCCGCCGCGGCCCTTTCCTTTGCGGGGGAAGACGCGATGCGCAGCTCGCCTGGGCCTCCTAACTGGCGTCTTCATATGCCGCCTCCACCTTCTTCTGGCGTGATGATATCCCAAGCGTGCACCGGACTCACTTCTATAGCGCTCACTTCTATAGTGTTCACTTTGAAATTGTGGTCCGGAACGGGCAGCACATGCAGGCACATGCCGCGCAGTCGCATGCACATGCCCATGCAAATATACAAAAGCCTCAACAGCATTGTCGCACATGCGCGCACATGCCACACCGTCCGACGCACAGTCGAATGCACGGTCAAGCAAAACTCTGAAAGCATAGACGCACATGCCCGCACAGGCCGCAGAGATGTCGCAGGCGATAGTGGCTTGACCACCTGAGCTCGGGGCATTTCGCAACCCAGAAATGCGAGGATGTCTCAGGCAAGCGTGGCCAGACCACCATGGGGCAGGGCATCTTGGAAACCGGAGTGGCGAGGATGTCGCTGGTCAAGGTGACCAGACTACCACGGGGCAGGGCGCCTCCGAGGTCTGAGTTGTGAGGATGTCTCAGGCGAAAATGGCCTGACCACCATGGGGCAAGAGATCTCTGAGGTCAGAATTGCGAGGATGTCTCTGGCGAGAGTGGTCTGACCACCTCAGCCCAGGGCGTCTCGGAACCCAGAGTTGCGAGGATGTCTCAGGCAGGAGTGGCCTGGCCACCTGCTCAGGGCATCTCGGAACCCAGAGTTGCGAGGGTCTCAGGCGAAAAAGGCCGAGACACTATGGAGCAGGGCATCATGGAGGTCAGAGTTGCGAGGATGTCTCAGGCGAAAGTGGCCTGAACACCTCAACTCAGGGCATCTCGGGCGAGGATGTCTAAAGCGAAAGTGGTCTAACCACCTCAGCTCAGCTCAGGGCGTCTCGGAACCCGCAGTTCTGAGGATGTCTCATGCGAAAGGGGCCGAGACACTATCGAGCAGGGCATCATTGAGATCAGGGTTGCGAGGACGTCTCAGGCGACAGTGGCTGGCCACCTCAGCTCGGGGCATATCGGAATCGAGACTTGCGAGGATCTCTCAGGCGACAGTGGCCTGACCAGCATGGGGCAGGAGATCTCTCGCTGCGTCCGCGCGCGGTTTGCGCGCGGACGCGAACGCGCCGGCGCCCGGAGACGAACGCTGGCCCCGGCATTCTTGCACGCCCCGCACATGCCCCGCACAGGTACGCACAGTATTCGCACAGGCCGAGCTCGCCAGTGGCCGAGCCAGGCCAGCGATTCCGAGATTCCCTGAGCTCGGGCCGTCAAGCCACTTTCGCCTGAGACATCCTCGCAACTCTCACCTCCTCCTCCTCCTCCTCCTCCTCCTCCTCCTCCTCCTCCTCCTCCTGGCCGAGCCGAACAGGCGGGCGGGCCGGCCGAGCCGGGGGCGTCCGCCTCCTCCGCCCCCCCCTCCTTCCCCCCCCCTCCACCTCCCCCCCCACCCCTGCTTCTCCGGCCGAGCTGAGAAGGCGCGCGGGAGAGTGTTTCACTAGGAGGGCACGCCACCGCCAGCTCACGAACCGGGCGAAGAACCGCCCCCGCCAGCAGCGGGCGAGTCTAAACGCACAGCAAACTCTTTCAGGAAGCCCTGGCGCGCCCCAGGTTAGCTCTGCGAAGGCCAGGAGGCGTTGGAGGCACAGGGGTCTCAGACAGCTCCTCGGGCATGAGCGTGCATGTGCATTGGGATGTGCACGCATGTGCGCCCGCGCGCTTCACCGCATGTGCGTGCATGTGCGGGCCCGCGCGGCCTCCCGAAGAGAGGTTGCACAGGCATGTGCGTGCATGTGCCGATGACAGATCTGCGATTCTCGAACACCTCCCGCATGTGCAGGCATGTGCGCGCATGTGCGTCGGATTGTGCGTGCATGTGCGTATGATGGATACATCAAAACACAGCGCACATGCCCCCGCACATGCCCGGGCACGACGTGCACAGTAGGAAGTCCATCCACGAAGGGCCGCACAGGCCTGGCACATGACTGGCACATGCCGCGCACATGCGCGCACATGACAGCGCAAAAACGGCCGCGCATACACCCGCCAAGGGGTGTAGATGTGAGTGCGGTGTAAGTATCTGCGTAGCTGCATCGTCGCTGGCGGGCAGGTCTGACCAGTCGAAGCTTTCGGCGCCGGTAGGGGGGGGGCGCATCAGCATCCGCGCCAGAATCAAATGCGCCGTCGTCTTGGTGGCTGGGTGAGCCCCAGAGGGCGCTCGCTTGAGGCGGCGCGTAGGTGGCCACTGACGGCCGGCCCGCGTTCGTGCCGGACGCCTGCTCGATGTTGCCGGCGCCGTGGCCTAGAAGCGTAGTGGACTCAGCGGGCTCTCCGCCATTCGAGATGCTGCTCGGCATGGCCGCCGGTGCGTCGCTTATTTCGGCGTGGTAAATGCCAGCGCTGCGCCCGCTGAAGATACTCCCGGCGTTCCCTGGGGAACGCTCAGCCAAGTGTCCTCGGCTGCGCATTCGCTCCAGGAGTTGGTCGCGCTGTTGTTGAGCACGGGGCATCCGGTGGTTCAGCGATTGCAGCTGCTCGGGAAATGCCAACCCCCAAAGCGCGAAATTGATCAGCTTAAAGATCTGGCGGGAATGTTGAAGCCTGCTCAGTCTGATTCCAGCCTGGCCATCTCGAATCGGGCCTGCATTGAGTCAATGCGTTCGCCTCTCTCGACCCTGAAGTCGATGAGGGCGGTCCCCGAGGTAAGCTGTCGCTCGTCTTCAAGGTTATCATATTTGGTGCTTAATATGTACATGATGCATGTGACTCCGTCGGTGCGTCTCCCCTGTAGTGTAGCGCCATAGTTGATGATGGTGGATGGCACCCTCATGGCTAGTGCCCTATTCAATTATCCTAAACCGCGCTGTAAGGCTGCGGCCTGTTGAGGTGGGGTCACGCTTCCGCCTGCGACGTTAACCAATGCGTTTACTTCGCAAACAAAGTCGCGAAGGGTACGCTGCCTGCGGGGCCCCAGAAGGGACCCCGAGTGCGCGTTGCATCCACTCCTCCTCCTCCTCGCGCGCATGCCACGGCAAATCCGAGGCGCGCCCAGATAAATCCAAAGATGGCGACCTTAACGTCGTGCGAAATCATGTTAAGTTGCATATCATTTGATATTGTCGCGTCGGTATGGTTGCGACTGGGCGTCTGGTCTGACGTGACCGTCAGCTTGCGGATAGGTATCGGTGTTTGGGTTGTGCGTAGCACGTGGCCGCGCGGTGGGGAGATGGAAGTATTAAGCTACCAATTGGTTCGCGAATATTGGGAGTGTAGTGGCTGAGAGCCCGCGCAGTCGGGTAATCCACTGTGCCGTGGTAAGTGGCTATGTACATAACAACCGATGTAAGAGCCAACCGTGTGAAAATGTCGCCAGCTCCGCCGCCAAATAAAAAGTAAGGGTACAGGGTTTGGCCATGAGGTAGTGAGCTGAGAACCCTACTCTTAGGATAACGTCGGCGACGTATCGGAATATCCCACCTCTCGTTCCTTGATGGCAAGTAAAAAAGAGGATAGGTAACCCGATGCACCCCAGATGGCCTCGAGATGGCCCAAGACTGTTCAAAAAGGTCCCAAAGGGCCTCCAAGACGGCCCAAGAGGCCTCAAAGAGGATCCACAGGAAGGCCCGAAAAACCCAAATCATTGTTCCTGAGATGTCTGAATGATGTTGTTTTTTGCTCCGTTTCGGGCTTCCGACGGCCCAAGACGGCCCAAGAGGCCATCAAGATCGCCCAAAACTCCAACAATGCCCCGGACGACCCAAATATGCCCCCAAAACGGCCCCAAGAGGGCCTGAAGACGGCCCAAGATGTTTCCACGACGCTTAAGATGGCTTTCAAGGTGACCCTGAAGCGCCCCAAGAAGGCCCCAGAACGGCCCAGAGGGGCTCCAAAGACGGCTTCCGACGTCGTCAGACTGGCTAAGAACGCTATAAGACGGCCAAAGAGGCCCCGAGAAACCCCAGGAGGCCCCCAAGAGGCCCAAGGACGCCCCGAATATGCCTCCAAAGAAGCTCCCAGGAGGCACCAGGAATGACCGAAGAAGATCCCACGAGGTCTCCTCATCCTTCTCCTCGTCCTCCTTTTTCATCCCTTTCCTCATCATCATCCTTGTTTCTCGAAGGGCGTCCACAACGGCTGGGGGAACGCATGGTCCAATAGCGTGGCCAAACTGTACCTAAACGTCTGGCCACATAGGCGTGTCCTAGAAGGCAGGGGGGCGGCGGTGATTCGCCGCAGGCGTCTTCGATACCAGAAGCTGGAGGCCAAGTCTGACGGCCATGCGGATGACATGCGATGGAACAAGCGAGTCTGCCTCGCGACTCTCTAGAACGAAGCATCGCAGTGTCAAGGGGTACGGAGCAAACATATGGGCAAGGTGGCACGTCAGCGACCAACAACTGCAACTGGAATGCCCAATGAAGTGGCGGTTATGGTAATTGTGGGCTTCACGTGTCATTATAATGAGAATGTCTTTGCGCCGATCATCAACAATTAACCTGAAATCTCAAACTCCCGGAAACCGCATGCCGGCCACCCAATGACAACTTACGCCGCAAAACACCACTATTCCACGATGTGCGCTCATGAGGCTAACCCGGAGAAGCAATTAAGGAACCCCCCGGCGTTATCATTAGCACCGCGCCGTAATTAAATAATTATTTGGGGGGGTTTTCGCCGAGCGATATTATTAGCACCGCGCAAATGGAAGGACAATAAATAATTCCAGCGCCCCGCCTCGGGTGGCATCCCAATTAGAATTGTAATGAGAATAAGAATACGAATACGAATAAGGAAAAACTGAGAAAAGCTAAGGAAAAGCTTAGAAAAGCTAAGAGAAAGCTGAGAAAAGCTGAGGAAAGCTAAGGACCTGCGAGACCTGCGGGACTCCGTGGGACCCGTGCGATCTGGTGTACCCCCTCCTGGTGCCAGGATAACGTTTCCGGGTGCCGGGTGCGTTATCCTTTCACCGGAGAGGGGGGGGGGTTCCTTAATCGCTTACTCGGGTTAGTCGGACGACCAGCGCACATCAATACACCACCACGACATGTCAACACGCACGCATACCAGGGACCGCATGGTAGGTTATTATTTGTTCTATTATGTATAAGGTTCCCGTTCCCTCACGTATTCTTGCTCCTCATCCGCGTCTCCGTCCTCCTCATCCGGTCCTCCCTTCTCGAGGCCTGACAGAATATGTAAATCGAACGCCATTGCCCAGAAACGACCTTCCGCGCACGCTCGGTCGTCCAACCACTCACAGAATATTCCCTCGAATTTCATGACCAAGAACGTGCACTTGTGAAACAATTAATTGCACGGTTGGGAGGGCACTTCCATTTCAAAATTGGATTCTCGCTGGACACCTCGTTGAACTTCAGAATTCTACCTGTTCGCATTCCTTACCACTCGCTGGAAACATGCAATGCAGTTCCTTTTTAGAACAGATCTATCGCATGAACGACAGGCCCGTAGGGTGCTCGGCGTTCAAAGTGGCGCTACCTGCAATGGAAAGGAAGGTTTGCAGGGACGTGTTAGGAAGGGACTCGGAACAAGAAGGACGCACCGGGCACGTGTGCGGTCCGGCCTTTTGCGCAATTTGAGAGATGAGGAAAGAAATTAACATATAGCAAGGATGTTTCACCGGCTACATGTATGTCAGAACGATCAGAATCATGTGCAAAAAATGAACCGGAACGAGAGCGCACACGCCGAGGACATCCGAAGTGGAACGGCGACCACGGACCTCGGGCACGCAAGGGGGAGTGCAACAGAGCCTCGCCGAGATGTCTGGGGAGGACCATCGTACCTCCAAAACCCCAGTTTCGGAGCACCCAGGGGGGACAATTTTGAGAATCTGCCCGTATGGACGTCAGTTTGCAGAGACCGATGACGATGAAGATGTTTATGTTGTTGATGATGACGTTGATGATGATGATGACTATGACTATCCGCCTGCACGTGTCCTTGCGTGTAGAGCGATGACGACCATGATGGGGATGATGGTGATTATGAGGATGATGATGATGATGATGATGACGATTTTTTCCAGCCGCCGCGCAGTCCACACGAACGTGTTCTCCCAAGTGCTGCGTGCAACTGCTGCCACTACTACTACACTACTACTACTACTGCTACTACTACTACTACTACTACTACTACTACTACTACTACTACTACTACTGTACTACTGTACTACTACTACTACTACTACTACTACTACTACTACTACTACTACTACTACTACTACTACTACTACTACTACTACTACTACTACTACTACTACTACTACTACTACTACTACTACTACTACTACTACTACTACTACTACTACTACTGCTGCTACTGCTACGACTACTACTACGACTACGACGACTATGCATACCACCACTACTACTACTACTACTACTACTACTACTACTACTACTACTACTACTACTACTACTACTACTACTACTACTACTACTACTACTACTACTACTACTACTACTACTACTACTACTACTACTACTACTACTACTACTACTACTACTACTACTACTACTACTACTACTACTACTACTACTACTACTACTACTACTACTACTACTACTACTACTACTACTACTACTACGACTACTACTACTACTACTACTACTACTACTACTACTACTACTACTACTACTACTACTACTACTACTACTACTACTACGACGGCGACGACGACGACGACGACTACTACGACTACGACCACGACTACTACTACGACTACTCCCTCCCTGCGCTTCGGGCAGGTATGCGATCCACAACGGTAGCGGCTTAGTGAAAGAGGCGCCGATGATACCTGGAACATGTTTGAGGAACGAAGTCGGCGGCGCAGAAGTCGGCAGTTCCATTGATGCTTTTCCATGCTCCGCAGAGTGGACCGCACACGTGCCCGGAGCGAAGAAGGAATATTGCAGCATTGTTGATACATCCTGGGTTACTCTGGCCCTCCACCTCATCATCATCATCATCATCATCATCATCATAATCAGCATCAGCATCACCATCATCAACATCATCACCATCATCACCATCCTCATCATCATCATCATTATCAGCATCATCATCAGCATCAGCATCAGCATCAGCATCATCAACATCATCACCATCACCATCAATATCAGCATCACCATCATCGCCATCACCAGCATCACCACCACCACCACCACCATCACCCTCACCACCATCATCATCATCATCATCATCATCATCATCATCATCATCATCAGCATCAGCATCAGTATCAACATCATCATCACCCCAACCTCAACCTCAACCTCAACCTCAACCTCGACATCAACATCGACCTCCTCCCCCTCCTCCTCCGCCTGGCTACTTACCACATCTTCGCAATCCTCCTATTCCTCCTCACTGTCAACCTCCTCCCCTCCTCCCGCTGATTCTCCTCCTCCCTTTTCTCGCAGCGAGAGCCTCCTGTGCTCATGAGGAGTACGGATCATGGTGGAAAACGTGCTCCTGGACCCCTGGGCTTCTCCAGGACCAATTTTTCTTCCTGAATCGTTTCCGTTGCCGAGCCCAGGGTGGATGTTCTCAAGAGCCCGAACACCCACTTCCTTCACGGCGCAAGGTATTCATCCGCCTTTCTCGCGCAGATCGACCAGTTGGGGGTCTGGCCCCACTGCATCCGCGCCTGGCCGTCGCCTCTGCGCCTTTCTGCTGCGCGCCTGGCCGGGCGCGTCGGAGGACCGGCGAAGCACGACGAAGACCTACGCGCTCATCGGCAACGTGTCTCGGCACACCGGGCAGATGACCTCGCCCTGGCGGGACTGCAGGAGACCCTGCCAGCAAGCGGAATGGAGGACGTGCAGGCATTCTAGCACTGTCACCGGGGAGGCGGCGGAGGTGGAGCTCAGCAGCACCTCCTCCAAGCAAACGGGGCACTCACGGCTCGCCTTGGCGCGATCGGCCGCCTCGTCGCGCGCGGTGCACTCGTGGCGGTGCGCCGGCCACGCCTTGCGCTGGCACGCGTCTGTGCAGAAGAAAACGCGGCGGCACCGCCCACACCGCAGCCGTGGAGCGAAGGCCTGGCAGGCCTCGCACCTAGCCTCCAGCCTGAGCTCCTCCTCCGGCACGGCCAGCCCGAAGAGCTCCCGGCGAGCCTTGGCCGCCTGCCGCCACGCCTGCGCCGCCTCGAGGCAGTTCGCCAGGTTCACGCGCAGGGGCACAAGCAGGTTGTGGGACGCACCCATCTGCCTTGCCGTCCGCAAGTGCTCTTCCATCGTGGCCAGCACCTCTGCGGAGGGCGCCTCATCGCCACACTGCAGCGTCAGCAGGTTGGTCGCCGCCATGCAGTAGCCCTCCTTGTCACCCAGCTCCTCTCTCAGGGTCATGGCCTTCTCGAACGCCTCCCTCGCCCGCGCCTGCTCTCCGCGCCGCGTCAGGGTGATTCCCAGATTGTTCCATGCGGACCCGAGGGACGCCTGGTGGTTCTGGCGCTGCTGAAAGGCCCGCACGGGGTCCAGCCCGACGTCCTCCGCGTGCACGGACAGGCTCTCGATCGCCGCCCTCTGCAGCCGCTCCGCCTCGGCGTCGTCGCCCCGGCGCTGCTCCCCCGCAGCCAGGCGCAGCTGGATGCTGGCCCGGGCCTTCGGCTGCTGGGCCGCGGGCAGTTCCTCGACGCGGGCGAGGGCCGACTGCAACTGGGCGTCCGCCACGTCGTGGGCGCCCAGCTTGGCGCTCGCGTGCGCGCTCCAGCGCAGGGCCTCCACGGCCGTGGACACGTCTGCCGAGTGCAGGCCAGCGAGCGTGCGTTGCGCTCCCCGGTAGTCGCCACGTCTGATCTGCTCGATGCCCTCCCGCAGCTCATCATCGGCGTCCGAGCGGTCCGAAGGGGTGGGGGAGTCGGCCCGGAAAGCCATGCACGCGCCTGCCGTGGTTCTGGGCAACTTGAACTACAGGCCACAGACCCCCCCGCCAGTCCACACGCGTATTCAACAGTCCTTCTCTCTATATCAAAATTTTCCTCAGTTTCTCTGATCTCTCTCTCCCTCTGTCTCTCTCTCTCTCTCTTTCCCCCCGCGCTCTCTCTCTCTCTCTCTTTATCTCTTTCTCCTGACATCCGAGATCAAGGGGGAAACACCTGTCGACACAATTATTATTATTTGCTTCCCCTCTCTTTTTGTTCTCTCTCCCTCTATCTCTCGCTCTCTGTCTCTCTCTCTCTCTTGTTTTTTTTTGTTTCTCTCTCTCTCTCTCGCTGCTGGCATCGAACGTCGGGGAAAAACACCATGGGACAAGTTCCATGCACGATGTGGTGGTCCACCTCGATCCGCGAGGGCTCCTGGCCCAAAAGAAAGCAAACGCGCTCGTTCTGATCTTCTCGTCCAGTCCGTTGGGCGGCCTCGTTTCCGTCCGTCGGCGCCCTTCTTGTCGGAACAAAAGCAGAAGGCCCATCTGTTGGCCCAGCGGCCCCGTTCCCGTCCTTCGCCGCCGCGCCATTGCCCCTCCCGGTCGCTTTGCAATGTGTTGCATGGATGTGCGTTACCTTTCATTGCTTTGCAGTGCTTTGCATTCCTTCAAAACTCAGTACATTGTGTTGCATTGTGTTGTATTGCTTTGCATTGCTTTACAACTCAGTACATTGTGTTGCATTGCTTTGCATGGGTTTGCATTACTTTCGATTGTGTTGCATTGCTCTGCAGCGTTTTGCAGTGTTTTGCATTGATGTGCAGTGCTTTGCAGCACATTGAACTACATGGATTGCACCACCTAGATTGCCCCACCTAGATTGCACCGAATAGACTGCAAGAAATCCACGCTGGCTAACATTACAATATTCGATGCGCCTGGAACTCATTCGGTGATGATCCCGTACCGCTCCGCTTCGCTGGCAGCTCCTTAACATAAGCAACGAGGAAAACAAACAACAACACACACGGGAATAAGGGCATCAACATCTACCTCATTGAAGCCAGTGCTTGTTTATCAAATAGTTGATGTTCATCTAGCTATGCGGGTTGATTGGCTTGATGTTTCCTTTTAGTCTGTATCAACTATGTTTTCAGGACGTTCTTCCCCGAGAGGCCAAAGGAAGGGGCGAAAAAGGTTAGGGGAACAAATAGTAATGATTCCGGAACGACCCCAAGTAAAGGGACATTTGGTTAAAAGGTATACGTATGCGACGTAATGATGCCGTGCAATGGCGAACCCGCAAGGTAACATGTTACTATTTCTTTGGTCCCGTCACCCACGCCGTCCTCAGATCCGGAACGCTATGCCACGCTCTGCATGCTACGGCGCACGATGGTACACATGTTTCACACGCATTACAAGATAATGTGAAACTGTATGCAGTAATGGCGACACCCAAGGTAAAGTGTGGCACTCTGTGTCCACATGGCACCTCGCGTCTAGGCATCCCATGGCCAACGCACACGTCCCCTGCCTAGCCGCCGACGCAAAAAAAGTGTCCACCCGGTATCACATAGCACTCACTAGCATTGCAAATTGTTAGCGTATCATGGACCAGCATTGCACGGCACAGCATCCCACAGAGTAGCATCTCTTTGCATTACCACAGCATAGCATAGTATACAACAGAGTAGTATGACCGTATAGCGTGGCATATCAAAGAGGAACAGACCAGACTGCTTCAGGCCAGACCAGACCACCCCAAACAAGACCAGCCACGAAAAGGTCCACATCAGATAACACAAAGACCGACCAGGCCAGACCACACCACGCGACAAAAGACCCGACCAGGCAAGTCTACGCTTGAGCAGACCACACCAGGCCAGACCAGACCAGACCAGGCCGGATTGGAGGAGATCAGCGGGACGAGCGAAGGAGGATAAGGACGATGAGAACCCTAACACACTCGCAAGAGGAGCCCAAGACGACCCAAGAGGCCCCCCAAACGACGCATAACGGTAGTTCCTGGATGGGCTGGTGGGGATCGTTGGGTCGGCGACGATGAGCACGGTCCAGCGCGTCAGGACGAAAGCGGGAGGCGCTACAGCGCGCGTCAGGCTCGAGCAGAAGAGGCGGGGAAGAGGGAAGGCGGCCGCGAAGAGGACAGACGCCAAGGCGAGGAGCGTGCTGGTGGGGGCACGCGAATGGTAAAGGAGAGGCCCAGCAGCAGACGCGTGCGAACGCATGTTTTCTGGTGTGGCGAGAACGTCGCCGCGTCACGGGTCACGACGCCCGACCCAGGACCAACGCCTGAGAGCCTGCTCCACAATACGTCCCTTGTACCAAATGAAAATTCTTTGAGACATGTCTACAAGAGCATATTCGACGCCCGCGGGGTGAACCGCGGGCCTGGACAGCCGAAAAAGAGTGCCGAATAGAAATGATCGGGGGTGGTCAGACAAGGCTTTTGGACCACAGGATGAAACCAGCACCCCTGCAGCACTGGCCATGTTGGCCTGAAGGTGGATTCTCAAGTCCCCCTGGGCATCATCCGAGCAGTGCGAGGGGAGGGTGGCCAGAATAGGGCGATATTGGAAAGAGAGGAGGGAGGAAGGGGGCAGGTCGAGGCTGCGGGATGGGGATCTGGCGACCTGATTCCCGCCCCGCCGCAGGAGGGCCAATCGCATCCTGCGTTCCTCAATCCGCGAGCGTGGATTCAAAAGAGGCTCGCCCCTTTCAAACGGCCTTTCAAACGGCCTGGAGCGGCCACACTCGCCGATGTACCCCCTCTCTCCGCGACCGCGGCCCCCTCGGCCGCGGCAGCCCAACAGACTGTATTAGTGCTCTTGGCCCGACGGACTCATCCCACCCCTCTCGACGCTGACCCCCATGGCCAGACTGCCTCGGGAAGCGCTCGCACACGATGCCGTGGTGACCAGAAGAACCCTGTCAGCAGACGATCTCACCGGGGATATTAGCGGTGTCAGGATGAGTCCATCGATCTATGGGAGGGCCCCAAGGCCAACTCCAGAGTCCGCAAAAGGGTAGCGGCAGCAACGGCAGCGGCAGCAGGATGCGAGGCGGCGCGGCTGGCGTCGGAGGACGTCAGCCGATGAATTGTTGGGGCACGCGCCCCATCCTCGGCGACCTGGCCGCACAGACGGTCACGAGGGAAAAGTACCTAGCTCTCCTGGCAGCTCACGGGTCTACCAGCACTGGCACGTCTTCTTGCCCTGCCCTCCCCGAAAGGTGGCCCGGCGGGGAGATGGCGGGGCGAGCGGCGGAGAAACAATGCTTTTAACTCGTATGGCCCTTGGGCTAAGATGATTTCCAAAACAAGATACCCAATAGTCCCCACAAGAGATGGCACAACACGGCCCCAAGAGAGCCCCAAGACGCCGGAGTGGTCTCACAAACCGCGTATTCGCGCCCAAGTCATCCCACGAACGCCCTGGGGCCCGCGAGAGACCCGTCGGGCCAGGGTACAATCATGGAAGAGCCGCGGTGGAACCACGGCAGCACCGCAGTGCACACATGGTAGCACGATCCTGAAGCTGGTCCCTGAGCGATGCTGCTGCTGCTGCTGTTCCCGCCCCTTTGGCGCTGCCACGAAAGGTTGATAACGAGCCAGACCTCGGCTGCCCACCCCTGGATCGCTGCGAGGAGGCTGGCTGCCTACCCGCCAAAATGCAGATCGGGAGATCGGACGGGAGGCGAGGACGGACGTACTCAATCTTGTCGCGCATGGGGGGCAGGAGGCTGGTCCTGTCACGATCAGAACCCGATCTCCCTTACAGCCTGCAGGGAAACATGATGCCAGCCCGTGGGACCCTGACGGAAGTCGGCGGATCTGGCGGCGGATACGAGTTGTGGGGAACGCGGGGATGGGGTTGGGCCAGGGCTGGCTTCCGAAGGCAATAAGCACTGGGATGCGCAACGCAGGGGCATGGGACCATGCTTGTGGTGGCGCCGAGCCTTGAGGTGCGCGACGCAGGGGCACTGGGGCAGGCGTGGCGGCAACGAGCTTCGGAGGGCGCGGCTTGAAAGCATTAGGCGAGGCTCGTGCCGGCGACGGATACGAGGATGTGCTACCCGAAACATGGGGCTGCAAAAGGCCGCCAGCGACCCGCCGAAGATCCTAGAGGACAAGGCCGATCCACCGCAAGGTGTCCGTGACGCCCTAGCGGGCGCTAAACGGGGAAACGGGGGGATTATAACTTACAGCCCCCCGCTCAGGTCCCCTGGCACCGCCAGAGCGCTCGCACACACCTTAGCGTTTGCATCGAAGTGCGGATGCGGCCTCTGTGCGCCCCGCATTATGCCCGCGAGCACCACGCGTGACTGCGACCACTGAGCGGCGCGGAGGGGGAATTACGCTATAGAGGAACCCCACATACTTACAATATGTTTGGCGTGATGAAAGCTGACGTGAAACTTACGAGAATGATGCTGGTGGCCGTTGCTTCGCCGATACCGTTGGTGGCGCTGGTCAACGCGCCGTGCGAACACCAGCCTGAGCCGTGGGGGCCACGGAAGTGAGCGGAGCTGTAGGTAGGCAGGCGGGCGGCGCACGAGTCTCGACGCGGCGGGCAGGCGGACGGCGCGCGCCGCTGTGGGGGACCACCCCGCGCGCATCCCCCATTGTGTCAAGAAAAATGCCGCGCCTGTTGTGCATGGGCGACTGGGGCGTATAGGCGCCTCGGTGAGGGGCCACCCCGCGCCCAAGCATTGACCGAGCAGCATCAGATCAGCCTCGCCGTGGCGAAGAATCTCCAGCCTGGCAGACGAAGACGCAATGTGCTCTCGACGCGACAGGGTCCCATGAATCTGTGGCCAGGGGAGGGTGCGGAAGCTGTTGCCGAAACGCATCGCCACCAAGCGACTGGAGTCGCTGGCCGTGGCAACCGAACGCTAAATCGGTGAGCACAGCGGCAAGCCGAGGCCGTTTCTCCCGACGCAGCGCGATGACTCATGGGGCTCGCAGCGACAAAGCAAGCGTGCGAAACAACGCGCTTGTTTGGATTGGAACACTCCGAAGCCCCCAAGGCTCGCGGTGGATCAGGGCCTGCACTGCGGCGTCGAGGGAACGCGCATTCCCGCAGTTGGGCGCGCGCGCGGACGGCAAGTGGAGGTTCGAAACGTCGTCTGCGACGCAGGCGAAGAAATCGAACGCCCTCTCTTTTGCGAACGAGAATGAGTCCGCATGGGCGAGGGCCATGACTCTGAAGTCCGCCCAAGCAGGTCCGGACCTGCGCGACGCGCTTGGCCCTGGCAGGGTCGGGGCGCGGTCCGCCCGGTCAGCTGCGTAGAGGAACTTCGCCGCATCCAGCCGCTCTGCCGCTGCCGCCTGCCGCGCGCGGTGCGCGACGCCCCCCGCGTCGCGCAAAGAACCGACGCCGTGAGACACCGCGGCGGCTCGAAACATCCATCGACGAGGGGCGACGACCGTCGCCCACCTCCCCGTGGAACTCGGCGCCAGCTCCGCCGAGCACGACAGGCTGCAGGAAGGGTACTTACATCCGCCCTGTAGGATCCAGCGTCCGTAGAGCACGTGTAAAGCGCCTGCCACAAGTCGGCGCCGTCGCCCCTGCTCGACGGCTGGTGCTCCAGCTCGCTCGGCTGCGAACTCAGCGTGCCACTTGGCTGATTTCGCGTCCGCTTTTGACGACGAGTTCTCGAGCTGAACTGATTCTCGCAGATCCCGCGACCATGGCCCTCGCGACAAAATGGTAGTCGGCGCGCCTTGGCTCCGGGGCCAGCTGCGCGCGAAGCGCGCCAGTGGAGCGAACAGAAAAATCCTACATAATTGCCGGAGACCGCTGCGGGGTGAAAGCCTGCGCCGGCAGCGCTTTGGCGTGAACTTCGCGGGCGTGGCCTTCATAAGAGTGGTGCGCGGTGCTGACGGGGGTTCTGGCTCAGCGCCCGCGCTGGCGGTTTCGCGCGCTCGCCGAACCTTCGACGGCGACCCCCTCTGTCCTCCGCTGATCTGAAAGAGCCTCGGAAGGAAACCCGCCCGACGCGCGCCGGCATGCCGCTAGGATCTGCCTCTTGTCGTCGTCGGTCATCTCGGCGCGTTGCGCGCGCAGCCGCGCAACGAATCGGGCCGCCAATTCTGAAGCTGGCGCCAGTGCGCATTGAATGTGGACAGCACAGCTCCGCTTGCGCATCGGCGAGAGCTCTCCGCGCTGACATCGCCGCCCATCCGAACCGCGGCGTGCCTCATCGCCGGGCGCAGAGGTGGCAGGGCGCCCGTGGCAATTTTAGGCGGCGTGAGTGCCGCGCGCAGGAAGGGCGGCTGCCGCGCTCAAGTGGGGGCACAGATGCGCCTGCGTGAGAGCGCAGGAGCGCCGAGGCGGCCCGAGCCAAGGTGTTTACAATTCTGGATGCGACGCGAGCTCTGGCCCGCGCAACCCCCACGCCACGCGCAACCCTCCGGCGCCGAGGAAGCGCCGAGCCTTGAGAATCGGCCTCCCAACTGCGCCCGCCCAGCGCCGCCCTGCGGCGTTGAGGAAGTGCCACGCCTGCCGCTTTTGCGAGCCCCAAACGGACGGGGAAACCTCCAGCGCACTCCCTGTGGCGTCGAAGAAATGAAACGCCAGCCGCGCTTTGCGAGCCCGGAACGGACGGGAAGACCACCCCCAGCGCACTCCCTGTGGCGTCGAGGAACTGCCGCGACTGCCACGCTATGCGAGCCCTGAACGGATAGGGAGACCCCCCCCCCAGCGCACTCCCTGTGGTGTCGAAGAAATGCAACGCCTGCCGCGCTTTGACAGCCCGGAACGGGTAGGGAGACCACCCCCAGCGCACCCGCTGCGGTGTCAAGGAACTGCCACGACTGCAACGCTTTGCGAGCCCGAAACGGATAGGGAGACCCCCCCAGCGCACCCCCTCTGGTGCCGAGAGCCACGCCTGCCACACTTTGCGAGCCCAGAACGGACAGGGAGACCACCCTCAGCGCAACACCTGTGGTGTCGAAGAAGTGCCAAACCTGCCACGCTTTGCGAGCCCGAAACGGATAGGGAGACCACCTCCAGCGCACCCCCTGTGGTGTCGAAGTAGTGCAACGCTTGCCACGCTTAGCGAAACCGAAATGGATAGGGAGACCCCCCTGCGCACCCCCTGTGGGGTCGAGGAAGTGCAACGCGTGCCACGTTTTGCGAGCCCGAATCGGATAGGGAGACCACCCCCAGCGCACTCCCTGCGGTGTCGAAGAAGTGCCACGCCTGTCACGATTTGCGAGCCCGAAACGGATAGGGAGACCACCCCCAGCGCACCCGCTGTGGTGTCGAGGAACTGCCAAGACTGCCACGCCTGCCACGCCCTGCGAATCCTGCGCGTCTGTGTTGTGTGGTGTGCGTGTCATGTGTATGACGCGTGTGCGGCTGTATATGATGCAGCGTGCCTGCTACGTCTGCCACGCCCTGCGAACATTGCGCGTGTGTGTGGTGTGCTCATCATGTGTACGATGCGTGTGCGGCTATATCTGGGCGTATCTAATGCGGATGTCCAGTATGTAGCGCATTCGCCGTGGGTGTATGGTGCAGTGAACACGCCAAGCGTGCACTGGCGCTGTCAGAGCGCGTGTGCGCGCGTGTCTGCGAGTGCGTGCATTTGCGCGGCGGTATGTAGACGCGCGTCTCATGTGCGCGCCGTGCATGCGCTGCGCGTGGGCGAGGAGAATAATACAGAGAAGAGGAGGAATAGGGAGGTGAATGCGCTTCGCAGGTGGGGCGCGGGAGGACCCCGCGAAACGCGCGGGGACAACAGGCCCTGACATAATCCCACCAGCCCTCTGGGCGTAGGTGGTTCTGGGAATTTCCTCTGCCACCCCTCCTTCTTCCCCTTGGGGAGGGGTTTACCCCTCCCCCTAACCCCCTCCCCTGGACCTGGACGGGTGGGGCCGCTGGTAGTTAGAGCGTCCAAAACGGCCTCGGCGAGGAAGCCAACATCATCGGTTTTACTAGGGTTTTGGCCCCATTTTGGCCTCTTTGGGGGGCAGGGCTAATTAACTCCACCCTCTTCTTTGAGCGATCGCTTCCAAGATGGCCCCAAAGGGCGCCCAGGAGGCCCCAAGAGGCTTCCAAGAGGCCTCCAAGAGGCCCCAAGAGGCCGCCATGAGGCCCCAAGAAGCCCCCAAGAGGCTCCAAGAGGCTCCCAGGATGGTTCCAAGAGGCCTCCAAGAGGCTCCAAGAGGCCGCCATGAAGCTCCAAGAGACCCCCAAGAGGCCCCAAGAGGCCTCCAACAGGCCCCCAAGAGCCCCCCAAGAGGATCCCAAGCGGCCTCAAGAGGCCCCCCCGAAGCACCCAAGACGCCCAAGAGCCCCCATTGACCGCCAAGAGACCCCCAAGACGCCCGAAGAGGCTTCCAAAAGGCTTCCAAGAGGCATCCGAGCGGCATTCAACCATCCACCCAGCGTCATCATTCTCCTCATCCCTCCTTCGCTCGGTTCCTCGCCACCCCCTCATCTATCCATCTGGCCTCCTGTTCCGCCTCATCCTTTGCACGGATCGGCTGTCCCTCTCGTTGCTCCCCCACTTCCCTGATCTCTTCAACTTGCCTGGACATCGTTTCTGGATGGGCTGGTGGGGATACGCGAAGCGTCAAGAATTGCGACAGCCTTGCGAGCGCCACGGGGTGCGCAAAGCGCACCACATTGTCGATGCTGTATTTTTATGTGATGCCACTTTGGTTGGTACGGAGGCTTGGGGGGATGGGTGCGGTTTTCGGTGTGCGATTGGCGTGAGATGAGATGTGCTACGTATCTAACAATATCGACAGTTGCATACAAGTATCAGCCATCAATCGGTATCACAATACTTCAACTGCTAACAGTATCAAAACAATGCCCGTTCGACCATCCACGGCGTAACTCTGGGAGCACATCGCCGCATGCGCGACGCGCAACAATTTCAGCGCTCCCTCCCGACGAGCGCAGGACGAGCGAGACGACGCGGAAAAGCGACTGCGCGGCGGCCACCCCCCCCCGCGCACACGGACGCGCGAAGGCGCCCCATGCGCGCGACAGCGCCCCCCCCAAAAAAAACTGCCAGCAAACGCCCAGGGAACCCTGGCGAAGTCTCAAGACGCCCACAAGACGCCCAAAAAGCCTCACTTCTTCCGGGGGTCGGAATAATGGCTTAAGCCTATTGGATGTCATTCGTTTTCACTGCACGGCTGTCTCACGACCTGTATGCTGATAGAACCATCAATAGATGCATGTAGGCACATTATGCTAGGGGGCGCTCCTGTGATCCACATTTTTCTGGGTGGTTCATAGGTTGCCCTTTCTCGTTTCAACTGCGTTGCCCGCCTGTCTCTTGAATTCCTTATCCATTGTTAGAGTCAGTATTTGAATGTTCGTCTTCATCGCACTGCGTTGTTTTTGTTCGTTCTCCTCGTTTGTTCTGGATCGCAGGAGTGGGCAGCGCATGCGGATCGCCGCGGGGTTCCCGAATCCAGCGGAAACACGCGAGATGCACCGCATGGGTTTCTCAAAAGATCTCCTGGGCATTTGGGAGGTTTGAGGGATCTCAGAGGAATGGGGGGAGGAGGGCGAGGAGGACGAGGGGGATGAGTTCGACCAGGAGGAGGACGACGAGCAGGAGGAGGAACAGAAGGAGGACGAGGATAAGAAGGAAGAAACATATGCTGATGAGGAGAGGATTTGTCGCGGGGCTGCGCGAGCCCCGTCGAAGCTTGGAACGGGGGCAGCTGGGATTGGGCGCGGGATTGAGTCGGGCCGCGTTGGGAGCCCTCGGTGGTATCTGCTGGCGCCCGGCGAAGCCCGCTGTCGTGCCTGGGCTGTGGGTGGGGGGCCTCTTGGATAGATGCGGGGGTCTTTGGGGGTGTCTCTCAAAGACCGAATGGAGAGCTCCTCTGGGCATCCGGGGAGGGTCTTATAAGCTCTTGTGGGCCTCTCGGGGATTTCGGGCGGGCGTCTTGGAGGCTTCTCGCAATGTTCGCGTCTACTCTACTCTACGTGCTCGTTGCCCCCGCTCCTACTCGCGCCCCCGCGTCGTCCTCTCCTCATCGATCTGTTTATGTTTCTCCTCCTCCTTCCTGCTTCGTCCCCATCCTTGTTCCCCACCTCTCCGTCATGGTCGCTGCGCCTTCTCTCTCTCTCTGTCTCTCTCTCTCTCTCCTTTTCTCTCTCTCTCTCTCTATCTCTCTCTCTCTCTCCCTCTCTCTCTCTCTTTCTCTCTCTCTCTCTCTCTTTCCTCTCTCTCTCTCCATCTCTCTCTCTCTCCATCTCTCTCTCTCTCTCTCTCTTTTCTCTCTCTCTCTCTCTCTCTCTCTTCCGTAGCCATTTTGGCTCAAGCCATTTTGGCTCAAGGTTTTGGTTTCCCAGCGGAAACTTGTGGATACCGCTAGTCCGCGGCCAGTGTTCAATTACCTAACATCACAGCCTACCAGACCCGGTCCAAGAATTATCAGGGCAAAAACCAAATCGCATTAACAGCCCCCGAGGCGAAGCCACATGTCCACGAGGCGAAACCACATATCCCCGAGGCGAAACCTAAAGTTCTCATTCGTCGCTTCCGAACGCTAACGTCGAGCCCGGTCGAGCCAGAGCATCGACCCTGGAACCGCGTTTCCTGGGATTGCGTTCGCGCCAACGGCGACTTCCGATGGGTTCCCGAGGGCGCACCCGTGCCCCGCTACCAGGTGACCAGTGATAGTGGAATGTGATTTTGTGCTCGCACCAGAGTGCGCCGCTGGTGGTGCGCGCGCGCCCAGCTAACATGGTAGGGTTGCATTTAGGTGGTAAGCATCCTCCGCCTCCTCCCCCCTGTCCTTCCCTTCCCCTGCTCCCCCTCATCCCCTCCTCCGCCTCCCTCCCCTCCTTTCCCTTATCCTCCTCGTGCCCCTCCTCCGCCTGCTCCTGAGAGCGCGCAAAAAAAACGGCATCAGCAGCCAGCGCTCGCCCTCCACACGCCTCCTGCCAATCCCCTCCCCCATCCCCCCCCTCTCTTCCTCAGTCTCATGAGCAGGGGGGAGGGCGGCATAGGATCGCATAGTGCTGACTAGCAGAGCATGGCACACCATAGCAGGGCATGGCGTAGCCAGGCATATCCTACCATGGATCTCAGCACCAAAAATGCGGCAATTGCATTGCATTGCACAGCATAACATAATATAGAGTGGCAGCCATATTTTATAATAACATTGCACCTCTATAACTCAAACTCTAAAGTTGTAGTTGCATCGGGTAGCATAGCATAGCATGCGGTCGAGCTAAAGCCTGCTGGACTGACACAGGGTGGCCTCCCCTAACTCCCTCGCGGGGGACGTCAAGTGGTTAGACCGCCCCCATGTAGTCCCCAACTCACCCGACCCCCTGGGGCGGAAGCTGGGCAGGGTGTAACGAGGGACGGCAGAGGTATAGGTCCACGTCGAGGTTCGAACCTTGTCAGGGTTCGAACCTTCTGGCTCTGATAATCGGGGGCACTTCTCACCCTCGTGGCTGGATGCGGACCGAGCAATTGGTGCGTTCGGGCCCGTTGGTTAGGAGACATTTTCGGGTCAGGCGCGAGCGCGTCAGGGGGCGCACCTCGCCCTGCAGTCCAGCTCGGCGCCTCCGCGTCATGCGACGACGAGGGCGCTCGATGCATCCTCGCGGCGAGCGCGGGGCACATCGCGGGCGTTCGCGACGACGACGAAGACGACGACGACTCCGACTCCGACTCCAACTCCGACGGCGACCCCGACTCCGACGACGCCGACGACGCCGACGACGACGCCGACGAGTCGCCGTTGTCGTCGTCGTCGGCGGCGGCGTCGGGGTCGGGGTCGGGTCGTCGTCGGCGTCCTCGCGGTCGTCGTCGTCGTCGCGACGACGACGACGACGACGACCACGACAACGACGGCACCGACGACGACGACGATGCCGATGCCGCCGACCCCGACGACCCCCAAGAAGCGATGCCGACGGCACCGACGATCTTTTGGGGTCGTGGTCGTCGGGGTCGGCGGCATCGGCATCGTCGTCGTCGCGACGACGACGACGACGACGACCACGACCACGACGACACCGACGACGACGATGCCGATGCCGCCGACCCCGACGACCCCCAAGAAGCGATGCCGATGGCACCGACGATCATTGGGGGTCGTGGTCGTCGGGGTCGGCGGCATCGGCATCGTCGTCGTCGTCGTCGTCGTCATCTCGTCGTCGTCGTCGGCGTCGTCGTCGGCGGCGTCGTCGTCGACGACGCCAGCTCCTTGCAGTCCAGCCAGACTCGCGGCCCAGCTCGGCGCCCAGCTCGGCGCCTGCGCAAGTCAGGGCCTCCGCGTCCTCGGGATGGGCGCGGGGGGGCGTCGCGGCTGCTCGCGACGACGCAAACGACACATGACTCGGCTTGGAAGAACGAGACGAGGGCAGCGGGCAAGAGGGCGAGAAGAGGGCAAGAACGTCCGTCCTACCCGTCCAACCCCGCGCCTCGAAGACCTCGTACTAGAGGTCGTGCTACCGATCATCGGATTGTTTGAGCCCGCAGTCGGGCAGACAGTGAAAGCCGGGCAGACCTGGGACCGACAGACCCAGAAGTCCTCTGGGCGTTGAAAGAGGCATGCAAGGCATCTATGGCTAGACCGACACTGAGCAGGCAATCAAAATCGATGAGAGGGACAAGCGCGAGGACACAGGAGGATATAGGATCCGTACCCCAGCACGGGGGAAGGCATGGAAGACACTCACGGACACGGGGGACCATATTCGGGCACATAAAATAATGGAGGATGTCGTCTCCTCCTACTGCATAGCAACCAAACCTGCATCCAGCACGGCCCTCACGGAACCGACGAGAAGTGGCCCAAGCATTGCACAGCGTCTTTAACACTGAGCTCGCCACACAGGAACCGAGTTTCTGACCAATCCTACAAAGTCTTGTCATCGTAACATCACATTGCTGAGGGGAGAGGGGGCGCCAGTAGTTCAGACGGGCACCAAAAGAGCGAGCAGAGGGGAGGGGGTAGAGGTGACGAGACAGGAATCTCACAATTTTACTCTGGAGGCCATCAATGAGCTCAGTGGGGATACAGGGCATGTCGATAAGGGACTCGAAAGTGGTGCGCATTTGAGTGAAGGACGAACTCCGATACGTGGGATATCTCATATAAAACAGTTCAATCATCATGTCGAGTAAACTCTTCCAAATATTCTCGACCGCGAGCAAACTCATCAGAACGCAGAGCGGCGCGGAACAGGGCAGCACGGGAGCTGGGCTCCACTGCTCGAGCGTCACATGTGATACCAAAACGCTTCAGGTCACATAGAATCGCACTGGACAGCGAGAGCCGCGGAGCCACTGGAAGTTGCTGGAGAGCCTCACGCTCAGCAACTCGAACAGAATCAGTAATAGGGTAAAACTGGGCAACGTGTTGAAGGACGGGCTGACAGTAGACGTTATACATGTGAATATTTCCTGCAAGGCCTAGACAGAAGCTTTTAACATACCTGGCACGACGGAGGAGGGCCCGACACGGGCCTTGCCAACTCAACGAAGCACCCTCGAGACCCAGGAGGACCCCAAGGTAAAGCCCAGCACGACCGATTTTGGAGGATTTGAAGCGGATTCGGTTTTCCCTGCAGTCCTTGCGGAAGGCGCATTCCGCACGGTCGTGCGGCAACACAAACTGGCACTTCGCGGGGTGAAGGAACAGGCCCGTGCACTTGGCGAGCAGCGCGAACTCGTGTACCATGACAGAGTGTGCAGCACCAAGATCAAAGGCAACGATGCCAAGATCATCAGCGTAGGCGCAAGGATGAGCGCGGACTACCTCAAGACTTTGCCGAATCTTCCTGAACCAAGGGTCAAGACCGAGAGCAAACAGGAGACCTGAAAGAGGACAACCTTGTTTAATGCCACGCTCAACCTTGAACTTGCCAAAGATGCGCCCCTTAAAGCGCGCGTGCATGTACATGTTATCGTATAGGTTTTTCACGATTCGGCAATGCCAATCAGGGATACCGATTTCATGCAATACATATATAATCCACTCATGTGAGATACTAGGGAAAGCTTGCTTGATATCATAAAAGGCCATACCAGGAGAGGGGGCATTTTCATAAGCAGCATATTGGGTGTATCTCCAATCCAGAGCTAATACATTATCCACCAGGGAACGCCCTCCCACAAAACCACGTTGTTCGCTATCGACGGTGCGGCGTGCCACAATATTCAGCGGCTGTGCGAGAGCACTGCATATCAGCTTACAATCCGCGTTCCCTAGGGCCAGCGGTCGAGTATGTTCAGGCGCGCGAGTCGGCTCTGCCTCCAGCGCTCCCTTGGGAAGAAAGGCCAGGAAAGCATCATTGAAATCATCAGGAATCTGCCCAGTGTCAATGATGTGACGATAATGTGCATATAAAATACCCCTAGCCCTCGGTCCACCAAGCCTCCACCCAGAGTACGGAATACCATCCAATCCTGGGGCAGAATCCCGAGACTTATCTAGAAGCTGATCAAAAAGGTCTTCATCGACTGTCCACAGTATGTCCTGAGGAGCTGCTTGGATCCACGCACGCAAAGAACGCATACTGTCCTGGCAGGAACGATAAGGTTGGGCAACTTTCGCCCAGTGATCCTGCAGCAGGTTAGCACAAACTTGGGGGTCAGTGTGGGTGTTACTATTTGGGTCCACAATTCCCTGCAACAGTACTTGCTTGTGACGGGGGGCCCAAGCACGAGCCAGACGTTCGATTTTTGCAAGTCCCGAGGTCCTTGCCTGATGGGGAAGGTCCTTATCATTTAAAAGCTCCTGGCGATCGCCATCAAGTTCCAGACGGCTGATCTCGGCCAGGTATGCGTAAGAAGCGCCAGGGTCCACTAGATTCGCATCATCGTCTACAAAATCTTCTAGCTTCGGAAAGCGGCGAACAGCTTGGCGTTGTTTTCCTAAATCCTTTCGACGACGAGCACGATCATACATCATACACCACGATATTTTGTGACCGATAGTTTTCGAACTAGCCGAGCACGATTCATTCTTAATGTCCATCGCCGCTAAATGCATTATCGACTTGGCCTCGGAAGCTGCTGTCGCTGGATCCTCGGAGACTCCCATCTTTTCGATCAGCTTTTCTAACTTCCCCGTGAACGCAGGCTGACGGCACACCCACCTGGGAATGACAGCGCACGAGTTGGGGGACTGCACAGCTAGGATAGCATAGACAGGTACATGACCACTAACATCGCGAAGCTCTGCGGGCTGCCATTCAACGCCAGCAGCCGGAGAGAGGTCCAAGATAACGGAGGATGGGAGAGATGTGTAAATTCTATCAATACGAGCAGTGCTGACAAGTTTACCATCACGTTGTATGCAATGTGTATGATTCTCCTGTCCAAACTCAGTGAAGCGAGCGAACAGATAACCAAACTCCGTGGCACGCGAGCAGCGCGGCGTGCGATCCAGAGCTGGATCGACATGTTGACGGGCCTCGCCCATCACGCAGAAGTTCCAGTCACCGCCTATGAACACGGTCATATGCCGTGGGTCAAGAGCACGCGATACACACGATAGGAGTTCTTTCTTACCAATCATCGAGTCATTAGGGGGAAGGTGAAGAGAACAGAGTGGAAGAGCACCTCGGGGCCCATGGAGATCAACTGTTAGACATCTGCCACTAACAGCATTCATCGCTGTAATCTGGTCGAACTGCATATGAAGACGCTCGTGGACGCACATAAGGACGCCCCCAGAGATCACATCATCGCAGAAGGAGCCAAAGCATTTGTGGTGAGGGAGGAGGCGAGAGAGAGTATCTAAGCCCCCTAAGTGTCC
The DNA here is from genome assembly GCA_963575745.1 of Prorocentrum cordatum. Taxonomy (NCBI): domain Eukaryota; class Dinophyceae; order Prorocentrales; family Prorocentraceae; genus Prorocentrum; species Prorocentrum cordatum. Next base: position 107,457 of record CAUYUJ010015315.1, read on the forward strand.
GTGAGCTTCTTGAATTAGCAAAACATCGAATTTTTCTGCTAGCCTCAAAAACGTGTTAAATGTCTGGCTTTGATGCCTGTGGTCCCCACTCTCGGCACCAAAAAGAGTTGCTGAATTCCACGACCCAACGCTGAAACGACTGCTAGGCACCCAAGAGACAGGAGGAGGCAGAGGAGGCACACTCGGCAGCGAGTGCGAGGGGGGAACAGAAGATAGGCGGCGGTCCTCATTCATTACTGGAGCCTGTCAGAGGAGGTTGAGCGCGTCGATGATTGGCTTCACCAAGTCCGCCGTGATGCCCCAGTCCTCACAGTCATCCTGAACCCACTCCGCGTGGCCGTCAGAGTCCACACGTATGAGGTCCCACACATCTTTGTCCGTTGTCACTGTGGTCGCATTCGAGAAGCCTGAGCATCCACGCTTGCACTGAGGGGGCCAGTCACGATGTGCACGAAGTAGCTTCATCAACGGCATCCACGCCTGTCCAAGGTGACGCTGTCGCATCCGAACTTCATGAGGGAGATCGCCACGGCAACGGAGCTGCGTCACAGTTCCACAACGTGGGTCCTTCCAGGTCACCCAGTTCATGCCGAACCAAGTGGAGAAATCACGAGCTTGTTCTTCTGTGGACCATATCACACTGAAACTCTGCGAAGAGCGTTGAAAGTGTGGCGATGCATCAGCAGCTGGAAGAGACGGAGGTAGTTTCACCAAAATCTCGTTCCAAACTTGTTCGCGCGTCACGTCGAGCACCTTCCTCGGGAAAGTTCCAACCCACCTGCGACACACATTCTGCGTGTCCGTCGGTCCACCACTCATTTCAAGGGCGATAGTAGAAGCCTCTGAGCCTTCACCACGACGACGACGACGACGACGACGACGACGACGATGCCGACGATGCCGATGCCGCCGGCCCCGACGACCACAACCCCCAAAGATCGTCGGTGCCATCGGTATCGCTTCTTGGGGGTTGTCGGGGTCGGCGGCATCGGCATCGTCGTCGTCGTCGTCGGTGTCGTCGTGGTCGTGGTGGTCGTCGTCGTCGTCGTCGTCGTCGTCGTCGTCGTCGTCACGACGACGACGACCACGAGGACGCCGACGACGACGACAAGTCCGACTCCGACTCCGAATCTGATGACGTCGGAGTCGCGACCACCGCCATCGTCGTAGCTGTCGTTGCCGACGTCGTCGTCGTTCTCGACGTCGTCGTCGGCGTCGCCTCCGCCGCCGTCGTCGTCGTCGTCGTCGTCGGCGTGGTCGTCGCCGCCGCCGTCGTCTTCGTCGTCGTCGTCGTCGTCGTCGCCGCCGTCGCCGCCGTCTTCGCCATCGCCGTCTACGCCACCGTCGGAAGATTCTCTGGCGCCGCCCGCGAACAGGCGAGCGCCAGACAATCTGAGGGATATGCCGAGGGGGCCGAAGAGGGCAGAAGGACGGGGATGGGGGGGGAGGTCGGCTTCGGCTTCGGCTTCGTCATCGCGGCGGCGACGACAAAGGCGTCGACGTCGGCTTCGCCATCGCGACGACGCCGACGGCAGCGACGGCGACAACGGCTCCTTGCAGCCCAGCCCGAATTGCAGGCCAGCTCGGCGCCGACCTCGGCGCCTCCGCAGGTCGGGGCCTCCACGTCCTGGGGTCGGGCTCGGGGGGCACTGCGGGCGCCCGCGACGACCCCGACCCCCACGGCGTCGGCGATGACGGCGACTCTGACGAGTCCGACGTCCCCGACGACCCCGACGATTCCGACTCCGACTCCGACAACGACGACGACGACGCGACGCCGCTAGACTTGGGGTCGGGGGCTAGGGTCGGGCTGGGCATCGGGGAAGGTGGGGGGGGTGGGGTGGGTGGGGTGGGTGGGTGGGGGTGGGGGTGGGTGGTGGGCGGGGGGGGGGGGGGGGGGGGGGGGCGGGTGTGGGAGGGGGGGGGGGGGGATGGGTGGGCGTGGGGGGGGAGGGGGGGGGGGGGGGGGGGGGGGGGGGGGGGGGAAACGCAAGGGCGAGGGATGATAAAGAGGCGGAGGGAGATCGAGGAGGGAAACGTGCGAGGGAGAGAATCCCCCCCCCCCCCCCCCCCCCTCGCGTGAGGAGGAGGAGGAGTGAAGAGGATGAGGGGAGGAGGGAGGAGGATGGGGGGAGGGGGGAGGAGGGAGGAGGATGGGGAGGAGGAGGGAGGAGGATGGGTCACGAGAATTCTGAATGGAGGAGGGAGGGGGATGGGGGAAGGGAAGATAATGATGATGGTTTCCACCGCCCGATCTCCTTCAGCTGCTGTCTGAGCTCGACGAAGAACTCGTCGAACTTGAACTCGGGCCCGCGGCAGCCGCGGGCGCGGCTGGTGCTGCCGCGGCAGCCTCGAGCGCGGCTGGCACGCCCGCTGCCGCCGCGGGGGCGGCTGGCTCGGCCTCGGCCGCAGGGGCGGCGGCGCCGACGCGCAGCTCGTCGAAGCACTCGGGGTCGGCGGCGGCGCACTCAGGCGCCACGTAGGGGTCCGTGCTGCTGGCGGCCAGCCAGTCTCGCACGGACGTGGGCGCGCCCTTGCCCGTGACGGCGCGATGCTTCCTCCGCATCCACTGCGCCACCGTGCGGAGGGGGGAGAACTCCCCAGCCTTGTCCCCGTCGTCCCACGTCTTGCTCCTCGTCTTCTGCAGCAGCTGCTTGGGCGTCGGCGGTGGCAGCACCACGCCGTCGTGCACCACGTATCGTGCCGTCGCAGTCCGCTTGCGCTCCACTCGGCTGATCTCGATCTTCTCCACATTCGCCTCATCCCTGGGCGGCTTCAGCAGGTCCCACCATTCGGGGGTGCTCCTGATCGCGTCCTTGCGGATCAGCTCGACCTCCTCTATGATTACATCACGCTTGCGCTTGATGCCGTGCTTCACCTTGAGGTCCTTTCGCTTTGTCGCCAATGCCATGCCTTCGAACTCCCTGGCATTCTGCTCGTCCACCATGCCCAAACACTGGACCACTGGGTCGTCGACATCCCCCTCCTCAATCTCCTCGGCCGTGGGCTGATTCAAGATGTCGGCGAGGAGCCTGCCGATGAAGTCCTGCGAGGAATCGGCCCCGAACACGTGCTGCAAGAGGGCGTCCAAGAGGTCGCGCTTCTTCTTGGGGCTGTGCTTGACGTTGCACGCCCTCAGCGTGAGCTTCAGCATCGCAGCAGTCAGGTCGACATGCTTCAGTAGAGCGAAGCGCAGGATTGGCATCGGACCCGACGTGCACTGCCACAATACCCTCGGCGGGTTCACCTTCGTCTCGCAAGGTGGGACGACATCGGTCTCGAAAGCTTGCCAATCGCCAACGTTGTAAATGAAAGTCAGCTTCGGCTCGGCCGCGAACTGGATCTCAAATGCCAGCGGGTCCTCCACCGCCTTCTTCATCGGCCATATCCAGCAACTGTAAGTAGCCCCTCCAACCACGATGCCCACCGTGTCTTCCCCAACCTTTTGAACTACAGCACCTGGTATCATCAGCGATGCAAGCGCACCAGCCCTCATATCGAACTGATCGCCAATTGTCGCATCAACCATGTCCAAGAACCCATGTTCGAATCCGTGTCGCAACCATTGCCGCGCTGAAACTCCAACCGCACTCTTCTCGGGCGTCTTCGAGAGCCAATCCCTCCGCGGTAACAACAGCTCCGACCATGCTGGATCAAGGCTATGCCCTTTCTGATGCCAGTGATTTCGTATGACTGCCTTGTCACCCTCGCTGTCGTTGATGTCGATGCAAGGGATCCCTCGCTCTTGCAGCAATGTTGATGTGGTGCAATGATATTGCCGCCTGCACTCGGTGGAAACCTCGTTGGACTGCAAACTCGTCATCCTCCTCAGCAGGCTGTTCGTGCTCTCAATGTTGAGGGAGCCGCCGAAGGAACTGAACGCGTCCCACACCAGGTCGAACGCGGCCTGGTCAATGCAGTCAGCGTCCAACGGCCTGTCGAACATCTGCATGATGACCCTATTGGCAGGGATCTCGACCCACTCCAGACTGAGAACATGCGCAACGTCGTCCCTGGTGAGCTTTGCCTTCTCTAGCGCGAGAGCGCTTGCCCAGTCCCTTCTGAAGCCGTTCACATGGTCAAGCTGGGCGCCCGCATCAAGTCCATCTCGCAGCACGGCGGCGAAAGCACCTGGATATGACGCGTGATGTTCAGCAGAAGAGTTGGCCCTCGCACCCGCCAGCTCGCACGCGAACTTGGCCGCGACAGAGCATATGGTGCGTTGGTTGGCGACCAGCTCAGGCGTGGAGCCGCCGTCGCCCACAGGGCCCAAGATAACGCCCATCGCTCTCATGATGGCTGGCGTTGCGAGGACGTGCCCCAGGCTGCTCTTCACGGGGTCCGCCCACCCCCCGCCCGCCAGGTGCGCGAAGTGAGCTCGATTCTCAGACGCATTTTTTCTCTTCCGTCACCCGCGCAAAATGGAACCAGCACGGCTCAACCACTGCAAACAATATCGCCGCATCCCGTTTCGTTTCAAGTCCGCCGTCATGAGCTTTGCCCCCAGCGATATGCCGTTGCCCGAGGTCTGCTTGAGCTCGCGGAACTCCTCCTTGTAGCTCTTCGTGTCTGCGCCAGCGGGCGCCACGTCGGACATCTCGACGAACTCCTCCTCGCCGTGCCCGTGGAACAAGACGTGATAGAACCTGTGGGCCTCCCGCAGCAAGGCCCAATCCGTCAACAGCTCATTCGGCGCACCGATGAGGCTGAACCACCTGGCCTTCTTCACGTGGACCCCCTTCTTCTGCATGAGATGGCTGTCGACGCATATCCGCAAAAGTTCCTCCAGCTGGAGGCGGCTCTGAGGTGGACCCCGATGTCTGTCCGATGCGATCTCGCGCCCGCAGCTGTCTGGAACCACTCGCCGTCGACAGTCGACGCCGACAGAAATTTGACAGGAACGCCTTCCTTGACTCGAAGAACGTCGACTCCGACCAGGGCCCGTACGGAATGTTGCACACACGAATCAAGAACATGATGGATCGCTTGAGCCGTAACGTTTTCCCAGCCGCGCCCAATACATCGTTCCAGCGCCGATGGTAAA